>CM053790.1:161695165-162223881 GCA_028749045.1 Cupressus sempervirens | reverse complement strand
ATGCACTGTCCATGATTACCCGAGTTCATAAGGAAGTCATTGACAAACATAGATTACTTCCACCTATTCAACCCCAACAGTAATGACATACATGTTCAAAACAAGGGGAATAGATTTGAAAGGGGAAATTGGATTTGTTAAAAGGAAAAAGGGGGAAATAGATTTCAAATAGGTTTGTTTATTCACTATTCATTGGTATAAATCATAAGACTTAGGGGGAGGGCTCATTATCAGATTGTATTGTAAAGATGTAAATATGACAAAGTGTTTCATCCACTAATGTCAAAAGGGGAGATTGTTGGTATCCCTAACCATTGTTGTCTATTAGTGTCATCCACCTAGTCATTTAATAAGCAGAGTCAAATGGTCATCACTGTGACCGAGCTACTCTATATAGGCCAAGTCATAAGAAAGTATGTACCAAGCTCTATAGGAGCCGAGTAAGTTTATGGTTGCCAAGTATTTTTCTACATGATCTGAGCTTAATAGAGACCAAGAAAGTTTCAAGCATACTAGTGCCAAGTGACATAGTTTGTACATGGACCGAGAAACAAGAATGTTGAGTGCTAGAAAAAATAGTAAAGGTCAAGCAATGAAAATTTTACATAAAAGTCAGGAATGGAACAAATTTTGAGGTAAAACATTTTTCAAGCCAACTTGGAAGGAACATTTAAAGTTTGTAGAGGTTGTTACAAAACATTTAAATGACATGAATTACATATCCCTATCTTGTGCGATCAACAATTTAGATGGAGAGGCTATTATGGAAGGATCTAGAAAATTCTTTACAAAATTCATTAAATAGTGAAGATCTTAACCTAGATCAGAGCGTGAGTGAATACATGTGTGAGAGAAAACAAGAGAAAGAGTAAAGAAGTGTATGCATGAGAACAAGGAGTAATATGTAAGTGAAGGATTGAGATCAGATCAAAAGTTAGTGAAAGGTTTTGTCATCACTTAACAAAGCAAGTGACCTACTCAAGGAAATGAAGTAAAAGGGAAAGAAGAGTTTATTAGATCAGAGGCGAGGTCAGTTAGCAAGGAGAAGACTCAAAATTAGCTTACAGAGAAAATTGAGAGTCAAGTACTAAATCAGTTCTAATTGACTTCAATTAGGGTAAATCTCTTAACAAAGTAGTCTTAATAGATCTTTGTAAATCTCTTAAAAAAGTCCTTACTTTTTTGTAGGTGTTAAATCCCTTAACAAGGTGAGACCTAGTAGTCTCTTAAGATTTTAACATGGTAGACCCCTCATAGGGTAGATCATATTTTATGATCAAACATTTTTACCATAACAAGTTAACTTTATTACTATAGTAGTGAAGATTTGTGGGTGTCATCCCTACCCCAATTTTACCTTCACCTTAGAGGGTTTTTGGGTAACAAATATTGTGTTATGTGTTTATTTTCATGCATGTGATAGATTAGATTTACATTACAAGTTTTACATGCATGAGTTTATTGAAAGATGTGAATGAATTAGAGAAAACTTAAAGTGTTCAAGATCTTGATTCACCCCCCCCCCCCCCCCCCCCCCCCCCCCCCCTTCTCAGTATCTTGTTTATCCTATTTATACCTCCACCAGTCAACAATCTCAACTTGATGAGGTCCACATTTTGAGCTTGATGGACAAGCACTAGACTTACCTCATGCACTAGAAAGATCTACAAAAGACCTATGTTAGAAAATAGTTAAGAAATAGATTTTTGAACAAAGTAGACCTTAGAAATACTTTAAAAGCCTAGAAAAGTGACTTACAAAAAATGTACTTTTTTTAACAAAAAAACTCATCATGCAAAAAATATGAGTTAGCTTTTGAATTTCTTAATTAAATTATTAGAAATGAGACATTACAAGTCCTCCCTTCCAAAAATTGTGTTCCCTCAAGAAATGGAAATTTAGATATCTCTTGACCTTTCTATGTAATATCTTTTGTAAGGTAGATTTTTATATTTAGCCAAATAATTTGTTAAAAAAATATTTCTCAAATTTTCACTTTACTATTAATAACAACATGAGGAACCAAAATCAACTTCCCCACATCATGTAATGGTGATAAATCAAATGAAGGCATGATATGATATCCAAGTGTTGTTTTGAGGCAAAACACATCAAAAATATTACATGGAACATGTTTCTCTCTAGTATCTCATAACTCACACTTGACTTCACCATTTTTTCAATCCTTTAAGGTCCATCAAAGCAAATTTGACAATTTTATGCCACACTTCTTTTGATGCCATTTTAAGGTCCATCAAAGGTGATCTTTGAGTGATATTAAAATCTCTTATGTTTATTGAAGTCAATGGATGTTATTTTTCTACTATTTATGAATGCTAAATCAATAAAGGTTATGTGTCATATAAAAATAATACTATATGTAGAGACACACAAATGGATATGTGGTAAGTAGTGTAACATAATTGTATTAAACACAACCACTTAACCCAAGTAGATTTTTATTTAAAAAATATTTCTTCAAATGCCCCTAACACCATTTATTCACTATTTTTGTTTGTCTATCTATTTGGTGATATTAGGTTGTACTAGGAACATGTTTTATTCTAAACAAATAAAATAACTCCTTTAAAAAATAATTAAGAAATTATTTAGGACACAATAACCAAACCAAAATAACTCAGTCATAATAAACCAAGGACAAAATATCATCATGTCTTAATAACCCAAGCTAAAATAACTCATAGTCAAAATAACCAATAGAAGAAATATAATCATAAGAATATAGAGGGTGGAATTATTATTTTTATAATTTGCACATGTACCTTGTTGAAAAAACTTTATCATCAAAATTATCAACTAGAGTGCCAAATTATGGGCCACACCTCTTATATAATCTAAAATATATGGTTGTCATGACCATAAACTAGTCCTTTTTAGTATTTATTTGATTTCATGATACAAATACATTTGTTTGGCCTACATGTGTATACATTCCTTTTATTTGATGACTTTTTTCAAATTCTTATAATCGTTTATCCCACCAATAGTCCCACTTCCTTAAGGCATCACATAGAATGAAACCAACTTGAAAACAAAGTAGTGATATAGATAACATAATGGAAACAATCAAATATATTATTTATAATCAATATGTTGTTCATGTTACAATAATTATATCATACATTTCTAGCATATATATGATGTACATAACCAATTATAAAACAATCTTTGACTATATAGAACAATGTAACATAAAGGAAATGATCATATATCATAATCGAATGCTAGTAATGATATTATTGTGTATTACATACAAATACGAATAATATTACTATATATTAATTACCCTTGTGACCAACATATTAATTACTATGGGAATATTTTGACCATTTTGGCTTGAGTTATCACAACCCTAAGATATTTTGTCTCTAGGTTAATTGTATCTTAGGTTATTTTGGTTGGGTTGTTGCATTTGGATTCCTAGAAATATACTATCTAGATGTTGTTGACAATATTTTTACACTATCCATGTAACTTAAATACTTTTTAAAGAAATAAATTTGATACTTAAGAATAATTAAATTGTAAAGAAATTTTGTAATGTGTTCTTACTTTATTATCCTAGATCTATAATGAATTCAATATTTACCATATACCCATTTAAGTTCTGCAATGAATTGTAAGGATATACTATTCTAATTTTGATTTAGATTAGGAAATGATTCTATAAATCCTATAAGAAAGGCATGGGTATGTGCAGGATCATGGTGAACCAAACTATGGCCTTAAGTGGTAGTGAAAAATCAGCAAATTAGGGTTATGTCAACTTGACACATAATTTTAAAGTGGTTATGTACTTTATATCAAAAAGTTGTAAGAAAATAATTTGTAGAAAATTGAATTTAGTTTCTAAACTACTAGGCCTTATTTGGAGAAAAAAAATAATTGATTGATCAAAAGTTTGGATTTTAATGTAGTACTACAAAAATTCTAGGGCAAAAATAAAAAGTAGGTTTATGTCTGACCACCTTAATCAAAATCAAATGATAATATTTTTAAAATATAATTATAGATATAAAAAGTAGACACATGCCCAGATGTGACACATATTTTTGGGTATTTTTATGCCAAATAAATAATTAAATATGATTTTTCTACTAAAATAATTTCGAAAAAAATCCCATGTCTGACTACCTTAACTAATAAAAAATTTTCTTATACTAGGCGAAGCATAGAATGTGATGCAACTTTTGGATTTAAAAAATGTTATACCGTTTGAAAGTTATAGCTATTTTTCAATCAGTATGTCAATCAACACTTTACAATAATCTTCATTGAAAATTAACTAATAAATACTTATTGAACTCAAAATTTGACAATAATTATATCGATGGAATCTCGAGAGTGATATAAGAAAACCCTTTTCGTTTCATTCAATTTCAATGAAAATAACATTGTCAGATGGCTACTCGAAGTCTGAGTGTCAGTGAAATCCTTCTCAAACACATTTTTTGGGTTGACCGAATACGGTTGGTAAATACCAAGCCAAATCGGATATCTAAAATTTTTCAACACCAATTTGGAGGGAAATTTGAGAGGGGAGATTATTTTCAATTTTAAATTTGGAGGGAGGGAAATTTGAGAGAAAATAAATTTAAGAGGAAAAATTTAGACTTTTTTAGAGGGAAATTTATTTTAGAAAAGTGTGGACATTAATATTATTATTATATATTATAATAATAATAATAATTATTATATTATAGTAATATGTATGATTATTATTATTAAATATAATATAGTTATAAATATAATAATAATAATTATAACTAAATATAATATAGTAATATATATGATATATATTATTATTATTAAATATATATAGTAATATTATATGACAAAATTATTATATATAATAATATATGGTTATTATTATTATTAAATCTATAATCTAGTAACATATATGATTATTATTGTTATATAATCTAATAATAATATATTATTATATTAAAATATACAATATTATATAATTACTAAATATAATATTGTCATAAAATGCATAATTTCGACACATTTCATGACAACATATGTCCTTAGGGCCCCTAGTGACCCCTTTTGACGCATTCCCAATGGGTCACTAGGGGTCATAGGGGTCCTAAGGATATACATTGTCGTGAAATGTGTCGAAAGGGGTAATAGGACCCCTTTCGACCCATATAAATGACTCTAATATGTTTTTAAGGCTCTTAGGACCCCTAGGGACATATGTCGTCATGGAATGTGTCGAAAGGTGTTATAGGTCATCTTATGACCCCCTTCGACCCATATAAATGAGTCTAATATGTCCTTAGGGGTCCTGGGACCCCTAGGGACATATGTTGTCATGGAATGCATCAAAAGGGGTCATAGGTCATCTTATGACCCCCTTTGACCCATGTAAATGAGTCTAATATGTTCGTAAGGGTCCTAGGATCCCTAGAGACATATGTCATCATCGAATGCATCGAAAAGGGTCATAGGTCATCTTGTGACCCCCTTCAACCCATATAAATGACATATGTCATCACGAAATGTGTCAAAAGGGGTCATAGGCCATCTTATGACCCCCTTTGATGCATATAAATGAATCTAATATATCCTTAGGGGTCCTAGGACCCCTAGGGACATATGTCATCATGGAATGCATCAAAAGGGGTTATAGGTGATCTTATGACCCCCTTTGACCCATATAAATAATTCTAATATGTCCCTATGGGTCATAGGACCCCTAGGGACACATGTCATCATGAAATGTATCGAAAGGGGTCATAGGTGATCCTATGACCCCCTTCAATGCATATAAATGAGTATAATATGTCCGTAAAGGTCCTAGGACCCCTAGGGACATATGTCATCATGGAATGCGTCGAAAGGGCTCATAGGTCATCCTATGACCCCCTTCAACCCATATAAATTATTCTAATATATCCCTAGGGGTCCTAGGACCCCTAGGGACATATGTTGTCATTAAATGTGTCGAAAGGGGTCCCCCTTCAACCCATATAAATGATTTTAATACGTCCCTAGGGGTCCTAGGACCCCTAGGGACATATGTCATCATGGAATGTGTCGAATAGGGTCATAGATCATCCTATGGCCTTCTTCAACCCATATGAGCGATTCTAATATGTCCCTAGGGGTCCTACGACCCTTAGGGACATATGTCATAATGGAATGTGTTGAATATAAATGATTCTAATGTCCTTAGGGGTCCTAGGACCCCCCTTTCGACTCATATAAATAATTGTAATATGTCCCTAGGGGTCCTAGGACCTCTAGGGACATATGTCATCATGAAATGTGTCGAAAGGGGTTATAGGTCATCTTGTGCCCCCCTTCAATCTATATAAATGATTGTAATATGTCCCTAGGGGTCCTAGGACCCCTAGGGACAAATGTCATCAAGGAATGCATCAAAAATGGTCATAGGTCATCTTGTGACTTCCTTCGACCCATATAAATGATTGTAATATGTCCCTAGGGGTCCTAGGACCCCTAGAGACATATGTTGTCATGGAATGCATCAAAAGGGGTCATAGGTCATCTTGTGACCCCCTTTGACCCATATAAATGATTCTAATATGTCCCTAGGGGTACTAGGACCCCTAGGGACATATGTCATCACAAAATATATCGAACGGGGTCATAGGTCATTCTATGACCTATGACCCCCTTCGACCCATATAAATGATTCTAATATGTCCCTAGGGGTCCTAGGACCCTGAGGGACATGTCATCATAGAATGTGTCGAAAGGGGTCATAGGTCATCCTATAACCCCCTTCTACCCATATAAATGATTCTAATATGGCCCTAAGAGTCCTAGGACCCCTAGGGACATATGTCGTCATAGAATACGTCAAAAGGGGTCATAGGTCATCCTATGACCCACTTGATTCTAATATGTCCCTAGGGGTCCTAGGACCCCTAGGGACATATGTCATCATGAAATGTGTCAAAAGGGGTCATAGGTCATCCTATGACCCCCTTCGACCCGTATAAATGATTCTAATATATACATAGGGGTCCTAGGACATATGTCATCATGGAATGCATCGAAAGGGGTCATAGGTCATCTTATGACCCCCTTTGGCCCATATAAAATATTCTAATATGTCCCTAGAGTTCCTAGGACCCCTAGGGACATATATCATCATGGAATGCGTCAAAAAGACCTATGACCCCCTTTGACCTATATAAATGATTCTAACATGTTCCTAGGGGTCCTAGGACCCCTAAGGACATATGTCATCATGAAATGCTTTGAAAGGAGTCATAGGTCATCCTATGACCCCCTTTGACCTATATAAACGATTCTAATATGTTTCTAGAGACATATGTCCTCATGGAATGCATCGAAAGGGGTTATAGGTTGTCTTATGACCCCCTTTGACCCATATAAATGATTCTAATATGTCCCTAGGGGTCCTAGGACCCCTAGGGATATATATCATCATGGAATTCATTAGAAGGGGTCATAAGTCATCCTATGACCCCCTTCGACCCATATAAACGATTATAATATGTCATCATAGAATGCATCGAAAGGAGTCACAGGTCGTCCTATGACCCCTTTTGACCCATATAAACGATTCTAATATGTTCCTAAGGGTTCTAGGACTCCTAGGGACATATGTCATCATGAAATGCATCAAAAGAGGTCATAGGTCATCTTATGACCCCTTTCGACCCATATAAATGATTCTAATATGTCCCTAGGGGTCCTAGGACCCCTAGTGACATATGTCATCATTGAATGCATCGAAAGGGTTCATAGGTCATCGTATGACCCTCTTCGATCCATATAAATGATTGTAATATGTCCTTAGGGGTCCTAGGACCCCTAGGGACATATGTCATCATGGAATGCATCGAAAGGGGTCATAGTTCATCCTGTGACCTCCTTCAACCCATATAAACAATTGTAATATGTCCGGATATATGTCATCATGGAATGAGTCGAAAGGGGTTAGAGGTCATCCTGTGACCCCCTTCGACCCATATAAACGAGTCTAATATGTCCTTAGGGGTCGTAGGACCCCTAGGGACATATGTCTTCATGGAATGCGTCAAAAGGGGTCATAGGTCATCCAGTAATCCTCTTCGACCCATATAAATAATTCTAACCCATATAAACAAGTCTAATATGTCCCTAGGGGTCCTATGTCATCATGAAATGTGTCAAAAGGGGTCATAGGTCATCCTATGACCCCCTTCAACCCATATAAATGATTTTAATATGTCCTTAGGGGTCTTAGGACCCCTAAGGACATATGTCATCATGGAATGTGTTGAATGTGGTCATAGGTCATCTTATGACCCCCTTCTACCTATATAAATGATTGTAATATGTCCCTAGGGGTCTTAGGACCCCTAGGGACATATGTCATTATAGAATGTGTCGAAAGGGGTCATAGGTCATCCTATGACCTCCTTCGACTCATATAAATGATTGTAATATGTCCCTAGGGGTCCTAGGACTCCTAAGGACATATGTCGTCATGGAATGCGTCGAAAGGGGTCATAGGTCATCCTATGACCCCCTCCATATAAAAGATTTTAATATGTCCCTGGGGTCCTAGGACCCCTAGGGACATATGTCATCATAAAATGTGTTGAAAGGGGTCATAGGTCATCCTGTGACTCCCTTTGACCCCTTTCGACCAATATAAATGATTGTAATATGTTCTTAGTGGTCCTAGGAGCCTTAGAGACATATGTCATCATGGAATGTGTCGAAAGGGGTCATAGGTCATCTTGTGACCCCCTTTGACCCATATAAATGAGTCTAATATGTCCTTAGGGGTCCTAGGACCCTTAGGGACATATGTCATCATGGAATGCGTCGAAAGGGGTCATAGGTCATCTTGTGACCCCTTTCAACCTATATAAATGATTCTAATATGTCCCTAGGGGTCCTAGGACCCCTAGAGACATATGTCGTCATGGAATACGTCGAAAGGGGTCATAAGTCATCCTGTGACCCCCTTCGACCCATATAAATGATTCTAATATGTCCCCTAAGGGTCTTAGGATCCCTAGGGACATATGTCATCATGGAATGCATCGAAAGGGGTCATAAGTCATCCTATGACCCCCTTCAACCCATATAAATGATTCTAATATGTTCCTAGGAGTGCTAGGACCCCTAGGGACATATGCCAATCATGGAATGCATTGAAATGGGTCATATGATTATAATATGTCTCGAGGGGTCCTAGGACCCCTAGGGACACATGTTGTCATGGAATATGTCAAAAGGGGTCATAGGTCTAAGACCCCTAAGGACATATGTCATCATGGAATGTGTTGAAAGGGATCATAGGTCATCCTATGACCCCCTTCGACCCATATAAACGATTGTGAAAATATAGTAAAAATATAATAATATAGTAAAAATAATAATAACATAGTATAATAATCATATATATATTATAGATTATAATAATAATAACATAATATATTATTATATATTAATAACACAGGTCATAATAATAATAATATTATATATATATTACGTTATTATATTTAATAAAAATTTAGTAAAAATAATAATATAATATTATATTTATAGATAATAATAATAATAATAAGATAATATATTATTTTATATTAATAGATTATATATTATATCTTTATATTACATTATTATATATATTATATATTATATAATATTATATTATTATATAATATATATTATATATTATATTATATATAATAGTTACGTTATTATATTATATATTATATCTTTACATATTTCATAACTCAAATTAGTCATATAACTTACAAATTCATTTTTCCCTCCAATTTTTTTGGGGTCAGTATTGGATATCCGATATCTGATATTAGTGGCATGATTTTTCCCAAATATTCCTTGTCACTGCAAACCCGACAACATCACTTTTTGGAGGTCTTTTTCACGAGTTTTACAAAAATTCATAGTTTGGGGTCCAACCAATCAAAAAAAGTTTGATAAGATAACCCTAGGTGTCTGATATTGTCATCTGAATGGGAAGCAACAGTCATCGAAAGGCTAAAGGCAAAAGGAAGGTATCCAATGAAGACATTGCAACATATAGGAAAGGGGACAAAATGGAACACCAAAGGAAAAGACAAGGTATGTTAAATGTCAGTCAAGTAGACAATGAATTAGTTCAAGGTGAAATCATAGAGTTAGGTAATGAATATGTGTAATTAGGGAATGAAAATGTACTAATTGAAAATGATAATACAAGAATTGAAAATTTAGAGAATGAAAATTTTGAGGACGAAATGCTACTAGGTCATAATGTAAATTGCATAATTGACCATGTCGAATATGACAATGCATAGGAACCTAATGCACAAGAACCTTACATATCTCCTAACTATAATCGACATGAAGGTTCTAGAACACCAAAATGGATAATTGAAATTGATGAAATGATTATTACTAGTTTGGAAGGGAAAAAATAAAAAAGAACCATTTGGTTATGGGCTTCAAGACTATATAAGATGTTTTTTGGCAACACGACAGTGGTGGAGCAATGTCAGCTTTTCATGCACTTATTAAAGATGCAAAAGATGAGACCTATGCTTTTCAAATTGAAGATTTATGTCAATAAAAAGTTGGAAAGAAATGTCATTATTGTGAAGAATCTTTTCAGTGCTCTCAATAGCATTGGAAAAAATAGTAGGGAGAAGGATAACATAGCTTCTTGAAGGGTTATTACAACCTCTTTGGTAAGTCATCATTTGAGAAAGGGTAGATATATGAGACAAACTTGTATTGATTTGAACCTAAATCATACTACTTTGACAAGAGCACTTCGTCGATGAGAGAGAATTGATGATGCTCTTCAAAATGAAACATGGGTATTTGGTGGGAGACTTCCACATTTTGATAAGAAGCTATCTAATGATGTGAAGGAAGAAATTACACAATTTTGGCACTCTAGCTCACGAGTATCACCCAATGCTAAAGACATGTTAAAGTTGAGAATTGGCATCAGAGACCACACACCACATCCTAAACACTATTTGAAGGTAAGTCAAACTATGTTGTTCAAACAGTTTAGAGAGAGTCATCCAAGTCTTCATATATCACAAAGGGCTTTTGAATCTTTGAAGCCATTTTATTGTGTGCCACTCAAAATTTGAAATACATGTTGTTGCAAATATCATGTTGAGTTTTCTATGCACCATGAACTATTATGCTCCATCCGTTCTACTTTTCATAGTAAAGAAATGTTGGAGGATTGTGATGCTAGTGGGCTTCCAAAATCATTAAGAGACTTGCTAGATCAATTTTTATGTCGTAGAGTTGATGTTTGTTTCTTTTATAGAAATGCTTGCTTAAATGAGAAGTGTTCAGAATGTGGTGGCTTATCCAAGTTTGACACATGTTCCCATGAGGGGTGAGAACAAGATATTGGAAAGAAAATAGTAAAAAAAAAAAGGGATATAAAACGGTGAAATACATATTGAAGAGTGGGGTTGAGGGCTTTAGATGTGAATTGGTTGGAAAAGATATCAATGTGGCTAGTTTTATTTTAGATTTCAAGGCAAATCTTTTCTACAAGTATGGAAGAAATAGTCACAAGTCTTAGTGGTTGGATCAACAATTTAGAATGTGTAAGGAGACTTTTCCCACTGGCACTATTATATCAGTTGTTTATTTTGTTGAGAACTACACATTGCAACCTCAAAATGAGACACAATCTCAGTATTACAACTCAATTTAGATTGCTATTTTCGTTCACATAACATATAGACATGCCCCTGATAGTGTGGAAGATAATCAAAAGATTATTAGAGAGTATCATTTTTATATGAGTGATGATAGATCTCACTCTCACGAATTTGTGCAACATTGTTTCCAGAATTATTTTGATTTCTTACATGAGCATGCAATTGCTATGGATAGACATATCATTTGTTCAGATAACTGTATAAGTCAATTCAAGAATGCTCACATGTTTTATTGGTTGTGTAGGATGCACGTAGAGAGGGGGTGCCTCATATTTAGAAATTTTTTGAGTTCGACCATGGAAAAGGGGAATATGATGGAGCAAGGGCATGTGTGAAGAGATCTCTAGTTAGGGAGTAACCAAAGATTTCAGCAACAGAGCTTTTTGATGCTCATAGCATTGTTGATTGGTGTAGTTTAGCATTATCACAAGGGGGGACTCTTGATTCAGTGGTACTCAGGTTGTTTTGGTTGGTTGAGGAAGGGTCCATAGGTGATAGATAAAATTGTGCTATAGTGAGAGACTCATAAAAAATGCATTCATTTCAGAGCTTTGATTCTAGTACATGGACCATTTGGACATGACAGCTAGCTTGGTTTTGTCCTAATTATTTTTAGTGTGATTGAGATCACTATGAGTCGAGTAAGTGGGTGGACACATGGGCTCGACATTATCTTACTCCATTGTCTATCATACCCTCTATCAAAAATGATGACATGGAAAGTTCACTTGAGCATAACCATCTATCAGATCTACTTCATCTAGGACATGTCTTTGCATTGGTTGCACCGCAGGGGAATGATGAGAAATCTTATTATTGGTTAGCACGTTGTGTAAGAAGTAAATAAAAACTTTCACAATCGATCATAGATGATGATGGATTCACATATCCTACTAGTTCAGTGGTTGTCACTTGAACATGGCTACAGACATACATGCTTAGAAGGAACAAAATTCCTGCATTTGAAGACTATCAGAAGCACAAAATAATTCTCATATATTCGCATCTTATAATAGCAACAAATGTAGAGTTATTGAAGCATCAAAGAAGACCAAAAGTAAAATAACTTTTTACTATTGCTAATGCTGATCATGAAGCCCTGTTGGAGACCCTAAAATAGAGAGAGGACCCTACTAGAACATTCGACTAGGTATATTTACTTCTTATGTTATTTTTTTCAAAATGATTCAGTGAACCACTGATTATCTTGTTTAATACAATAAGTTACTAAAATTTTTATGATATTGGAATGTAGGTACATCATGAAGAGTGGGGCGAGGGGCGTGTTGGGGAGAATTCCTAAGATTTATGGTGTATTATGATGTAAAATGTGAAGCTTTTTTGTATATGGTTTTTGTAATAATGAAAAAGATAAGTTATTCAAAATAACACATACACATCCAAATACATGCAAAAGATTTGAATTATTCTATTTTTATTTATGATGAGTGGTCTAAATTACATGATATCATTTAGTACTTGAAAAGAAAAGATCAATTTATTTTTTCCCATGATTGCCTCTTTTACATCATTGTGATATATTAATTTCATAGAGAGGTTGTTTTTCAATTTTTATAAACTTTCCATAAGATTTTTACTTTTTAGTTACATTTCAGATTTTACTTTTTACATATGAAGGGGTTGGCAGACCCTTGAAACCATTTATAGTGAGAAGATCCTTACAACAACAACACAACATAAAAATAAACTTAGTTGAGAAGGTAGGCCTCCAAAGACAAGTCCAATGGATTTTTGAAAGGAACCTAAAACCTTGTAGGGTTTTGAAAAGTACCCCAAACATTCAATGATTTTTCTAAGGATCCTAAACGTTCCAAGTCTACCAAAATTGCCATGTCTTCCCAACCAAAGAAAACATATATCTAGAAACTGCCCTTTTAAACTATCAATGTGAAGCATGAAAACCTCATTATTTCTCTTCTTTGAGCCAATTTCCTAGTGCAAAAATCATAGCATGGAAAAATAAAATGATCTTCAACCATACAACCTCCAAATATCAAAAAAAATGCTATTAAATAAATATAACACTTCCCACCCTTTACAGGGGAGATCTCCACCATGTAAGATGATCCACAAAAACAACCATAAGAAATTTAATCTTCTAAGAAGAATGAGAAATAGAGACACTATAGAAGAAATGAAGAGTCCTCATAGAGAATCCCCAAAAAATTCTCAACATCTGCATGGAGAAAAATCAAATGGAGGAGAAAGACACATACTACTACGCCATACTTACTATTAAAGTTGCATCCCAACTACCACAAACATAGATTTTAAAAAAGAATAAACCTTGAAGCACAAAAGGTATTCAAATATCATCACCAAGATAAAGAGAGAGGGGGCCAAAGAAACTATATAAAATATTTCTCTCTCACAAATTTCCTAACATTACTCTAACATATCAACATAGCCATTCACCATAGGTAAGAAAAGAGAATAATCACGAGTAAGAGAGAATAAAGTCACCACTAAGAGAAGAAGCAAGAGATTGAACATAGAGCTAGGTTGTATTGGGAAACACAAAACCTGTCTCAAGCACTCCAACATGAAGGCACCCTCCAAGCTAGAAACCTAAACCCTATACAAAAAATTGTGTTTCTTACATAAGCCAAGACCCCAACCTAGTGAACACCGGTGTAACCCAACCTAGCCAAGACCCATGATGGTTTTGAAGACAACTTGATCACAAAGCTAGGTTTGATGTTAAAATAAATTAAATGTATGAAATATTCTTTGTTTCCTTCTTATAACTCCATGCTTTTTTAGCCACATATTATACAACTTTCTCTCTAAATGATTAATGTATGTGATTATTTGTGATTATTTGTTATAGAATATGTTTATTGCAAGTAAAAATCTCAAGATTTTGTTTTGGAAAATTATAAAATCTTTCTTTTAGTATCACAAGAGATTGATGCAATGCATGCATATTTTTAAAAGAATTTACAATAGAACATAGTGTGCACAAGCTTCATTAAATAAGATCCTCCATTTTTACTCAAAATTTTTGGCTTTGAATGTTCTTTAACAATAAAAGGGGCATTCATCAAAAGAAACATCTAGAATTCACAAAACATTTGTAGGTATCCAATTATATCAAAAAAATAAAGAAAATTACACTTTTTAATATTAAACATTAGATAATATTAATATTATTAAATCTTTAATTAAAGAGTTGAATTGTTGTCATCAAATTACACTTCTGGTGTTTTCTTCATTTTGTAAGTAGTTCAAGAAATGGGCATGTGGGAAATGTTTATTCTCTTCATGAAGAAAACTAAGCATAGTAAATTCCCCTTGGTAAGTTGTTATAGCCACTATCTTTATCAATACACCCACCTAAAGAGATCTATACACCCATCTAAAGAGATCTATAATAAAATATTGAATTGACTAGACTACTTATGAATTAGATTCATACTTATTAGTCTCTATCTTTTAGACATGAGACATTAGTTTTCATGTTTTTGCATTATTCAATTTGCAAAATTTATTCAATTTCCAAATACACATCCATAAAAGTGCATAAAAATAACATTCTAACATTAAAGGATCACCAAAGCATAACGTTGAAACCGTTGATCTTGGCATCGAATCGTCAGCGCCATTAGCTCTGGGTGGGACGGTGAACCCTAGTGACACCCTTGTTCTAGCCATAGAGATCATCCATCATCCACGACCACCCCATAACAAGGAGTCTCCAAGGTGCTCTAAGTGTGTTTGGAGGTCAATCTTTCGAGGGTCATAACTTGAAGCTTGTGAGGGCTATCGATGAACTATTGAATGCTATAGGACAGTGATGCTAAGACCTAAAATAACCTATCTCATTTTTGAGAGATCGCATTTTTTTTGGATTCGGCATAGTGATCTCGCTTGATGCCAAAACTCGCAGTGTGCCTCAATTCATAGGTGCACCATATAGTAACTTTGAAACCACTAATCTTGGCATCGAATTGTCAGCACCATTGGCTCCGAGTAGGCAGGTGAACCCTAGTGACACCCTTGTTCCAGCCACGAAAACCATCCATTGTCCGCGACCACTGTGTACAGAGGAGTCTCCAAGGTGCTCTAAGTGCATTTTGAGGTCGATCCTCCGAGGGTCATAACTTAGAGCTCGTGAGGGCTATCGATGAAACGTTAAATTCTACAAGACGGTGATGCCAAGGCCTAAAATAACCTATTTCATTTTTGAGAGATCACCTTCCATTTGGATTTGGCACAACAATCTCGCTTGATGCCAAAACTCGCAGTGTGCCTCAGTTCATATGTGCACCACAGCGTAACTTTGAAACTGTTGATCTTGGCATCGAATCATCAGTGCCATTAGCTCTGGGTGGGCGGGTGAACCCTAGTGACACCCTTCTTTCGATCATAGAGATCATCCATCATCCGCAACCACCTCGTATCAAGGAGTCTCCAAGGTGCTCTTAGTGCATTTGGAGGTCGATCTTCCAAGGGTCATAACTCGGAGCTTGTGAGGGTTATTGATGAACTATCGAATGCTATAGGACGATGATGCTGAGACCTAAAATAAATTATCTCATTTTTGAGAGATCACATTCCGTTTGGATTTGGCACAACGATCTCGCTCGATGCCAAAACTCACAATGTACGTCAGTTCATAGGTGCACCATAGCGTAACTTTGAAACTGTTGATCTTAGCATCAAATTGTCAACGCCATTAGCTCTAAGTGGGTTGGTAAACCCTAGAGAAACCCTTCTTCTGGCCATGGAGACTATCCATCATTCGTGGCCACCCCGTACCAAGGAGACTGCAAGGTGCTCTAAGTGTGTTTTGAGGTCGATATTTCGAGGGTCATAACTCAGAGCTTGTGAAGGCTATCGATGAACTGTCAAATGCTACAAGACAGTGATGCTGAGACCTAAAATAACCTATCTCATTTTTGAGAGATCACATTCTGTTTGGATTTGACACAACGGTCTCGCTCAATGCCAAAACTCACGGTATGCCTCAATTCATAGGTGCACCACATCGTAACTTTGAAACCACTAATCTTCATATTGAATCCTCAGTGCCATTAGCTCTGGGTGGGCGGGTGAACCATAGTAAAAACCTTGTTCTGACCATAGAGATCATCCATCATCCGCAGCCACTCCGTATCGATGAGTCTCCAAAGTGCTCTAAGTGCATTTCGAGATCAATCTTTCGAGGGTCATAACTCAGAGCTTGTGAGGGCTATCAATGAACTGTCAAATGCTACATGATGGTGATGTTGAGATATAAAATAACTCATCTCATTTTTGAGAGATCACATTCCGTTTGGATTCAGCACAACAATCTCGCTCGATGTCAAAACTCACAGTGTGCCTCAGTTCATAGGTGCACCACAACGTAACTTTGAAACTGTTGACCTTGGCATCGAATCATCAGTGCCATTAGCTCCGGGTCGGTGGGTGAACCCTAGTGATACCATTGTTTTGGCCACGTAGACCATCCATCGTCCACGACCACCCCATATCGAGGAGTCTTCAAGGTGCTCTAAGTATGTTTTGAGGTCGATCTTTCGAGGGTCATAACTTGGAGCTCATGAGGGCTATCGATGAAATGTCAAATGCTATATGATGGTGATACTAAGACCTAAAATAACCTATCTCATTTTTGAGCGATCACATTTCATTTGGATTCACCACAGTGATCTTGTTCGATGCCAAAACTTGCAGTGTGCCTCAGTTCATAGGTGCACAACAACATAACTTTGAAACTGTTGATCTTGGCATCAAATTGTCAATGCCATTAGCTCTAGGTGGGCTGGTGAACCTTAGTGAGACCCTATTTCTAGCCACGGAGACTATCCATCATCGGCAGCCACCCCGTACTGAGGAGTCTCCAAGGTGCTCTAAGTGCATTTTGAGGTCAATCTTTTGAGGGTCATAACTTGGAGCTCGTGAGGGCTATTGATGAACTATCAAATGCTATAGGATAGTGATGCTGAGACCTAAAATAAGCTCTCATTTTTTAGCAACCACATTTTGTTTGGATTTGGCACAACGATCTCGCTAGATGCCAAAACTCATAGTATGCCTTAGTTCATAGGTGCACCACAACGTAACTTTGAAACTACTGATCTTGGCATCGAATTATTAGTGCCATTAGCTCTGGGTGGGTAGGTGAACCTAGTGACACCCTTGTTCCAACCATAGAGACCATCCATCGTCTGTGGCCACCCCATACTAAGGAGTCTCCAAGGTGCTCTTAGTGCATTTGGAGGTCAATTTTCTGAGGGTCATAACTCAAAGCTCATGAGGGCTATCGATGAACTATTGAATGCTACAGGACAGTGATGCTAAGACCTAAAATAACCTATCTCATTTTTGAGAGATCACATTTTGTTTAAATTCAACACAACGATCTCCCTCGATGCCAAAACTTGTAGTGTGCCTCAATTCATAGGTGCACCAGAGCGCAACTTTGAAACCACTGATCTTGGCATTGAATCATCAGTACCATTGGCTCTGGGTGGGCGGGTGAACCCTTTTGACACCCTTGTTCTAGCCATGGAGACCACCCACCATCTGCAACCACTACGTACAAAGGAGTCTCCAAGGTGCTCTAAGTGCATTTTGAGGTCTATCTTCCAAGGGTCATAACTCAGAGCTCGTGAGGGCTATCGATGAAATGTCAAATTCTACAGGACAGTAATGCCAAGGCTTAAAATAACCTATCTCATTTTTGAGAGATCACCTTTTGTTTGGATTCGGCATAGCGATCTCGCTTGATGACAAAACTCAGTGTGCCTTAGTTCATAGGTGCACCATAGCGTAACTTTGAAACTGCTGATCTTGGCATCAAATTATCAATGCCATTAGCTCTGGGTGGGCAGGTGAACCTTAGTGACACCCTTGTTCTGGTCACAGAGATCATCCATCATTTGTGGCCACCCCGTACCGAAGAGTCTCTAAGGTGCTTTAACTGCATTTGGAGGTCGATCTTCCAAAGGTCATAACTCGGAGCTTGTGAGGGTTATCGATGAACTGTCAAATGCTACAGGACAATGATGCTAAGACCTAAAATAACTTATCTCATTTTTGAGAGATCATATTCCGTTTGGATTTGGGACAACGATCTCGCTCGATGCCAAAACTCACAATGTGCCTCAGTTCATAGGTGCACCATAGCGTAACTTTGGAACCGTTGATCTTAGCATCAAATCATTAGTGCCATTAGCTCCGAGTGGGCAAGTGAACCCTAGTGACACCCTTGTTTTGGACATGGAGACCATCCATCATCTGCGGCCACCCTGTATTGAGGAGTCTCTAAGGTGCTCTAAGTGCGTTTTGAGGTCGATATTCCAAGGGTCACAACTCAGAGCTCGTGAGGGTTATCGATGAACTGTCAAATGTTACAGGATAGTGATACTGAGACCTAAAATAACCTATCTCATTTTTGAGAGATCACATTCCGTTTGGATTCGGCACAAAAATCTCGCTCGATGCCAAAAATCATAGTGTGCCTCAGTTCATAGGTACACCACATCGTAACTTTGAAACTGCTGATCTTTGCATCAAATCGTCAACACCATTAGCTCCAGGTCGGCGGGTGAACCCTAGTGACACCCTTGTTCCGACCACAGAGATCATCCATCATCCATGGCCACCCTGTACTGAGGAGTCTCCAAGGTGCTCTAAGTGCATATTGAGGTCGATCTTTCGAGGGTTATAACTCGAAGCTCGTGAGGGCTATTAATGAACTGTCAAATGTTACAGGACGATGATGTTGAGAGATAAAATAACCTATCTTATTTTTGAGAGATCACATTCCATTTGGATTTAGCACAACGATCTCGCTCAATGTCAAAACTCGCAGTGTGCCTCAGTTCATAGGTGTATCACGGTGTAATTTTGAAATCGTTGACCTTGGCATCGAATCGTCAGTGCCATTAGCTCCAGGTGGGCAAGTGAACCCTAGTGACACCATTGTTCTAGCCACGAAGACCATCCATCATCCGCGGCCACCCCATACCAAGGAGTCTCTAAGGTGCTCTAAGTGCATTTCGAGGTCGATCTTCCAAGGGTCATAACTTGGAGCTCGTGAGGGCTATTGATGAGCTATCAAATGCTACAGGATGATGATGCTGAGACCTAAAATAACCTATCTCATTTTTGAATGATCACATTTCATTTGGATTTTCCACAACGATCTTGTTCAATTCCAAAACTTGTAATGTGCCTCAGTTCATAGGTGCACCACCCCATACCGAGGAGTCTCCAAGGTGCTATAAGTGCATTTTGAGGTCAATATTCTGAGGGTCATAACTCAGAGCTCGTGAGGGCTATTGATGAACTGTCAAATGCTATAGGATAGTGATGTTGAGACCTAAAATAACCTATCTCATTTTTTAGCAATCACATTCCATTTGGATTCTGCACAATTATCACTCTCGATGCCAAAACTCGTAGTGTGCCTCAGTTCACAGGTGCACCACAACATAACTTTGAAACTACTGATCCTGGCATCGAATCGTTAGTTCCATTAACTCTGGGTGGACGGGTGAACCCTAGTAACACCCTTGTTCTAGCCACAAAGACCATCCATCGTCTGCGGCCACCCTGTACCGAAGAGTCTCGAAGCTACTCGAAGTGCATTTTGAGGTTGATCTTTCAAGGCTCATAGCTTGGAGCTCATGAGGGCTATCGATGAACTGTCAAATGCCACAGAACGGTGATGTTGAGACCTAAAATAACCTATCTCATTTTTGAGATATGACATTCCATTTGGATTCGGCACAATGATCTCGCTTGATGCCAAAATTCGCAATGTGCCTCAATTCATAGGTGCACCACAATGTAACTTTGAAACCGTTAATCTTGGCATCGAATCATCAGCACAATTAGCTCCAGGTGGGCGGGTGAACCGTAGTGACACCCTTATTCCATCCACAAAGATCATCCATCATCTGCGGCCACCCCGTACCGAGGAGTCTCTAAGGTGCTCTAAGTGCGTTTTGAGGTCTATCTTCTGAGGGTTGTAACTCGGAGCTTGTGAGGGATATCAATGAACTATCAAATGCTACATGACGGTGATTCTAAGACCTAAAATAAAATATCTCATTTTTGAGAGATTACATTCCGTTCGGATTTGACACAATGATCTTGCTTGATGCCAAAACTCGTAGTATGCCTTAGTTCATGGGTGCACCACAGTGTAACTTTGAAACTAATGATCTTGGCATCGAATCGTTAGCGCCATTAGCTCTGAGTGGGTGGGTGAACCCTAGTGCCACCTTTGTTCTAACCACAAAGACCATCCATCATCCGCAGCCACTCCATACCAAGGAGTCTCCAAGGTGCTTTAAGTGTGTTTTGAGATCAATCTTCCGAGGGTCATAACTTAGAGCTCGTGAGGGCTATCGATGAACTATAAAATGCTACAGGATAGTGATGCTAAGACCTAAAATAATCTATCTCATTTTTGAGCAATCCCATTCTGTTTGGATTCAACACAACAATCTCGCTCGATGCCAAAACTCGTAGTGTGCCTTAATTCATAGGTTCACCACAATGTAACTTTGAAACTGTTGAACTTGGCATCGAATCATTAGTGCCATTAGCTCCAAGTGGGAAAGTGAACCCTAGTGACACCCTTGTTCTATCCCCATAGACCATCCATCGTCCCTGGCCACCCTATACCAAAGAGTCTCCAAGGTGCTCTAAGTGCATTTTGAAGTTGATCTTCCGAGGGTCATAACTCAGAGCTCGTGAGGGCTATTGATGAACTATCAAATGTTATAGGATAGTGATGCTGAGACCTAAAATAACCTATCTCATTTTTGAGCGATCACATTTCGTTTGGATTCAACACAGTGATCTCACTTGATGCCAAAACTCGTAGTGTGCCTCAGTTCATAGGTGCACCACAGTGCAACTTTGAAACCTTTGATCTTGGCATCAAATCGTTAGTGCCATTAGCTCTAGGTAGGTGGGTGAACCCTAGTGACACCCTTGTTCCAGCCATGGAGACTATCCATTGTCCATGGCCACCCCGTACCGAGGAGTCTCTAAGGAGCTCTAAGTGCATTTTGAGGTTGATCTTCCGACGGTCATAACTTGGAGCTCATGAGGGCTATCAATGAACTGTCAAATACTATAGGACGATGATGCTGAGACCTAAAATAACCTATCTCATTTTCAAGAGATCAAATTCCATTTGGATTTGGTGCAACGATCTCGCTTGATGCCAAAACTCGTAGTGTACCTCAGTTTATAGGTGCACCACAGTGTAACTTTGAAACTGCTAATCTTGGCATCAAATTGTCAGTGGCATTAGCTTCAGGTGGGTGAGTGAACCCTAGTGACACCCTTGTTCTGGCCACAGAGATCATCCGTCATCCATGGCCACGCCATACCGAGGAGTCTCCAAGGTGCTCTAAGTGTGTTTGGAGGTCAATCTTTTGAGGGTCATAACTCAAAGCTCATGAGGGCTATCGATGAACTGTCAAATACTACAGGATGGTGATGTTGAGGCCTAAAATAACCTATCTAATTTTTGAGAGATCACATTCTATTTGGATTCGTCATATCGATCTCACTTGATGCCAAAACTCATAATGTGCCTTAGTTCATAGGTGCACCATAGAGTAACTTTGAAACCGCTAATCTTGGTATCAAATTGTCAGTGCCATTAGCTCCAGGTGGGCGAGTGAACCCTAGTAACACCCTTGTTTCAACCACGGAGACCATCCATTGTCTGTGGCCACCTCGTATCGAGGAGTCTCCAAGGTGCTCTAAGTGCATTTCGAGGTCGATCTTCCGAAGGTCACTACTCGGAGCTAATGAGGGCTATCAATGAATTGTCAAATGCTACAAGATAGTAGTGCTGAGACCTAAAATAACCTATCTCATTTTTGAGAGATCACATTCTGTTTGGATACGCCACAACGATCTCGCTCAATGCCAAAACTCACAGTGTGCCTTAGTTCATAGGTGAACCACAACGTAACATTAAAACTGCTGATCTTGGCATCGAATCATCAGTGCCATTAGCTCTAGGTGGGCAGGTGAACCCTAGTGACTCCTTTGTTCTAGCCATAGAGATCATCCATCATCCACGGCCACCCTGTACTGAGGAGTCTCCAAGGTCCTTTAAGTGTGTTTCAAGGTCTATCTTTCGAGGGTCATAACTCGAAGCTCGTGAGGGCTATCGATGAATTGTCAAATGCTACAAGATGGTGATGCTAAGACCTAAAATAATCTATCTCATTTTTGAGAGATCACATTCTATTTGGATTCAGCATAGTGATCTCGCTTGATGCCAAAACTCGCAGTGTGCCTCAGTTCATAGGTGCACCACAACATAACTTTGAAACTACTGATCTTGGCATCAAATCATCAACGCCATTAGCTCCAGGTGGGCTGGTGAGCCCTAGTGACACCCTTGTTCCAGTCACGGAGACCATCCATCGTCCGCGGCCACCCTATACTGAGGAGTCTCCAGGTGCTCTAAGTGCATTTCGAGGTCGATCTTTCGAGGGTCATAACTAAAAGCTCGTGAGGGCTATCGATGAACCGTCGAATGCTACAGGACGATGATGTTGAGGCCTAAAATAACCTATCTCATTTTCAAGAGATAGTAACAAAGTGAAAAAAGTTTGATCTAATCAAGTCTCCTAAGTTGGGATATTTTGAGGTTATGTTGAAATTGACAAGTTGTAGTATGAGGATAGTAACAAAGTGAAGTGCTAGTTATCAAAGATTATCAGTTTAGGAATGAGTTCATGGTTGGGAATAGAATCCATGGTTGAGGAGTGGAGTCCTTAACTATGTTGAGATTAGATTTGAAGCCAAGAGTTAGTTTCAAGGTTGAAGGTGGAGTTTAAAATCAGATTTGGGGTTATTTCAACCTTGTGTAGGAGGTTAACAAGTGTGTTTATGTCATGATAGCACTTCAAATTAAAAATTGCATCCAAATTTGACAATAAAGGTTGTTAAATTTTTATTCACAAATTATTGCATTTGAATCGAATATAACAAACATAATTAAAATTAATGATATTCCATAAACATGAACAATACACATGATCCACAATAAATTGAACAAAACTAGATACTAAATTAATATGCATATCATTGTGCACACACACACACACACACACACACACACACACACACCCACACACATATATAGACAAAATTTTACACAATTATATATCAAATATCATGTATCCACAGACAAAGTACTCAAATATATATCAAAATACATAGATCCATATACAAAATGTGGCTGATCATGCCATCAGAATGTGTATAATATCAATGTTTCTATAAACAATGTATATATATATATATATATATATATATATATAGACAAAATTTTACACAATTATATATCAAATATCATGTATCCACAGACAAAGTACTCAAGGAGTCTCCTATGAGATACAAAATAATAGTTGTTAATATCATGGAAATTAGTTTTGAATTTATTAATGAAGATAAGGAAAATAAAAAATAAATGATACTTATACATACAATGGGGCTTTCGGTGTGAATGGAAATGCCTGATTGTCTACAACGTAAAATCTGTACAGGCTCATCACCAGTAGCCACACCCTTTATACAATAAAGAATGTAATTAAATTTCATTACCACAAACATTTTACAAGAATGCATCGATATTTAATCAAATAGAAAGCACCTAATTACCTTTCCTTTGTCAATGCATGCTGGCTCATCCCTCGCACTTTGTCCCCCCTGGATAGGTGGTACTTGCAAGATAAAAGAAAGATAAGCAACCATATATGCTACAATATCAAATAGAAAAAATAACGCAAACACAACATAATGTACTGTAGATGTCTCAAAGCCAAATGAAATGGTCGAGAGCGTGGCATCATCAATTTCTCTGAGCTCCTCCTCAGTCATCAACTAAACATGAATGAAGATCACATACATGTATAAGTCAGTATGGCTTAAAAATTAAAATTACTCTATTATAAAAATTAACTTTAAATTGCATATGTCATAACAAAAAAATGTATACACATACCCATACCGAAGGAGTCCATGCCTCTGCATTCCCCTCCTCTCTCGCATCAGGGTCTGTAGCCTCTGCGCGTGTGTTTGGTGTATCCTTGTCTAATAAAAAATGATACTCAGGAAGATCACCTATGGGACCCAGACAAATATTCTTGCATGTAATGCAAGTGTGAGACACACAAATGTGTGATGAGCTAGCCGATGATGAACTGGCGCCAACATCATCAACACGAGGAGGTAGGACTGACCTAGCCTAAGATATAATTAGACTATTCAGCCTATGAATGGCTCTGATAGTATGAGAGCTAGCCTCTGCCATAATATCAAGATGTTGCACTCGAGGAGGGGGGGAGATATCAGTGGGGGGGATAAAAGTGCCTGCTTTCTTCCACTGGAACGAGGGTCTATCCTGAGGAGCTCCTAGTTTACACCCATGTTGGGCTTCATGCTCCAATAGTTCACTTTAAGTTTCAACACAAATTCTGCATATAATTTTCTAAGGAAATAAAATGGCACGTCTAAATTGCTATGTGGAGGGATATCAAAAACCATCCACTAATGATCCCAAAAGTTTGCTCATATGGCGTCATTTGTGCACCATTTAATCAATAGTTTAGATTTTTTTGGATCGACTGCTATGCCCATTTTCAGGTTTGCAAAAAGGTTAGCCAAATCCTCTTTGGTTATATTGAGGGCTGCAACCTCATCATAGTCCAAACCATCATCAAACATCTCGTGCATTTCATCACGCCAACGAAGAGTGACATTTTGTTGGTTGGTAAGGGTTTCAATGTTATCCACTATGGTGTTTAACATGGATAACATAGGAGCCAATTTGGGTACATTGTTATATGTTCTTCGCAAACCCCTCAATTCAGTGAGATTTTCATTTATCAAATCCTCGATTCGAGGAGGGTTTTGAGGGGGTAGAGGATCATTTGGTGGATGGTTTTGTGGGGGCATTGGATCATTTAGTGGGGGGTTATGTGGAATATTATTCCCTGCTTCAATGTCATCATTTTGATCAGCCATTCCTATTAAATTGCAAAACGTAATATATATTTAAAAAAACCTTAAATTTAACAATTTTTTTTCAAAAAAACCCTAGATTCAACTAAAACTAACAAAATCATGATAAAATCTATTGAATTTATGTTAAAAATGATTTTAAAAAAAAAACTTTTATATCGTATATCAAATTTGGTATTCGATATCCGATCGCGAGCTTGAAAACTGGTGTTGAAATGAGCCTACGAGTCTATTGTTTTTTTTTTAATATTGTGTTACAGACATCGGATATCCGATACAATATCGGATATCTGATCCCTCCGCCAGTTCATATAATGCTAGATATACTATATATTATATTATAATATATTATATTTTATATATATTATATTATAGTATATATATTATATTACATTACTATATATTATATTTTATATTATAATACTATATATTAGGTAATATATTATATTATATTATTATAATTTATAATATATTATACTATTATAATATAATATTTTTATATTATACTATTATAATAATAATATTATATTATATTATAATATATTATATATATTTCTCCATGTTATTGGATATCCAATATCAAATCGGATATATGATAAGGCTCGGGCCTTACTTTCCAGGTTTGGTACCTAAATAGGTGAAAAAGAGTCAGAGAAAATTTTGAAGCGCTTTTAGACATCTTCAAACTCAAATTTTTTCACATCGCCACTTTTTGGCACACCATGATCTTGCACATACCCACATACATTGTTGTAGTTTTTTGATAGGTTACATGTTCTCTAATACATGCTTAGGTCATTCCAATCTAGAATCTACTAAAATAACATTTCCCTCTTTTCTTGAACAATTTGTAATATCTTAGATTTCCTATTAATTTCATATCATGAAAATATTTCAAAATTTTCTCCCTCGACTTAGATTGCAAAGTTAAAGAGTATATTATTTTTGTAAGGGATATAACTTTTTTATCACCAAATCTTATTTTTCATTAGCTCATTTAGTAGAGTTTTAGCAAAGACAAAAAATAGCATAAAAAGAGCATGAAATAGGAATCCTTAAAAATGCACAACTAATTGCATTATTTCTCCCTTCCATGTAATCCATGTCTAAGTAATGAACTTGAAGGTTACTTAAATAGCTTTGTTGCCTAAAATTCAAATCACATTGGCCAACAAAGAGCTTTGGACTATAATGATCTATGTTTGCTATGAATATGCCATAGACTAAGTATTTCCTTAGCTACCAAGGTATGAAAAATGGCCAACATTTCTTTTCTTATATAAAGAATCTTCTCTTAACTATATTAGCTTCTTACTTCTAAATGCTAAAGGACGTTCTTCTTAAATTAGCTGTATTGCAATAATTTTACATAAAACATCACATCTACATCATAACTTGTAAGTAATGAACATAAACTTATTATGTATTTGAGATTATACAAAAAAATCTTAAGTTTTCATGATTCGTTTTAAAGCTCCAATTTTTTTCATATCAATTAAATGTGTACCACTTAAAAATGCACTTAACAAACCTCTTATAATAGTTGTAAAGACCAAATGAGCATCTCAATTATGTTAATATGATGGAAGGTGTTGTGTAGTCTTCACAACACACCTCCATTTTCCTTAAGAAAATAATAGCCTCTCTCTTTTCTTCTAATTTTGCCTATTTTGGGATATTGGTAAATGTTCTTGCATTTGCCCCCTATCTAGAATCTTCCAATATATAAGTTACCCTTACAACTTGAAGAAAATATTAAAATAACCTATTTAGGCTTTGAAATCATTTGGAAACTAGTTATAATAAAGAAGTTATCTTTTATCAAAAATTTCTATCCTATTAAACTTGACTTTCTTTCAAAACTTTCTACATCCAATTGGAATTTATGCATAGTTCTAATACTAATCAACTTATCTGTAAATTGAATCCAAAGTGCATTTGAATCAAACCCTTGACCTTAAGTGAAGATGACTTGCTACTCACATCCATATGATGTTATATTCCATTCAATATCAAAACTTTGCATCCCAACTAAAGTAGACAAACCCAACTAATTTAGTGTTTAGTTGCACTAGCAAACACTATTTGACATACAATAAAAAATGTCAGCGAACATTCTATAATCAAGAAAATAATGTCGTTCAAACCTAATATAATATTTGATTTGAAGTAAATCTATTTCACATATAAATATAGAGCTAATCTTTCAAAGGATTCAGTCTTATTAAATCCAATAGCAAAAGTAATGTAACTTTTACATTTGATTAGAATTCACAAAATAATTTGATAGTGCTTGTTTTTCTTTCAATTTATTTAGATTATTACTATTATTATTATTTGATTGGAACATTATAATATTTCTTAATAAAAGGAGAATTAAAATATTAGAGAGGCTTATAACCTTATATCCCAAACTAATAACATTATATTTACTACCAACGCCAACAACTACTACATATACTATGACTGTTTCAATACATTACGTCAATTAACAAACATCCCAAGCCCTTTTTGACCAAGATTAAACCTTAATAGATTTGATAATGTTTTGAACAAAAAATGTCAACCATCACATCCATATTCTCTTCGAAAGACCGATAACGGTGTCACCTTGCCTTTTAAAATCAACACCACACCACTATGCAGTCTCTCATGAGAAACAACATTTTCATCTTGAGGAAACAAAAACCACAACCTCACAATATCCATTCTTTCCTTCCTTTGAGTTCATTCACCATGTTTCAAACCAAGGGACAAAATTTGGGCGTAATCCTGTCAAAAATTCAAAATTGCCCCTGCACATTTGATCTTCCTATTACTACATTAGAAGGTGGCCAAGCATAGCCATTAATGCCTACCCATGATGGTGCTTAGAAATTTCGGAGCCACCCCTTCTTCTCAGTTCTGCAACTCAGATTTAAGCACCAACCAAGTATTCCAATGCTCTTGCAGATAAGCCTCAATGTCATTCTTTCCCCACCAACACACAAAGGGGCACATAGCCATATTCCTTTGCATCTTCTTTTGAGGCAAAACATTCAAAGAATTTTTTTAACCAACT
The DNA here is from genome assembly GCA_028749045.1 of Cupressus sempervirens. NCBI lineage: Eukaryota > Viridiplantae > Streptophyta > Pinopsida > Cupressales > Cupressaceae > Cupressus > Cupressus sempervirens. The sequence goes on along the minus strand of CM053790.1, from coordinate 162,195,054 downwards.
AAGAACCACCCACTCCAAAATGGAATCCATGCCCAACAATAGTTCTTTATTGAATAAACTAAACATTACTCATTTCACTGTGTCTTCATCTTGTTCAAATTGCAACCCCCAAGTCAACACCATGGATATGATGTCCAGGTTGATTTTTCATTTCCAATGCTCCTAAAAGTTTCTTCCTAGAATTACTAAAAAAGCATTCACCATCTTCCTAGTTCAAATTTTGAGCAAGCCCTTCAAATGCCTTATAGACACCAATCTAGGCAATGCTTTATGCTGGAGTTTCATTGACACTATTAAGTTGGCTTGCATGGCTTCCAAAATACACTAACTCTTATGTTTAAAAACCCAAAGCTTGAAGCCCACCTAAATAGAAATTTACACCTTGCTGAGTAATAATGACACGACATCATGTTGTCTGACCTCACATGCATGACCAACACTCAAACAATAATGAACTGCAACAAAAAGCTGGCCTTGCCATTGAAACCTAAAAGCCTTATTGTTGGAAGCATGAATGCTAATGATATTCCTATTGGGGAATCTTGTAGATATGTTACATTCATGACTGAGTTTGTCATTGATAACAACATAGCAGTTTTTTGTGGTATCTAACAGAAGAATAATGGAAAGATCAAGGTGGTACGGATGACTATTTGAGTATTCTCACTATTCAAGGTTATGGGAGATAATTCTGAGTATCTAGTATATGCAGTCAATGTCGAATGAAGACATGTTAAGTCTGCAAGAAGTTATGTAAGTTTTGTTGATGTCTATTGTGAGATAGAGTTTACAAAGGCATGTCTGGTAAACTTCTTATATCTCTTAGAAGAATTGTTATTCTAAGAATCGAGGTTGAGGATGTGAAGAAGACATGTTGGTGATGACATGGTTGAGCTTGCTCATCATAATGTTACATGTATGAAAAGATATTCAAGTTGCAAGGTGGAAGATTAATGTTATCACTGAGTGTAATGGGTTTTTAATGTGGTCCTATAATAATTAATTGAGAAGGTCTAATAGCTGACTCAACGAATTGTTTTATGAACTCAGTATAAAGGAAGGACATTTTCCTTTATCATGTGGAATGGAATAGTATTGATCAGAAGTGATTGTAAGCAACAGAGAGAGTGGAATGTGAAGTTCAGTAGAGCAGAGCAGAAGTGAAGGAAACTTCATTTTTGAGGTTTTATAGTGTGATCTGAGGTTTGATATTTAGATCCAAGGTTTGTGATCTAGTCTACAAGGTCTAATAGTGATTGGTTTGGTTGATAGAATAGAGAAAAGAGGAACTTAATAGTAAATTACTTGTTTGGGCTATGAGCTCTTCTTGTAATTGAAATTGCATGTTTGGGCAGTGGGCTCTTCTTGCATACATTGTACTACAACTCCTAACAGGGTTGAAATCTCCTAATAGTGACTCATATGTACTAAATGTTGTAATAGACTCCTAATAGGGTCCATCCTTTAACAAGCAATATTTATATTAGTACATCATCGTGTGGGCATCAATCCCACTAGGGTTTTCCCTCTGATCAAGGGTTTCGCTAGTTAACATATCTGGTGTAGTTGCCTATGTGCATCTTGTTATGGTTGTTGTTTACTTTGGTTGAATGGTTAAGTTTATTTAATGAAGATAACTATTTTAATTATTGGAAAACTGATTCACCCCCCCCCTCAGTTATCTTGGTGGACTATATTTTTCTAACAATTGGTATCAGAGCATTAGGTCCTTGAAGATAAAGTTTAACAAATTTGGGAGATTCATGGTGAGCATGTTCAGGAAAGATAGTCTGAAGTTTGATGGAACTAATTATGATAGCTGGAAGGAAAAGATGAAGACACATCTATTATGTATGAGTCCAGGATATTGGATCTTGACAAAATCAGTAAAGACAATCATTTCTAAAAAGGATTTGGAAACTTGTACCGAGGAAGATTAGTTTCTTGGCTAAGCAAGAAGTAGGACTGTACCTCACAAAGTAAAGTGGAAGCAGAATATGTTGTAGCAACAAACCATTGTAATCAAGTTGCTTGGATGAAGCAGATGTTGAAGGATATAAGGATAGAATTCAGTGAACCTATTGTCATACATTGTAACAACACAAGCACAATAAATATGTCTAAGAATCTAGTGTTGCATTCAAAGACCAAGCACATTTATATCAAGTATCACATGTTGAGAGAGAAAGTTGCAAAAAAAGAAACTAGATTGGAGTATGTGAGCACTAAAGAGTAGATTGCAGATATATTCACTAAGCCTCTTCCCAAAGAGGCTTTTGAGTATTTACGAGGTATGCTAGGGGTTATGCCTCTTCCTACATCAAAGTAGAGGATGCAAGATGCATTATTCTAGTGTAACAGAGCACCATTATTTGTCTGGATTGAATACTGATGCTTCCTATACGAGGGAGTATTTGTGATGGACAAAGTCATCTAGGACTCTTGTTGGATGTTGTTTTGAACAATGTCTTTGGACACTTGAGCTAGTAAGAATCAATTGTTGCAAAGTTTGATGGTTACAGATTCCTTTGACATTGATGTCAATGGAGGAGAAGTACTACTTGAAAAACATCATGGGGGAGAAGCAAAAACATCATGGGGAAGAAACAAACATTGAAGTATATCAATAGGGGAGAATGATTGATGAAGAGGATTTGAAAAGAAAGATTAACAACCTTTTGTTGGTATTCTTGGAACTAGATGTTTTTCATCTATGTTGCCATCAATGTCAAAATGGGGGATTGTTGGAAGCATGAATGTTGATGATATTCCTATGGGGGAGTGTAGATATGTTACTATGATGATATGTTACATTCATGATTGAGTTTTTCATTGATGTCAATGTGGTAGTTTTCTGTGATATTTGACAGAAGAACAACAGAAATATCAAGTTGGTACGGCTGACTAGTTGAGTATTCTCACTATTTGAGGTTATGGGAGATACTTTTGATTATCTAGTATATGCACTCAATGTCGGATGAAGAAAAGTTAAGTTTGGAAAAAGTTATATAAGTTTTGGTGATGTCTGTTCTAAGATAGAGTTTATAGAGGCATGTCTGGTAAACTTGTTATATCTCTTAGTAGAATTGTTATTCTGAGAATCAAGGTTGAGGATGTGAAGAAGACATGTTGATGATGACATGGCTGAGCTTTCTCATCATAATGTTATGTGTACAGAAAGATATTCAGGTTGCAAGGTAGAAGATTAATGTTATTGATAAGTGTAAGGTGTTCTTAATGTGGTCCTATAATAATTAATTGAGAAGGTCTAATAGCCGACTCAGGGAATTGTTTTATGGATTCGGTATAAAGGAAGAAAATTTTCCTTTATCATGTGGAATGGAATAAGTATCGATCAAAAGTGATTGTAAGCAACTGAGAGAGAAAAATGCAAAGTTGAGCAGAGCAGAGTGCAAGTGAAGGAAACTTCATTATCAATGTTTTATAGTGTGATCCGAGGTTTGATATTTGGATCTAAGGTTCATGACCTAGTCTACAAGGTTTGGCAATGATTCGTTCAATTGAAAGAATAAAGGAAAGAGGAACTCAATAGTAAATTATTTGTTTGGGCAGTGAGCTCTTCTTGTAATTGAAATTGCATGTTTGGGCAGTGGGCTCTTCTTGCATAAATTGTATTACAACTCCTAACAGGGTTCGAATCTCCTAATAGGGATTCAAAGTCTCCTAACAGGAATTCATATGTACTAAATGTTGTAATAGACTCCTAACAGGGTCCATCCTCTAATAAGGAATATTTATATTAGTACATCATCTTGTGGGCATCATTCCCACCAGTTTTTTCCCTCTGATCAAGGGTTTCCCTAGTTAACATATCTAGTGTAATTGCCTATGTGCATCTTGTTATGGTTGCTATTTTCTTTGGTTGAATGCTTAAGTTTATTTATGATACTTCAGTAAAGAACATTACTCCCCATCCATGGCCCTATCTCACTCAAGATGATGTGTCACCTTTGAAAAATTCTAAGGATCATATGAAATGACATGACTCAAAAGGCTACTAGGAGATGTTTGAGCACATGTTCTTTGAGTATTTGAAGGATCACCTGCTAAAAAACTAGTTGCCTTAACAGTAATAAGTGCCCAGAGGGGAAAATGTTGAGTACTTGGTGGTGGTGGAGATGGTGGATCATCATTTGCAACATCCCTAGCCTCAAGAGATAAGTAGTCCTCAAAAGATGAAGAGGGAGGAGTCAATGGTGAAGGAGAAGTTGGTGATGGAGAATCCATTAGAGGAAAGTGCTCATCAAATTGGACAACCCATCAAAACAAGGCCTCTTTGGAATTAGGATAAAACAACATGTATGCCTTAACATCCTCATGGTAGTAAAAAAATATTAGTGGTCAACTCTTCCTCTCCACAAATTTTCTCCAAGCATAAAAAATAAGCACCCAAGACTCAAAACCAAAAATTTGGAATGCAAAAACACCAAGCTTGACATGGCTACAAGCCTCCTCAAGAGTCATTTGTGCCTTATTGGGCATTCAATTCTAAATATAGTTGGAATAATTCACTACCTTAGCCCAAAAGAAGACTGCATATCTCGAGACTACATCATACAATTGGCCATCTATCGTAGGGTTATGTTCTTTCTCTCAAGAAAATCATTCAATTGAGGGGTGTAGGGTACTATAAACTAATTCAAAAACCCATGCTCAATGCAAAAATCTCTAAAAGTTTGATTTACATTCTTCCCCAATTGTTTGTGTGTATCCTCCTGATAGAAAAATCTCTGAAAATCTGATTTACATACCCCCCCTAATTGTTTGTTTGTACCCTCCTGATGTAAAGTCCAAACTACTCAAAAAAATGTCTTAAATATTCAAAATTAATAAAAGACAACAACTTGCACTTAAGAAAGTACACCTATGTATTCTCGAAAAAAGTCATCAATGAATGCGAGAACATATTTGGCCCATGAAAAAGGAAGTTAGAAAGGACATGAGATCATTATGGACCACCTCCAAGGGTGCCTTAGCATGTATGGTTCTTCTCTTAAGAAAAGAATCTTGGTGATGCTTTCCAAGAACACATCCACGATAAACACCATATATGTAGGAAATTTGTGATAACCCAATCACAAGTGTCGGTGTACTCATTTGTTGTAAATATTTATAGTTGACATGGCTAAAACATTCATGCCAAAGCTTGTTCACTAAATTTGCATACGTAATAAGAGAAACACTTGAACTGTTTGACCTCTCAAAGCTATCAAACTTGTATAAGAGGGAACTAGAATCAACACTCCCAATAACCACAACCAAATTGGGATCATGAAGATCTCAAATAACCACATCATGTGGTGATAACTCAACTATCTTACTAGAGCCAAAATGGAAAATATGATAAACTAAAGAGAGGTTTGTAGAAATATCATGAAATAGAAGCACATCTTGAAGACAACCACCATCCAATAAAAGAAAATCTCAACTTGTATTTGAAAGTTGTGCTAAGTCATCAATTGAAATCTACAAAGTATCATTGGGGATGAGTAAGGTGACAATCTCCCGTAAGTGTGCCATTTAGTGTACGTGAAGCACTCTAATTAATAATCCAAGTGGATCCTAAAGGTGAAGCTCATGCAAAAAGAGCACAAACTTTTCCCATGGAAGAGGAAGGAGGTCGAGGTGAGGTTATATGATGCTGCCATATGGCTTCCTCTAAAGCCTCCAATTGTTTCCAAAACTTCAAAAATGGAAGTCCTTCCTTGCTACAAAAATTGCTAGGATCACTTGATTTCTTCTTAGTCTTGGAGGAAGACTCACTAGACTTTTAGGATTCATCGTGTTTAGTATTTGATTGTGGTTTTTAATAAGTCTTTGGAGGTGGTTTGGAGGAACTCTCACAACAAGTTGAAATTTTTATTGACTTTGGTTTCTACTTATTTTTTCTTGTAGATGTCGAGGCTACCAATGCTTGGTTCTTTAATACTATGAGAAAATGCAACTATGATAGCTTGGCTAGCTCATGAGTCAAACAATCATAGAACACCTCAAAAGTAGGCATGGTAAACTTGGGATCCAAAGCATCCATGGTGGAATGAAATGTACAAGAATTTTTTTGAAAAGGACCTCCAAGCTTAGAAAGAATAAGGTAAATGAATTTTGTATCAATCTTTGTCTTACCACAGCCCTAGAAAACTGATTTGATATATTTGAACTTCATAAAATAATACTTAATGGAGGGAAAAGACCCAAGTACCAAAGAAGTCAAATTGGCATCAATCTGAAGTGCACGAAACTCATTGATGGTGCTAAAAGGAGTCTCAAAATTCAACCATATAGCCCATGGATTTAAACAACAAAGAAGACTATCGGTAATATGTAGAGATAATAAATATGCAACCATCCATTTTGTTTCCATGTTGTAGAACCCCAAAATGACATGTAAATTGAGGCTAAACCTCATCCAAGTAGGACCATAACCCCCTGATATGAAAAGTCTTGTCATACGTGCTTTCCATAGATGATAATTATGTGCCGTAAGGGGCTCAATTGAAGATGAGTCTACCATAATACTTGGTTTTCAAATTATGTTTTATGATTTATTTTTTCTAGTTTTCTAATGTAAATGATAGAAAGCAAGAAAAAATCACCCCCCAAAATCACAAAAAACCAAATCTCAATACATATTTTGGAGCTAAAAAGAAGCAAAAAGAAACATTACTTGAATCAATTCTCTATGTACCTAATGCATTTTATGATGAAATAGACTATAAATATAGAAAGACTATTACAAGAGCTTTCCAATTTTATTTTTGAAAAATAGAATCTAGACACAAAAGTCACGCCCCCAAAGTGCAAAAACCTACTTCTATGTTTGAAATATTGGCACAAGAAATGAAGGAAGAATCTAAAAAATCCGAAACGCCCAAAAGGTGCATGGCAAAATCAAATTTCCAATTATATACGACTTGTCCAATTTTGAGTTCGGATGACCACGTTATGAATTTTTTTGTGAAAATGCCCCCAAACTTCTCAATAAACCCCTCAAGGCCCTGGGGCTAACAAATTTCGGCCCTCAGTTCTATGATGAGTAGCGGGCTGGCAGTAGGAGTTTGGGTGCAGAGACCTTGGTCACCCATGTGACCAACGCCTTGTGGGCGAGGTTGAAGGTACGCATCAGTGGGTAGTGGTGCTTGGTGGCGACAACTAAAGGGGCCACTATGGGCCGTGGTCTGGTAGTTGTCGGGTGGGCAATAGGCACCATCAATAACAACATGGGGAGTATTTTTTATAGCATTTTTTTAAATTCTAACATTATCTCTCTAATTTCTTCATTTGAAATGAAGATGCCCAGGAATGTATCTTATTCTTATTCTTCTTTTGATGCATCTAATGTGATACGTACTCTTGACACAAAGAACTCAGGTTGCTGACAATACTGAAGAAATGATTATTATCCTCTTCATCATCCTTACCCTTCTCGCTATCCTTAAGCTCAATAGATTTTTTTGTCTAACCTTTAATGGATATGCCCTTCACTTGTGGTACAAGTGCATTTGTACCTTTGTAATCATTCTCCATCAATACTTGAGAAATGACGCTCAATTTTCTCTCCAATCTCCTCAAATTTAGCAGTCATTATCTTGGTGGTTCTCATCTTAGATCTCATTTTGTCCTTTTCCTCTTCAATATTCGATGCATTTCCTCAAAGGTTATCAATGCATACTGATCATGAAATGTCTTTTCTCTTATTCTTTGGTCTTCCTCTAAAGCTCTTTGTCTTTGCACGTCAAGTTTTTCAAACAGATCATTCGGTATGCTACCTTGTATCTATATAAGGTTCCTCTTGAAATTCAAAAGATAAATGATTACATAATCTTCTAATATCTTTTGTTCATCAGAGTTATACCTATCATACAATTTATTCAATTGGTTAATCAACTCTTGATTCTCAATTATGTCAATGATCTTTTTCATATTAGGTTTCCATTTAGTCTTTTCTTCCACTCTCTTCTCTTCCATCCTTGTCTTTTTTTTTTGGCTCTTTAGGTGGAGATTCAACGATTTTTTTCAAGTCCTGTTCCCTTATCCATAGCCTTGGGTCTAGGAGTCGTAGAAGGTCTCTTTGAAGGTTGGAATGTCCCCACTTGAGATACACCCTTGATTTGCTTCTAATTCTCAAGTTAGGAATTTGGAATGATCTTATTTATATAGATATTGTGGACAACTTATGGGGATGGAAATTATATTTTACTATTGAAGATATACAGATTTATTTCCTGATGCAGGAGCATCTAGAGGTATAAGGGCAATCTTGTGTCATCCAAAAAAATGTACTTAGACTTAGTTTCTGTTTCATGTGCTTTCATTTTTAGATACCCATTTGGGTCAAATAAAGGTTCCAACTCTCACAGTTCCACTATCAGTGTTCTAAGATAGAGTTTTTAATCACCTTGGGATACGTGTAAATATCGAAAAAATAAAAGTATGTAATTGAGCCATCATTTTGGTGAACTAGAAGGTGTAAATTGGTCGGATGATTGTAATTATAATTTAGAGCATTCCAGAAAAAGAATCAGGTCAAAAGGCCCCACAGTTTGAAAGTTATTGCAGTTTTTCGATTTTTGGAGACCTCCTAAGAATGCTTCAAAGTCAGGTTAGGGGCATTAAATGAACTCGAATAGGGTCGAAAAATGGGGGATGAGCTAAGCTGGTCCATAGGGCTATAGAGTGCTTCGAGAGCTTTTCAGAAATGTAAACGGTTCGTCAATCGGAGCTACAGTTCAAAAGTTATGCCTCTCGGAAGTTCAGTTACCGTTTCTGGATTCTTTTAATTTTGCGCCGACTTCTAATGCGACTTCTAGAGCCTTCTATTTGGTCGGTGCATGCCTACTAGCACTTTTTAGAATGTATTCTTAATCCTTAACCCTCCGAGGTCTATTTAAGAACATTTCTGGCATTGTAAAAGGCAGTTCAGAGTGGAGTTTGAGAGAAGGTACTGGGAGAAGAATTTATCTCCAAATTTATGCTATTGTAAGCCCATAGGGCATATTTTGGAGTCTGTTTCTCTACACTAAGTGTCCTAACATATTTTTTTTACAGTTAATAAAACTTTCGCTTTCCTGTTGTGTCCATTCTGTGCTGAGGTTGTGTCCCCATCAAGTGGTATTAGAGCTGGTTTTTTTGAATGTGTAGATAGAGCACCGACTGTGAGGTAGTTTGCACCAGGACTGTGTGGTTGTGGGTTTGAGTTAAGAAGATGCCTCCACGAAGAGAGCGTGGTGGAAGGGCCGAAGCTATTAATCCTAAGGAGGTTAGAGCCCTCCAAAGGCAGCTACAAGCGTTCAAGGAGGAGCTCTGTAGAGGAACAAATGTTGCCGCAGGTGACGAAAGTGAGGACGATAATGAAGAAGAAATTGGACCAGAAGGGGAAGTTGACAGGGAAGTTCTGAATCAGGCAGAGGAAAGGCCTTTTAGGGCCATTACTAAGTTTGGGAAAAGACTTACAATTGATGTGGGTGTATTTTCAGGAAATTTGAAACCAGATGAGTTGATCGATTGAATCAATGAACTGGAAGAATACTTTGAGTATGAGGATATCAAGGACCTAGATAGGGTTAAGTTTGCAAAGGCCAAACTAAAAGGACATGCCAAAATTTGGTGGCAAGAGATTCAATTGGAAAGAAATAAAAGAGGAAAGGATAAGATCACAAGGTGGGATCACATGGTGGACAAATTGAAGAAGCAGTTCATTCCTGTTGACTACGAGCTTGATTTGTTTAAGAAGATGGATGGGTTAAAGCAAGCAGGAAAATTAGTCCAGGAATATACAGAGGAGTTTTATCGACTTCTGATTAGAGCAGGGCATGCAGAAGCAAATAAGGAAAAGGTTGCTCGTTATATCAGTGGTTTGCGACCTAGCATCCAGGAGGAATTAAGTCTGGTAAGAATGACAAGCGTTGAAGAGGCATACCAGTTTTCCCTACGAGTTGATGAGAAGCTAAATAAGAGGTTTGAAGGGAGACAAAGAGGGTGTGGTCAAGGAGGAAGGGGTAGTGGTAGGTCATCTGGAGGCCGAAATGAAACCCAAAAGAAAAATAAAGATGTGAGTACTAGCAGAAACCAGAGGAACGAGAGTTTCAACCGCTCTTATGATCAAGACTTTGGAAATCAGAGAGGAAGAGGTAGAGGACATCGACAAGGAAGAGGAGGCTTCCATGGTACCTGTTTCCATTGCAATGAAGAAGGTCATCGTGCCTTTGAATGCCCTCAATGACAAGGAAGGACAGATGGGAGAGCTGAGGGTCAAGCTAGGGTTGCTCATGTGGATGAGGATGTACACTCATCACATTCAAAGGATGCAGAAAGAGGAGAGACTTTAGTAAATGAAAGGGTCCTACTAAGTGGCGAGATTGAACTGGGACAAAGGAGGAGTTTATTCCGTACCAGGTGCAAGTGTGAGGATAAATGTTGTGATGTGATCATTGACGGGGGTAGCACTGATAACTTGGTATCAGAGAATATGGTCTCTAAGCTGAAGCTCAAGAGAGAGAAACAACCCCAGCCCTATCAGATTGCTTGGGTGAAAGATGATCATAAGGTCCTGGTAAGTGAACAATGTTTACTGAAATTCAAAATTGGGAGTTACCATGATGAAGTTCTCTCTGATGTTATTCCAATGGATGTTTGCCATCTATTGTTGGGAAGACCGTGGCAATTTGATAGGCATGCAGTACATGATGGTTATGCAAACACATATTCTCCGACCAAGGATGAAGTTCGCCACAAACTGAAGCCCATGAAAAAGGAAGGCAAAGAGGTATGCAGGAGTGCTAGGATTTGTCTTGTTGATGGAAGGAATTTTTTAGATGGCATGAAACATCAGCGTATGTGCTATGCTTTGATCCCTAGGAAAGATAAAGAAGGTAGTAGTGAAATACCACTTGAAGTTTTAGATTTACTAGGTGAGTTTGGAGATATCATTTCTGATAATGTTCCAGAAAGATTGCCATCGATAAGGCAAATTAGTCATTAGATAGATTTAATTCCAGGAGCTAGTTTGCCTAACAAGGCTGCTCACAGGATGACTCTTACTGAAATTGAGGAGCTAAATAGACAGGTTCAGGAGCTATTGAGGAAGGGCTTGATTTGGGAGAGCTTGAGTCCATGTGCAGTACCTGCAGTACTGGCACTAAAGAAGGATGGAGAGTGGAGGATGTGTACAGAGTCTCAAGCTATAAATAGGATAACCATCAAGTATCATTTTCCTTTGCCAAGAATGGATGATCTTATGGACTGCTTGAGTGGAGCTCAGTACTTCACAAAGATAGATCTCAAGAGTGGCTATCATCAGATACGGATACGAGAAGGAGATGAGTGGAAAACAACCTTCAAGACCAAGGAGGGTCTTTATGAGTGGTTAGTCATGCCCTTTGGATTCACAAACGCCCCAAGCACCTTCATGCGGCTTATGAATGAGGTACTTAAGAAGTTCTTGGAAAAATTTGTTATTGTCTATTTGGATGATGTTTTAATTTTCAGCAAGACTTTGGAAGAACATTTATTGCATATTCGTAGTGTCCTTGAAAGGTTAAGGGAAGAGAAACTGTTAATTAATCTGAAGAAGTGTATCTTTGCAAAAAGGGAGTTAGTCTACTTGGGGTTTGTTATATCACCTGAAGGTCTCAAAATGGATCCAGAGAAGGTAAAAGCCATCTTGGAATGACCTACTCCAAGGTCTGCTACTGAGGTAAGATCGTTCCATGGTCTGGTTAGTTTTTACAGAAAGTTCATTAAGAATTTCAGTGGCATATGTGCACCCCTGACTGACACAATAAGAGGGGACAGAAAAGAGTTCAAATGGACTGCAGCAGTTGCGAGAAGTTTTGAATTGCTGAAGAAGAAGGTGACAGAACAACCTGTGTTGGCACTTCTAGATTTTAGAAAGGTGTTCCAGGTGGATTGTGATGCTAGTGGCAGTGCTATTGGGGCTGTATTAAGCCAAAAGGTAAGCCTATTGCGTATTTTAGTGAAAAATTGAATGATGCAAAAAAGAAGTATTCTGTTTATGATCAAGAGTTCTATGCAATAGTTTAGGCCTTAAAGAAATGGAGGCATTATTTATTGCCAAAGGAATTTGTTTTGTATACTGATCATCAGGCATTACAGTACCTAAATAGCCAAGGTAAATTGAATCAGAGGCATATGAAGTGGGTAGAGTTCTTGTAGAACTATACATTTGTATTGAAGCATAGAAGTGGAAAATCTAATAGGGTTGCAGATGCAATAAGTAGGAGACAGTTGTTGCTTACAGTAATGCAGGTTGAAGTAGTTGGGTTTGATGAACTCAAGAATCTGTACCCTGAGGATCTTGATTTTGTTGAAGCATGGAAAGCTTGTAAAGAGCCTATTGTTGTAGACAGAACTAAGTGGTTAGACTATCTGATTCAAGATGGTATGTTATTCAAAGGCAGTCAATTATGCATTCCAAGGAGTTCCATGAGGAAAAATCCGATTAAGGAGAAATACAGTGGATGGATGGCAAGACATTTTGGTCGAGATAAGACCATTGCCATACTTAGGGAACATTATTTTTGGCCTCAAATTTCACAGGATGTGAAGAAGTTTGTACAGAGTTGTCAGATTTGTCAAGTTGCCAAGGGATTTAGTCACAATACTGGACTATATCAGCCATTGCTTGTTCCATCAAAGCCATGGGAGGACATAAGTATGGATTTTGTTCTTGGATTGCCGAGGACACAAAGGGGTAATGACTCAGTATTTGTGGTGGTTGATAGGTTCTCCAAAATGGCACATTTCATTCCATGCCACAAAACTCATGATGCTGTCCATATTGCAGACTTGTTTTTCAAAGAGGTGGTAAGACTACATGGTCTCCCAAGGAGTATAGTTTTTGACAGAGACACTAAATTTGTGGGGAATTTTTGGAGAACATTGTGGAAGAAGTTTAGAACAGACTTGAAATTTAGTTCTACACATCACCTGCAGACTGACGACCAAATAGAAGTGGTAAACAGAAGTCTGGGCAATTTGCTGAGATGTTTAGTTTGGGATAAGCCCAAGGGGTGGGAGTTGATTCTACCACAAGCAGAGTTTGCTTACAATAACTCTATAAACAGGAGTACTGGAAAATCACCATTCCAAATTTTATATGGAAGTAGCCCAAGGACTGCACCAGAATTGAGGAAGATAGAGCAAGGGGAGAGGACAAGGGTTGAAGCTGAAGAATTTGTTGAACATATCAAGCATTTACATGAAGAGGTTCAGGCACACATTACCAAGATGAATCAAGAGTATAAAGCTAGGGCTGATCAAAGGAGAAGACATAAGAAATTTCAAGTAGGGGATCTAGTCATGGTACACTTACGAAAAGAAAGATTTCCAGCAGGTACTTACAATAAGTTGAAAATGAAGAAATTTGGCCCTTGCAAAATTCTGAAGAAACATGACTCAGGAAATGCATATGAGGTGGAGTTGCCAGATGGTATTCACATTTCTCCTATTTGCAACATCGTAGACTTAACAGAGTATCATGATGATGGTGCAGATGAGGAGCCACTATTAGAGCCATGTCCAATTCTTGCTTCTAAGAAGGAGGAGATAGAAGACATTGTAGATCATCGTGTGGGCAGGAGTACCAGAAATAAGCAGTATGAAGAGTATTCGGTCAAGTGGAAAGGACGACCGATAAAGGAATCAACTTGGATATCAGTAGCTGAGGTTTCCCATTTGGAATTTTCTCTACCATTCATAAAGTGATAGGGTCACTTTTCAATCTACCCTGGGTGTCTAATGCAGGAGCATTCAGAGGTATAAGGGCAATCTTGTGTCATCCAAAAAAATGTACTTAGACTTAGTTTCTGTTTCATGTGTTTTCATTTCTGGATACCCATTTGGGTCAAATAAAGGTTCCAACTCTCACAGTTCCACTATCTGTGTTCTAAGATAGAGTTTTTAATCACCTTGGGATACGTGTAAATGTCGAAAAAATAGGAGTATGTAATTGAGCCATCATTTTGGTGAACTAGAAGGTGTAAATTGGTCATATGATTGTAATTATAATTTAGAGCATTCCAAAAAAAGAATCAGGTCAAAAGGCCCCATGGTTTGAAAGTTATTGCAATTTTTCGATTTTTGGAGACCTGCTAAGAATGCTTCAAAGTCAAGTTAGGGGCATTAAATGACCTCGAACAAGGCCAAAAAAATGGGGGACAAGCTAAGCTAGTCCATAGGGCTATAGAGCGCTTCGTGAGCTTTTCGAAAATGTAAACGGTTCGTCAATCGGAGCTACGGTTCAAAAGTTATGCCTCCCGAAAGTTCGGTTACCATTTCTAGATTTTTCTAATTTTGCGCCGACTTCTAAAGCGACTTCTAGAGCCTTCTATTTGGTCGGTGGATGCCTACTAGCACTTTCTAGAATGTATTCCTAATCCTTAACCCTCCGGAGTCTATTTAAGAACATTTGTGGCATTGTAAAAGGCAGTTCAGAGTGGAGTTTGAGAGAAGGTACTGGGAGAAGAATTTATCTCCAGATTTATGCTATTGTAAGCCCATAGGGCATGTTTTGGAGTTTGTTTCTCTGCACTAAGTGTACTAGCATTTTTTTTTATAGTTAATAAAACTTTCCCTTTCCTGTTGTGTCCATTCTGTGCTTGGGTTGTGTCCCCATCATTTCCACATGATATGTTCCTCCAAGCTATAAAAATTATTGAAATAATTAATATATAAGATAGATAATTATATGAAAAAATGAAGAATATTTTTTATTATTCTTCTCTCATGACAATAACAATACGACTTATAAATGCCTAGTCTCACCTACTATCTTCCTCTTTATACTTTATTTAATTTCTTAATCACTTCCTAAAATGTTCCTTTACTAATCAAATCATATTATTAGTATTTTTAACCTTTATACTTGGAAGACTTAATTATAACTATTGATCCACCTACATACAATAAAATAATGCCAGCAATTTACTTTATATTGATTATAAGCTGCTCTTAATACTAAATGGATTTCCCTCCATCTCATTTTATGGCTACCTTACCCTACTCCCCTTTTTGTCCACTCCCCTATGGAATATGTCTTAGATACTTTTCAGATTCTCTTTCTTATTCTTATTCACATTGTTTCCTATTATTAACTTTAAGAAGGGTTGTGGTAAGAAGACCACCATAGAATGTTAATATTATCCCCTTCTAAATATTCTTGTATACTTTATCTTATCCTTTCCATTCCTAGTGACTCCCCTTATGTTTGTTGATGTGACATATGAAAAGTGTTGGGAACTATGCACATTTTGTGGAGTCTGTTATTTTTATGTTTGAACATTGTTCTCACCGATTAGGATGTAATTTCATGCAAAGTAATAATGGGTTGTACTAGGACATTGTCCCCTTAAATATAACAATATAATTCCATATCATCTTCTTGATTTTTTTTTGTTTTCCCTTAGCGCCTATTTGGTTGGTGGTATAGGAATTGGAAATTAGAATAGAAAATGGGGATAGGAATGGAGATTGAGAATGAGAATTGCAAATTGTAATCCCATCATGTTTGGTTCACCTTGAACGAGATTTGATGCCAATTTTCTGTGATGATGGCCAAAATTGAGATTCGCATTAGAGAAAAAACTTCTTGAACCAGTTGAAACCTACCAAATAGCTTTCAACTTAATGCCTCGAAAAAACATAAAAAACACATAAACTAGTAGATGCAAACATGGGTTGTAATGCAATATTACCTCTGTTGAAAACTTGGCACTGAACATGCCATGCTATTCTTATAACAAAAATAAATATATATGTCATTCTGTTGGGAGATATAAAAAAAATAGACAATATTGTAACTCAATGATGTCAGACATGCTTTTCGCAAGGAAAATTTTGATCTTTTCCCTCAATAATCCATTAGTTGACACAAAACAAATTAGGCATGGCTGTGATGTCGGCCTCCTATTTCGACAATGGAAGAATGATAGAGGAATTAAGGCTTAGTCTTACATTTGTGTAGGGAAACCTAACATCATATGATTGTGGGCTTTGGTGATTCAAGGTAGGAGGCAAAAGATTATACTCTGGTTATACAAAGGCTTAGGTTGGGGCTAGTTGAAGAGGCCTTAGCCATTATGAAAAGGGTTGCAAATGGTTCTGTTGTTGGAAATAGTTGAGAAAGGAGAATTGGTTCTGTCAACAATGGTCAAAATTGAACTTGCCAAAGGTGAGAGTGATTCCATAGATATTATTTTGGCCCATTAAAATGAAGTAGATTTGAACACTTAATTAAATAAAGAAAATTCAAAATGAGAATAGAAATAGGCTATTCCAATAATAGGTATATTTTGGAATGGACATATGCTCATTTTGGGGGCAAAATGGGAATATGTATTCCTATTCGCTATTTTGATTTGTTGCACCAAATGCAGAATACAAAACATATTCCTAATTTCCTATTCCTATTCCATCAACCAAATGGGCCCTTATCACTCCATGTCTTTGTTACTTCGAACTAGCTGATACTTATAGTGTCTATTCTCGACTAGTTGGTCGTGCCTTTTTACAAGTGGTCGATCATTGATTTAATAGTGCTTTAGTATTAAATTACTTATTTGGCATACTTAGTATTATGATAGATTTATTAGTATCACATTTATTGAGTACACTTAGGAAACATAGCTTAGAGGTGTAGGTCTTATGAATGGGAAATTCTTATATTGTTATTCCCAAATCGAACTATAACTTATTTATTATGAATTATATTACTTATCGCTTGTTTATTTAATTGTTTTAATAATGATCTATCTAATAATCAAACAGTCCTTCTAGAATATATATATAAAATCAATCATTTAATTAATTTAGTAAATGCTTATTATATCTTTATATTAGATTTCAATATTGAGGGGGGGGGGGGGGGGGGGGATGGATATAACAAAGGTCTATGTGTAACTTTGTGGTGCGGGAGTTGCCTCAGCCACTACGACCATTGCTAATGGTGAGTTTGATATTTCCAAAGGCTCAAGCTCAACTAGCTCTTCATTTATTGTCATTGGTGGGGTAGATGCCTTAACTTTAGCTTTCATAACTACCTCACTCTTCTTTCTTATCTTTGGCATATGATATTTTGCTATTCCTTCCTTCTTTGCAATTTTGTGCCTTTCTTTTCCTTGAACTCATGGTGAGTTCTTCCCACACTTTAATTGACGACTCCTTATATTTTCCCCATCTCTTTGCATTTGGGTCCTTATCTGATCTCAATATTACTTCAACGTTTTGAGTAACAATGAAAGGATCAAATTCATAAAGCATATGGGTAATCCATTGAACCCTTGGCTCAACTACCTCAATACAAGAGCAATTTGTCTCAACCATAGAGAAAATAGTTTATGTATACTTGTCAACTATCTCTTTAGGGATCCTCCTTCTGTTTCATTTCTATTTGAAATCCTTTGAATAAACCAAACAAATCACTATCTATTTGATTTTTATCTTGCATCCTATAATGCTCAATGATTTGTACTATAGTTTAAACATCATCCTTCCATGCCTTGGGTTGCATGTTAAGAAATCTATGGAATATGGAAGAACATGTGCAATATCAAAGATCAAAACTTGAATGCTTAAGACTTTTCACGTTAAATCCTTTTCAATTTATCAAGAAGTTGAAGTCTAATAAAATCATAAATGTCACAATGTTAATGTTCCTTGACCAATCTATAAGATGGATGGATTATACCAACTGAAATTGAATTCATCCTACTACTACAATTAATTACGTAACCCTAGATATTTTCAATCATCTCACATCTTTTTGTCATATGTTTGTGAAGGTCATGGTCCTCTTATCCCACTTAGAACTTGTATTGTTCTCAACTTCTTTCTTCACAGTCTTGGTCATAGAGGGTATAGTACCTGCACTATCAAAACTAATTACCAAATGTGTTAACTCCTTGACAATCTTCATATATGTATGTCGCCGCAATTCATGTGATTTGGAAATCGGACTAAGGTTAAGTGATTCATAATGAGTCCGTGAAATGACTTGCTGATTTTTGGCCTAGAATTTGCCAAAATCGTGATTCATGGCGATTCACCAAAAATCGCTTGAAACCAACTGAAAAAATTGGCCACGGCAAGCATGACTTTATAACTTAAAAACATAAAAATTAAGACACATTTTTAATGTTTTATTGTGTCTTTCCTCTTTCTTATAACCCTAAAGGGCCTTCTAATTGTTTAGTATGAGAAGAAGAGAGGAAAAGTGAGAGAGAAAAAGAGAAAAGAGAAACCATAGAGTTTCAAACAGTAAGAAAGCAGAGCATGAAGGAGATCAAGAATTAGTTTGGGGAGGCCATAAGATTGCATTGGGAGATTTAAGGAGCCAATAGCAACACTCAACTCATTTGCAAGAGGTAAGTGTTGATTGTCTTTTGTATGTTAGTGTATTTTTCATTCTTTTGTCAAATTTTTTAAGTTTTCATTTATAAATCTTGAATGTCTTTTAGTTTCTACATGTTTTTTTACTAAATTGCAAGGTGCAATCTTGCATACCCTACAATTGGTTTTTATAAAAAATTGCAAACATCTATTTGATTTTACATTGTACAATTTGCTCAAAAATAATGTAGGGTTTGCTATTTTTTTTAAAGTTTGTAATGGATTTTTCTTATTGCAACAACCTTAGCTTTCATTTTAATGCCTAAAAAAAAAAATATCAAACAAGATATTTCTTTTGTAAAGAAATAAACTTGGGTAGCATCTATAGATTAAAATATCATATTGCATGCATACTTGGACATAATATTACCCCATGCAATAAATAAACCGCCGAGGCAAATAGAAAATTTTATATCGCATTAGAGGCTTTGGAACAAGAGAAGTTAAATAAGAAAAGACAACTTGAACAATTAGGTGCTATTGGCTCCCATGCATCCACATCCGCATCCACATCTGCAGGTTATGTTGGAGAGGGTTCTTCTAGGCTTCCCTTTTGTCCTACTGCTTGTCCTAGTGCTAGTTGTTCTTATACTGAGCCTGGGCTATTATATTTTAGTCTAGAGCGTGGAAGTCCAGATTGGATGGTTACTTTGTGCCATGCACTACTCTTGGCTCACAACCCTCGCTTGAGAGCATGGGTAGTTTGAACAAGGAGATTCATGACGTTGCCAGAAAACAAATTTGCAAGTTTTGGTACTTTGCAACATTCCATTTATTGTAGTGAGGTAATTTTTTTTTTATTTGCTTTTTAAAAAAAAAAAATTTAATATTTCTACTTGTGTAATTGTAGATTCATATTTGATATTACATAATGATTTGTTATTTAAATTTCTAATCATAATCTATTTGTGACAAGACTCATTGGCAAGGCATGATAGATGTCGTAAGTATTTGTGGTTCGGGCTTTAAAGCCCTTATTGAGGCTGAGTTGAGTGGCTACCTCTTAGATGAAATGGCAGAGGACATGAAATTTGAGCTAGCCGACCACTGAAAGGAATGAACAATAAAGAGTTGCACCATCATGATTGATGGTTGGACAGATAGAAGGGGAATAATACTCCTCAATTTTCTTATTTCTTGTGGAGGTGATTGATCATTCTACTTTTCTACATGCTAATTAAAATTTTGATTTGTTGATTGCTAATTTGTTGATGGTCCATGAATCATAATCATGATAATTAAATGTTTCGCTCTATTTCAATTTTGTAGGATCCACCGTGTTCATCAAATTTATTGATGTTTCCTCTCAAGCCAAAAACACCACATACTTGTGTGAGGTTATTGAGGAAGTCATAGCAGAGGTGGGGGAAGAACATGTGATGCAGGTGGTGACAGATAATGCAACAAGTTATGTTATTGCAGGTAAAATTTAAAATTTAGTAGTTTAAGTTTTAAGTTTTAACTTATCAAACTTTGAACTTTTCTAATTCTAAGTTTCTTAGCATGTGTAAATACTAAAATTCTAATTAATTTAAAATTGCTATAGTCAAACTATTGACAGAGAGGCACCCCACTAAATTTTGGACTTCTTGTGCCACACATTGCTTTGACCTCATGTTGGAGGACATTGGAAAGATTGAGTGGGTAAAATCATGTGTCGAAAGGGAAAAAAGTATATGCATGTTTATTTATAATCATGCATTTGTCATCGCCACAATGAGGGAATACATGAAAGATAGGAAGCTAGTTTGTCCGAGCATCATGAGGTTTGCCTCGAATTTCATCACACTGAAGTCCTTGATGACATCAAGGGAAGAGTTGAGGCACATGATTGTTGGGGAGGAGTTTGCTTCTTCTTCCTATGCTAAGACCACCACAGGTATAGATGTGGGGAATATCCTCTTTAATGAGGATGGTTTTTGGGCACCTACTTAAGAAATAATCAAGGCACTTTTTTTACAATTTCACATTTAGTATTGTTATTTATTATTTAATAATTTAAATTATTTAATGATTTGGCTTTATAATTTAGTTTTGAGTCTTGGCTCAATTTTTATTTTCACATTATATGTAGATCAGTGAGCCCCTTGTATCTCTCCGACAAATACATATACAAGGGCATGGATAGGGCCAAGGAGGCCATTAGAGCCCAGTATGCAGGAGTGCCAGAGAAGTATGGCCCCCATTTGGGACATTATTGATAGGAGATGGTGGGATCAGCTCCATAGGCCCATCCATGCAACTGCCTATTGTAATGCTAAAAACTTAGTGTGTTAAGAACAATAAGACTAAATTTAATATTCACAAACTACCTAATAGCAACATTCTTGATTAGATGAGGTGAACACCAAGAATGGTAAGCTCCTCAAGTGTGACTTGTGATGACGTAGATGTGTTTAGATAGCTAGGGGATGTGTGCTCACGATGTGCTCAATGCTTTAAGGGATGGGGTGTTTATCAAACATGGGGGTAGATGGAGGATTCAACAATGGAGGTGAAGATGGATTTTGACATGGCAATTGTGTGAAATGGATATGATGTAGTGGTCAATGGAGCATTATAAGTTTGCATGGATAGATGATATGGATTATGAGAGTGAATGACTTTATTTGTAGGCTAAGGGGTAGTGAGATGGAGGGTCAGGATGCAAGGATGGAAGAATGGTGAGAGAGGGCTAGGATGCTTTGAAAGGGGAGCACATGGATTGTGCTTCTTTAGGCCTCTAGCCTTGTGACAAGTGTCACAAGGGGATTGGGTGGTCAAAATGGAGGGTCAAGGGAAGTAGTGAGGAAGTATGAGTGTGAGGGAATGGGAAAAATGATTGGTCAAAGGGAGTAATGAGGGAAGAAGAGTGTGTATGAAGGATGTAAGAGACATTTAATGGCATGTAAGAGCCATTAATGCTCTTGGATAGGGATGGAAGAGGACAAGGGAGACTTATTGACTTTGGATTGGCTTAGCAAGTCTTAACCCTTGCTTAAAGTTGTGCACATGTTTAGGAGGGGGATTAGACTTAGCTTAGAAATGAGGTTAGGAGGTAAGAGGCTTAGCTTTGATGGAATGGGTTAGTTAGGTGGCTAAGTGAGGTTTGTATGGGTGAATGGGTTGGATTAGGGGTAAAGATAGGGTTTAGGTTTATTAAATGATTTATTTAATAAATGGGGGATGTGAGATTAAATTAAATAGATTTGAGGATTCATTTAATTTAATAAAAGAATAGGGTTTTCATTGATAAATTGATTTTGGGTTATCATTTGATTTCATCAATTGAACTATAGTTAATTAAATTAATTAATTAACTAGGGGATGATGATTAATTAATTGGGTCAGGATGCAAGGATGAAAGAATGGTGGGAGAGGGCTAGGATGCTTTGGAAGGGGAGCACATGGATTATGCTTCTTCAGGGCTCTAGCCTTGCGACAAGTTTTGCAAGGGGATTGGATGGTCAAAATGAAGGGTCAAGGGGAGTACTAAGGGAGGATGAGTGTGAGGGGATGGGCAAAATGGTTGGTCAAAGGGAGTAATGAGGGACAAAGAGTGTGTAAGAGGGATGTAAGATACATTTAATGATATGTAAGAATAATGCTAAAAACCTAGTGTGTTAAGAACATTAAGTCTAAATTTAACATTCACAAACTAACTAATAACATCATTCCTGATTAGACAAGGTGAACAACAAGAAGGAAGAAAAACCAAGAATGGTAAGCTCCTCAAGTGTGACCTGTGATGACGTAGATGTGTCCAAATAGCTAGGGGATGTGTGCTCATGATGTGCTCAATGCTTCAGGGGGGGGGGTGGTGGTGTTTATTTAGTCATCTTCTAGGTAATGTGTTTCATATTGAAGAATAATGTTGACATCATATTGAGATATTGCATGATTAATTAATTAAATAATAAATATTTAATCAATAATGTCCTAGAAGATGACTAAGTAAGATTACCTAATGGTGTAATTAGATTTATGTGTCTACATTTTGCCCCTCTTTGACATAGTTTTGGAACAACACTATTTCAAAGAAGTTCAAATATAAATGACGCGAATGAGATTTTTAAAGCAACATGGTTGCCCTGATCTTGAATAGAAAAGGATAGAATGGACTGCATGATGCCCCCTTAAGAAGGTGGCATAGAGAGAAGGTGAGCCCTGACAGCTTCTTGAAAATTACAAGAATCTGGGGTGAGCAGGAGGACTTAGAGTGGCTAAGAGAGAGGGTTTAAGGAAGCTCATACTCTCATTATGGGAGAATGATACAAAGGAAAACCTTGTGCACAAGGATAACCAATGGTTAAGAACACTAGTTACAAGGGGAGGGGGGAGGGTGATTGGTTGTTTTAAATTGAACCCAAGAAAGTGATTTGGAAGATGGTCGGATTAGGGAGATTATGATTCTAGGATTATGATTGGGGATGGCTAAGATTATGATTGATGGGAGATTGGATACTATGGGATTGATAGATTGGCTAGATCATGATTGTAGGATTGATTGGATGGGATGCTTGGATAGGATGTGGAAAAATGGGTTCTATTTCCATGGAAGTGAGGTGTGAAGGAATCCATTAAAGCTTGAGCGTAGGGGTGTTCCAAAGGGGAGCATCACCATGTAGTTGAGCACTTATTTTGATATAGGAATATTGGGGATATGCCAAGGTTACCAAGAACATCAAGACTTGTTTACTAATATTACATAGGACTAATGTGAAACAAACATGTAAGGATTTCCCTAGCATCACACATGAATCTTAAAGGAATTAGAGTGGAAACAATACTAGGTAACCCACAAGCAAAAGATATTTCCCAAATGCACCATGTAGCTACAAGTGATCACATGTTTGGACTATGCAAGGGTCATATCTGACTGACTCACAAGCAGAAAAAGAAGATGAAAGAGACCTGATCAAAACCTTGCTCTCGAATTGCCCCATTCGCAGCACACCATGATATAAAAGATTGTGGCGACTTTGAGAAGGGAACAACCCAAATCGCTTGGAAGAGACACTTTAAGAACCAAACTTGAAATCCCAAAAAGAAAATAACTTGAAAGAAAATGTAGATCCATGAAAAAGTAACCTTTTGCCAAAGATATTGGTAGGACTGATACTAATGGACCAAGATCAGACGAGAGGAAGGATACATCCTGCAAGGATCTAGTAGTAATATCGAGGACTAGGATGAGCCGGACAATCATAACTTTTTAGGACAACATTTTGTTGACAAGGGATCTTAGGGATCTTATATGAGGATTCACTAGAGCACCTAACCAAGATAATTGCAATTTGCGATTAACCATGAACTAACACAAAGAGATGGGAGATATACAATGGTACCAAGCTAAGGACTGACATGCAAGTAATATACCACTAAAAAACCAAAGTATTTACAAGGAATTACCATACAAAAGCTCAACATGATAGGATAGTAGCAGGAACGATAAAGATGAGAAGACAGTGGATGAAAGGTTTGGGATGAGAAGATTAGCAGATAAAAAGCTCGAGATGAGGAGATAGAGGAAAATTGTGGGATAAGGAGATAGAGGAAAACCTCAAGATGAGTAGATAAAGGGGATGAAAATCTTGGGATGGGAAGATAGCGGATGAAAAGCTTAAGATAGTGAATGAAAAGATTAGGATGAGAAGATAGTGGGTGAAAAGCTTAAGATAGTGGATGAAAAGCTCAGGATGAGAAGATAGTGGGTGAAATGCTTAAGATAGCAGATAAAAAGCTCAGGATGAGAAGATAGTGGGTGAAAAGATTAAGATAGTGGATGAAAAGCTTAGGATGAGAAGATAGTGGGTGAAAAGCTTAAGATAGCAGATGAAAAGCTCAGGATGAGAATATAGTGGGTTGAGGGTGGATAGGGTGATGTGGATAAGGGAATGATATACCTAAAGACAAGGAGTGGGAAGGATACATTCCAATGATGATGACTGAGGTGTGACCAAGGCTTGCAACAAGGATGGGTAGAAGCTTAAGAATGTGATTTATGAGTTGAAAGATGTGCAATGGGATGGTGCAATTGATTGTAGGTTTGTAGGAGCATTAGGATATGAATGGATGACATTGTGGTATATAGGGATAGCCTAGAGCTAAATACCAATGACAAGGGATGTAAGAGGTGTTGGAAAGATGGTGAGAAGTGCAAGGATAGAAGAAAAGGGGACAACTAGTTTTGGGGATGACAAGATGAAAATAGGGCTAGAATGGGGGGGATGCAAAGATGGACACAACATGATCTCCAAGGAATATAGTGCCCCCAGTTATCATATATTTATTCAAGTTGTAGTTTTATAAGGGGTGTGATAGGATGGAAGATTTCTCAACAAGGAGATGAGGGAGATAGATGGAAGCTAGGAGGAGTTTTTTATGAGGGGTGTGATAGGATAGAGGGGTGGATGATAAGAGGATAATGAGGTAGAGGGAAGCTAGGATAGGAAAGGTGAATTGAGCAAGGAAGATAGGGGATAATTATGGTTAGTGGATGAGATTTGAAAAGGAGGAGGTGGAGACAAACTTTGATCGGGAATGGATGTCAAAAGGATGACCAAAATCATGTATCCATTGGTGGACTTTATTTTTATCAAGATCTAAAGGAGGATGGCGGGTAAAATGGATAAGATGTGGTTGGTATGGTGAGATGAGATGGGTATGGTGGGTGGATGGAACATGCCCCCAAGTGTGTAGAGCATTTGGATGGAAGGATCACACATGACGCTTGTTTTCCAAGTTTTCATCATGGTAGTTATCCAAGGCGCTTGAATTGCCAAGTTTTCACTAGTGGACACTTATTTTTCTTTACTCAAATTTTTTGACACATTTTTACTCATAGATGTTGGTATGATGGGTGGAAAAAGATTGAATTAAATGAGTGGAATGGTGGGTGGGAGTTGGTAGATAATGGATGGGAAGACATAAGACTTGTGGGTAAATGGATGAGGAATTTGGAAAAATCATCATTGGTAGACACCTAGAAAGGTGATAAAGTAGTGGGAGAGATGATGTTGAATGAAGTTAAGGAGAGTATAGAGGAAGAGAAATATAAGGACTAACAGTAAAGTTGGAAGATGGAGGATTGAAAATCTAGGATAAGAAGTATATTGACTAACAATGGATTGGGGGGATGAAGGATGTTTATATGGAGATTTGGATAAAGTATGATTGAATGATGCTTTTTGAGTAGCATGAATGGATGCCAATTGAGATTTTTCTTTGAGATGGATTTCTTTTATGAGCATCCTGGGTATCCACATGATTTTTGACTTTTTCAGCTTGGGCCTTTGTGGCCTCTTGTCTTTTTCTTTGATTTGTATCAAATGCTTCCCTTTTGGAACATGTATTTTAGAAGGGACATGTCGATACTTGGATTTTTGTGGATTTGTGGATTTATGCTTTTTAATTTTGGCATCCAATTTGCTTCTATTGGCCAACATATGGGAACAAGAGCATGGAGGATATGGAGGGATTGTGGATGGAAAGATAGAGGTTGAAGGTTGGAAGGGATTCAAGGATGAGTGCCTTTGATGATCTAGCTTGTGGATTTGAGGGGATGGAGTGATGGATTGGAATATAGGATATGGATGCATATAATTGCCCAAAATGGATGGAGGGAATGAAGGATAAGGACCTAAAACAGATGGAAGTGAGGAAGGGGTAGGTCCCAAAATAGATGGAGGAGATAAAGGATTCATATTAGGTATATAAGGACCCAAAATGGATGGATAGGGTGGGGGATTTAGATAAGGGATGTACAGACCCAAAATGGAGGGATGGAAATAAGTAGTAGGATAAGGGCCCAAAATAGATGTAGAACAAGATGGATGAGAACTTTGAGGTGAAGATGGAAGGACCTGGGACCATGTGGGGATAGAAGGGATACCAACATCTAGTTGACCAGCCAATCCCCTTGTAACACTTGTTGCAAGGCTAGAGCCCTGAAGAAGCATAATCCATGTGCTCCCCTTCCAAAGCATCCTAGCCCTCCCTCACCATTCTTCCATCCTTGCATCCTAACCCTCCATCTCACTACCCCTTAGCCTATAAATAAAGCCATTTTATCTCATAATCCATATCATCTACCCATGAAAACTTATAATGCCCCACTGACCACTACATCATATCCATTTTACACCATTGCCATGTCAAAATCCATCTTCACCTCCATTGTTGAATCCTCCATCTACTCCCATGCTTGATAAACACCCCACCCCTTGAAGCATTGAGCACATCGTGAGCACCCATCCCCTAGCTATCTAGACACATCTACATCATCACAGGTCACACTTGAGGAGCTTACCATTCTTGGTTTGCCTTCCTTCTTAGTGTTTACCTCATCTAATTAGGAATGTTGTTATTAGTTAGTTTGTGAATGTTAAATTTAGACTTAATGTTCTTAACACACTAGGTTTTTAGCATTACATTTTTGCACGCCCAGTGGTACCCTGCATTCGGGTCACTATAACCATGTCTTTTTGCTTGTTTTTGTTAACTAACCAACCTAATGTTTTGCACTTGTTTATGTAGACAAGTGGTTTTCTAACATTGTTTGCAAGCATCAAAGTCTCCAATCAGGAAGTGTGCTCCTAACCATACAACCAAATCTCAACTCAAACACACTTTAAACACTTTTTGTTCGCGAACCCACAATTACAAATTTGTGATTTTATATCAGCAGGAGTGCGAACTTCCGAGGGCGGGATCACGATTCACCATAAACCCCTCCACCATGTGTTAGTAAAAACCCTCCCCATCATTCCCACTAACTAATCCTCCCATGGGAACGTGAGTTTTTATTAGTGAGATCGTTGTAAAAACTTGCGAGAATGCTTGACCAAAATAGCCAAGCCCAGAAATCTAATTTTATCTTTTCGCCCTCAAACTCGCGAATACATTTGTTGGTGGGAATGCCTTCCATAAACTTTTGGGATTTCTTTGTTGCGGGATTGTGCTAAGTCTATTTCTCACAACCCACTTTTTATCTATTTTCACTAGTTTTGGGTACCACGATCTTGCTTTGGTCTATTTGCAGGATCGTTGTTTGACTCCCGCGATAATGCTACTTAAATATATATATATATATATATTTTAAAAAAGAGTATAAATCAAATTTTTCCTTTTGGTGGTTATGTAGGATAGGGGTTATTCTAAGCATTTTTACACCTATAAAAAAGAACAAAAAAGGTTGATTTTTTTCCCCCATAGTTAAGTTTTGATTTTGAGAATTTTTGGGTGATGCTAATCAAGGTGATTTTTTTTTTTTTTTTGCAATATTGAAAATGATAACATTTTAGAAACACCTAACCATGTTTCCTTGTAGGTTTTCTTAATGTTTTATCACTTTTGAATAAATGAACTTGTATGGTCTAATCATTTGTCCTTGGAATGATTGTTGCAATTAATATCAAAATTCAAATAAACTATTGAATGCATTTAAAAGATAACATTACACATACAATCTTGAGTGCCTAAATCAAATAGACATTTTTTTTATTGAATAAATGTTGCTCAAATCAATATGGAATGCCATGGACTAACATCAAGCTTTTATTGGAATGCATGATTAAAACAACAAACACAATCTTGAATGCCAAGGATCAAATAATCATTGCTATAACTCACACTTCGAATTTGAGCATAAAACACTTTAACTCAATCTTGAATGCCTAAAAATCAATGAACATTGCATGATTTTGAAACACTTCAACACACTTGATTTACTTATGTTGGCAAACTCTTGATTTTTATCATGTTGACAATGTTGTCAAGTTGGAAAGAACATTATATGTCATAAACACAAGTGTTTTCAAGAGTAGATAGAAAACCTAAAGCTCCAAATGGAAAAGAACAAGTGTACTCTTGTTTTACATTTTTAGGAGGCCTGCTTGGGGATTTCATCACCCCTTGGGACAACCTCAACTCTAGTGTTCTGGATAAGTATAAATATTAGTTAGTGAATTGAGAGACACCTCTCTTGGAAACATAATCTTGTCACTCTTGGCTAAGCCCCAAAGAACTTTATACCTTTTGGAAGTGAAGGTGGAGATTTGGGTTATCATCTCCTTCTACTGTGTGGCATTATTATTTTTTACATCTATAGATTTGGGCCTCATGTACCTTGCGTATATCGAGGAGACCCCTAGCTAAGCTTATATATCCTAGTCAAAACCTTATAGGATTATTGGTGTATTTGACATGGTTGAGTGTTCAAAATTCCCCCATGTTCCAGAAAAATCCAAAAACATCATATAAACATACACATTGGTTACTATCAAATCCTTTTTCTAAAGGGATCACTTGTATGTCTCTCTCAAAGTTGCTTTGTCCTTTGAGAGATTGTTTTCTCACAATACACAATATCCATTTACAAAAGAGTTGTATCCTTGTTTTCAAAACGGTTGTTAACAAGTCCATTCGTAACAACCCTTCGTCTACTCTTCTCCACTTTATATTTTGTATTATCCATTGGTAAATTATTCAACCCAAATGAAAGACATACTTAGCATAGTCACTGTCTCATTAGAGATTCATCCAAAATTCCAAACACATTGTCATCCTAATCACATCCTTTCCTACATCATTCTAGTCTTCCATCAAGTCTTCCTTATCCTAAGCTAGCTGAGTCTTCTTTGTCATTCCCCACCCCATTTCCATATCCTCTGGAGTCAATCTTTCCACCTATCACGATCTTAATCCAAATCCAAATCTAAGCTTCCCTACTTATCCTAATTTGCATTTTCATATTCATCTGTATTCATTCTTCATCCCCAAAACATGTCACAATCCTATTATAATGAGTTTTGTCATCCCAACTTTTCTCCCACTCCATCCTATTCCAATGATGATGAAGATCTTGTCAACTAACTATTATGGGTATATTGAAAGCCTTAGAGATATTCCTCCAAACTACTCCATCATTCCTCTGTACATACCCACTAGTACTCCTTACCATGCCTTTGCCAAGGGAAATCCATTATTGTCCTCATCCACACCTCCTTCCTATATTGTGCCCACATATTCCTCTTATACATCAATCATATCTCCATCTTCCTCCACCTTCATATCCCAGTCTCCACCATTCCAGAACAATGATAGTAGCTACATCCCTATTCCAAGCCCACTATCCCAATATCTTCCAAACCCCTTTCCAAATCCTCCAACCAATCCTATTTATGTAATGCATCACCATAATCCCCTTACTCTTCCTAGTCCAACACACACATCTCCAAGGAGTTTTACGAGGAAACCCAAAGAAAATTCATCTCCCATACCCATCATTCCTCTTACATCATCATATTGCTATCATCCCTATTTCATCCACCCCACTTATCAAACCCCTTCCATCCCCTACCTCTCATCTAACGAATCCCTCCATATCCCATCCACATATCCTCCTCCTAGCATTACCCAAATCCCATGTAATGAACCTAATGAGTCCCTCCCCTGTCAACTCATCCCCATTGAAGAATCTCCCACCCATCCATCTACCTCACCAAAAGAAACCATCCATGCATCTCCTATCACATCACCCACTCCCATCCATTCCTATCGGGATCTTGTCCAAAAGCATGTTGAAATATCCCACGACACAAAAGAAGATCCCACCATCCCACTTATTACCCTACATGATCCACTTTTACCATTCACTCCATCCAACAAGCAATCACTGCCCCCTCCATATCTGAATCCTACCATCTTACCTACTCCACCTAAGGATCTATTTCCATCAACCCATCCAAATCAAGATCCTATCCTTCCATCCCCTCTGCTTCATGATAATACATACCCTATAATCCATGATGATAGATCCATAGAAGAAGAGCTAACTATCATATCTGAAGCTTCGAGTGCTCCTTCAGCTAGTAATGGACTCACATCTTGTGTTCCAAATAATGAACATCATATTGAAGAATGTTTCAATATGATATCTCATGCCATTAAATGTCTCTTAATTCCCTCTTACACAATCTTCCTCCCTCATTACTCCCTTTGACCAACCATTTTGCCCATCCCCTCACACTCATCCTCCCTTAGTACTCCCCTTGACCCTCCATTTTGACCACCCAATCCCCTTATAACACTTGTCACAAGGCTAGAGCCATGAAGAAGCATAATCCATGTGCCCCCCTTCCAAAGCATCTTATCCCTCCCTCACCATTCTTCCATCCTTGCATCTTGACCCTCCATCTCACTACCACTTAGCCTATAAATAAAGCCATTCCCTCTCGTAATCCATATCATCTACCCATGTAAACTTATAATGCCCCACTGACCACTACATCATATCCATTTTACACCATTGCCATGTCAAAATCCGTCTTCACCTCCATTGTTGAATCCTCCATCTACCCCCATGCTTGATAAACACCCCACCCCTTGAAGCATTGAGCACATCATGAGCACACATCCCCTAGGTATTTGGACACATCTACGTCATCACAGGCCACACTTGAGGAGCTTACCATTCTTGGTTTTCCTTCCTTCTTGGTGTTCACCTCGTCTAACTAGGAATGTTGTTATTAGTTAATTTGTGAATGTTAAATTTAGACTTAATGTTCTTAACACACTAGATTTTTAGCATTACACTTTGGGACACCCGGTGGGACCTTGCATTCGGTTCACTATAATCATGCCTTTTTGCAAAATGATTGGTCAAAGGGTGTAATGAGGGAGGAAGAGTGGTTAAGAGGGATGTAAGAGACATTTAATGGCATATAAGAACCATTAATGCTCTTGGATAGGGATGGAAGAGGACAAGGGAGACTTATTGACTTTGGCTTGGGTTAGCAAGTCTTAACCCTAGCTTAAAGTTGTGCACATGTTTAGGAGGGGGATTAGACTTAGCTTAGAAAGGGGTTAGAATGTAAGTGGCTTAGCTTTGATGGGATGGGTTAGTTAGGTGGCTAAGTGAGGTTAGTATGGGTGAATGGGTTGGATTAGGGGTAAAGATAGGGTTTAGGGATTGTTTTAGGGGTTTAGAATGATTTATTTAATAAATGGGGGATGTGGGATTAAATTAATTAGATCTAAGGATTTATTAAATTTAATAGAGGAATAGGGTTTTAATTAATAAATTTATTTTGAGTTATCATTTGATTTCATCAATTGGACTATAGTTAAATAAATAAATAAATAAACTAGGGGATGATGATTAATTAATTAAATAATAAATATTTAATCAATAATGTCATAGAAGATGACTAAATAATATTACCTAATGGTGTAATCAGATTTACGTGTCTACAAATATAACCTTAATCCAAAATATCATTTCCTTCCTAACTTTAGGGCAGATGAGGAGGTTCTTACCAACCTATACACAATCATGCAAAGGTTGAGTCCTGATCATAGTGCCGCAACTGCAACCATTGAGCTGGACAAATTCAATAATAAGGAGGGGTCACTTTCTCTAGTAGGATGGCCATAGAGGCTGACACATCATTATAGCTAGGTAAAAACAATATATTCTTAAAGTTAATTCATAATTGTTACGACTTATGCATTTTAGTTTTTGATTTTGTAGTTTAGCCTTAAAGTTGTGCTTGTAAAGGAGACTTATTGTTTTTCTTTTCTCTCATTTTAGATAGATGGTGGCAAATGTTTGAGAAATCAACCCCAAATCTTCAGAAGATTGCCATCTGTATTTTGAGTCAACCTAGTAGTGCTTCTGGATGTGAGCGTAGTTGGTCCATGTTAAAGCATATCCACTCAAAGAGGCAAAACATGTTTGTGTAGAGGTTGAATGATCTTGTATTTTTTCATTACAACCTCTGCCTTTGGACTAGACAGATTTTGGCCATTGACTCCTCTTTGATCATTCTAGAGGAGATTGATGCAGAGTCAGAGTGGCTGACTAAGGCCACAGATGCAGTAGGCTTCACCGAGGAAGACCATGAGCGGGTTGACCAGGTAGATATAGAGGCAGAGGCTATGGCCATGGCAAATGAGGAGGTTAGAGCACATTTAGGCATTGGCAAACACACACTTGCACACATAGAGCACGCCATAGATACATGCCCTAGTGATGTTTGTGCACCCATCTCACATGTGGGGGCTATGGCTCAACGATCCTCTAGGACCTACCTTAGATGTCTTTGTAGAAGGCATTCAAAGGCTGAGTTTGAACTTGAGGTTGCAGCTGATCTTGAGGATGATGATGAGCCTGAGGCTTGAGCTAGTGCCTTGTTTTTTCATTTTGTTTACACTTTGACTTTATAGGTAGACATGTGTTTCATGATTCTTCATCATGGATGTTCATCTTACATACATTATGATTTGATCTCATTTTGATTTGGTTTTATGATTATCATTATGGATCTTCGTCTTACACACATTTATTATTTGACAACGTTTATAATTCTATAATCTATATGTCTATGTGATGACTCATTATGATCCTATGCTTTTTATTTACTTGAGCTACAATTTAAATTTTATGTATGTGATGGATTTATCAATTAGGTTTCTTGTTTATGCATGTTAAGTTCTATTTGATGATGTTATAGTGTTTTTTAGTTATATTCAGTAAAGGGTGCATGAAACAAGTTTTAAATCGTTAAAATCTTTAAATTTCAAGGGTTTTTTCACTTTGCTGATTCATAGGTGATTCATGACTTGAGTAAGCCTTATCGATTCTGATTTTTGGTTCTTTGATATATGTGTGTGTGTGTGTGTGTGCGCGCGCGCATTCCCTATGCACTTTTCATTGCAATGTATGTAAGCCCTAATGTCCTCTAAATGAAATACTCTATGGGGAGTTTGTGAAATACATCCTTCGATCATCCATCATGGATTTAAATGGGTGCTTCTTGAAACTATATTTATTTTTCCTTGATATCATAAATCTAAGGTGTATCCATCTTGATTCAACTACTAATCACTGAAACCAAACTCACAGGATTAAATCAAATACCTTTCACCATCACGAGGGTTTGCACTTCCAAACTTTACTTCTTTTGCTCAAACTTGTTGAAGACACTTTGCTGCTATCTGCTCAAACTCTATGCATGAATGGTGAATAATGAGATCGAGTAATCTAATTTATCCTTCAAAATTCCAATTTGAATGTACAATCAATGCATTAGGCCACATTCTTAAAAATGATGCTAAAAAAATACTAACCATGAATTCACAAGCAATGATGTTAATCAATATATCAAGGTCTACGATTAGAGATATCGAGTTCCCTAACCTTGAGTAAAATTATTTCATCATTGCATATTCTAATTCTACAATCTAGTGACAAGATGTATCACTTCTCAATCACTCCCCTTAAGACCAAGCTTGGCTAATCAAGCTTATGCCAAGGGTTCAACACCAGGCATTGGTAGGATCAAGTCAAATGGTTCTTCCTTGCTCGTAGAATCACTCTGATTGTTCTCCTTCCATACCTTCTCATTGTCATTCATTCCTCCTTTTACAAATATATTAATGAGATTTCCCTTATACTTTGACTAATTCGATCCATTGTTCCTCTCACTACTTGATGCTCTCCCATTGTTTAAAAATCCATTGAATTTTCAATATCTAGTAGTATGCCCTACATTATTGCATTTAAAACATGTGACGACTGAATATCCATACCTTAGGCCACATTGGTTGACTTTTAATCTGTAATCCCTTGTAATATGCACAAAATTGTTGCACTTATACCATGTAACTTTTGATGATATAACATTGTTGCTTCCAATAGGTCTTCTGGTATTCGATATGCATTCATGTGACTTGTGCCCATATAGAAAACAATTGAACAATAACTAGTGAATGGATTAGGATCAATATTACCTTTGCAATCCTTCTTTATGTGACCGTACTTGTTGCATTCAAAACATTTTCCTTTAATCTTTTGCACCTCATTTTGAGTAGGTGTTTGAATAGTATCTTGCATTGTCCTTTTCTCTGCAACCAAGTCTAGTCACATCACCTTTAGGCATTTTTGGCTGCATTTTACCATCAAGCTTATTAGTGTTTGAATAGAGTTTCTCAATATGCTTATTTGCCTCAACAAGTTCACCTTTGATAATATTGGTATACCTTTCAAGTTCCTGATATCTAGATCTTGAATCTTCAAGTTGCAACTTCATCTTCCCAAGTTGATTATTCAAATCAAGACAATCATTTGATTTGATCTTTAAAGATGCTTCAAGGTTCTATATCTTCTTTTCCTTTCCCAATTTCTTTGGCCATCTAATGAGTAGTGATTTCATATTCATGCTAAAGAGTTTCCTTTTCCTTCTAAAGTTTCTCAATCAAATATGATGATGGTTCAATCTCAACTACCTTAGGCTCATCTTTCTTCTACTCAACCAATTCCTTCCTTTTTATTTTGAATACATCTATATGTTCCTTAAGCCTTTTGATATAATCTTCAACATCTTCTAGCTTATTCTTTACCTTATCTTTTTCTGTATTGGCTTTATCCAAATCTTCAAGTTTTGCTTCAAAATTTCTGTGTAAGTTGCTTGCATCCATCATGACCCTCCTTAACTTTTAAGACTTTTTCTAAGGAAATAGGCTTTGATACAAATTGTTTCCATCAAGCAACACTAGTGGGGGGGGGGGGGGGGGGGGGGGGGTGTGTGTGGTGAATTGGTGTCACAACAATTTTAATCAAATTAAATATTTTAGCACAATTTCAAATAAAAACTAAAATGATAAAGCATAGAAGTAACTCATACACAATAAGAGGACTCATAACACCATGATTTTTTCTTGAGGGAACCCTAGCCAAGGGAAAACCCTGGTGGGGATTAAGCTCACAACACAATGCACTAATATTAAAAGATCCCTATTAGGAGTTGATACATTACATTTAGTACAGAAGTATTGCACTTATACCATGTAACGCTTGATGATATAACATTATTCCTTTCAATAGGTCTTCTAGCATTTGAGATTAGATCTTTCATTTGTCATTTGATTTGATTTAGATCTTCATTCATGTTACTTGTGCCCATATAGAAAACAATCAAGAAACAATAACTAGTGAATGGATTAAGATCAATTTTACCTTTAAAATCCTTCTTCATGTGACCATACTTGTTGCATTCAAAACATTTTCCTTTAATCTTCCCAATCTGCTCTCTATGTACTTCAATTTGAGTAGGTTTCTGAATAATATCTTGCATTGTCCTTTCCTTTGTTGTCTTTAAAATTTCAACACTATTAAAACCAAGTCCATTCATATCACCTTTAGGCATCATTTGTTGCAATTGCTCATCAAGCCTATCATTGCTTGAATAGAGTTTACGAGTATGCTTCTTTGCCTCAGCAAGTTCACCTTTGATAATATTGGTATACCTCTCAAGTTCTTGATATCTAGATCTTGAATCTTCAAGTTCCAACTTCATCTGCCCAAGTTGATTTTCAAACCGTGACATTAATTTGATTTGATCTTTAAAGATGCTTCAAGATTCTCTCTATCTTCTTTTCCTAGCCCAATCTCTTTGGCCATCTAATGAGTAGTGAATTCATATTCATGATAAAGAGATTCCTTTTCCTTCTAAAGTTTCTCAATCAAATATGATGATGGTTCAATCTCAACTATCTTAGGCTCATCTTTCATTTGCTCAACCAATTCCTTCCTTTTGATTTAAGAAACATCAATATGTTCCTTAAGCCTTCTGATGCAATCTTCTACATCTTTTAGCTTATTCTTTAACTTATCTTTTTCTGCATTGGCTTTATCCAAGTCTTCAAGTGCTGCTTCAAAATTTCTTTGTAAGTTGCTTGTATCAATCAAAATCCTCCTCAAGATGTAAAACTATTGCAGAGATAAAAATTGAAATGATAATGCATAGAAGTAAAACATACACAACAAGAGAACTCATAACAACATGATTTTTTCTTCAGGGAACCTTGGCCAAGGTGAAAACTTGGTAGGGATTGAGCTCAGAAGATTATGCACTAATCACAAAAGTTGATCCTAAAATATCAAGATTAAAATATCACATGCCAAAAAAAATAATGCATCATAAAATAATGCAAAGCCATATAGAGATGAAAGGAAGAAGGAAATATTTCATGTTATAACTACATAGTGATCATCTCAAGTATACAATATATGGACTTTCAAGTAAGAGGGACATCATTCTATAAATAAAGATGAACAAAAAAGACATGATGGATCCTTGAGACATAGGGGAGAAATAAATGAGAAAGTGTATCTAATATATGCTCTAAGTGATAGATCTTTTATAACAAAGATACAATTTCAAGCAAGCATAAGGTTGTAACTTGAGATATACATATCTTTGTGTTAAACAACAAATGTATGTAAGAAAAGAACATCAAATTATAAAAAATGCAAACTCATAAGGGATATTGGATGTCTTGAATAAGAAAAATAGAGGACACATTATGCTTCCCTACGTGGTATACTAGACATATGTTCTTCAAGAAAACATAAGATTGCACTTGAGATGTTAATCCTTATGTAACACAATAAATGCATGCAAAAGATGATGTCATCATATAAGAGGAAAACAAGATAGCAAAGGGAGAAAATAGACACTCTAAGAATAGATAAGAGAGTGGAATAGAACCCTTGCCCCCATTTCAGAAGACAAAGAAAATGACTAATTATGTTGTTCATTAATGATCACAATGTGCTCACAAAGATGAAGCTAACAATGTTACATAGTGAGGAGCAACCTAATAGAAATGTAGATGTATTAGTTAGAATGATCATGGAAAAAAATACCATTCATTATTATTACAATTTATTTAAAGTACCATAATCAATAAAATTTTAAATTTTCTATTGCAAGTGATAATATTCACTGGTCTTGTGGAAATGAATTTCATGAAACATACAAATGGAAGCATTGTTTTGTTTGCATTTTCTATACTTGTTTGTCAAAGGAAGAGTGCTTAAGTTGGCCTTGAGAAGCTCCAACAAATAGTCGCTTTTCGTGATGAAAAATTGTATATAGATTGATCGAGCAAATTGGAGGGTTGGAAACCTAGATGTTCATTGGGAATAGTAGACATATTAATAAGATAAGAGGATTCTTTAAGTGGAAGTGGACTGAAATCCAAAGAGAACCATTCAATAGCTATACATTCATAAAATGAAGGTGTTTGATTTCCAAATTCAAAGATCTTGGTCTTGCTATAGAATATTGGTGTGAAATCTAAGGCTCCCCAATCATCTTGAAGAGTTGATGGGTCACCTATTTGTATTAAAGAAAGATGGAGAGAAGGAAATGGAGTAGGAGCCTTATGCTCTATGGTTGGATTTGTGAAAAGGTGGATGACAACCGTTTTCAACAA
Source organism: Cupressus sempervirens (assembly GCA_028749045.1). Taxonomy (NCBI): domain Eukaryota; kingdom Viridiplantae; phylum Streptophyta; class Pinopsida; order Cupressales; family Cupressaceae; genus Cupressus; species Cupressus sempervirens. Next base: position 162,157,368 of record CM053790.1, on the reverse strand, counting down.
GCCTTATTTTGTTTTGAGATGTATTGTGGACAGTATTGTATTGATTGGATTTGTTAAGCTTAAAGGATTTCTTGGGAAAAGAAAAAGTGACAAGGAGAATCGAACTACTCAATCAAGAAGGTATGTAATGTAAGAGCAACGAGTTCACCAAAATGTAATGGGTAAAATGCGGTACACCCCAATGTAATGGTGTGAAAATGGAATATACCACACCTAAACATATAAGTAGGAGAAATGAGCCCTCCATATGGAAACTCCAATTAGTATATAGAGAAGTACTAATGTGCGATCTTCTTGATGTGAATGTTCCTTTTTTTTTTATCCCCCTTTCCCTAAGAGAAGGAATTGTAATGCAAATGAATCTAATCTAGGAGATTAAGTGATATGAAATGATAAAGAGAGAAAGAAGGTCCCTCAGATTCAAACCTTGAAAATAGACTGTCAAACTACGGAGGAATTGAAACTAAGCAAGATCTAGATTCAAGGCATTGTAATCGGTAAATTCTAAAAATCTAGAAGCTCTAGGTAAGGGTTGACCAGGAGAGAAACATATGACTTGGGAGGGCTTGGTAAGGGTCAAGGTCAACCTTGACCCAACCTGCACAAAAGATTCTGAGATCAGAAAATTCGAAAGAACATGTCACCCTAGATTTGCAATTCTATGCCCACAAACTTGTAACTTGTTCCTCTTTCACACAAGAAAGGGGGAATTTTGTTGGTGGGGCAGGGCTTGCCTCGATCAAGACCTAGTTGAGGAATCAAATTTAAATTTAAATTTATATAAATAAATGAATGCTAACATGTAGTAGAAGTAAATCTAACAATGAGGAATATCATCCCAATGTTGATGCAAATATGTTTAATATGTGATTAGATGTGTTAATGCAACAACTTTGACTCAACACAAAAACCAAAAGAAAATCATGTAAGACAAAACCTCAATGTGTGTGAATGCTTGTAATTTTTCCTCAATGATGAACATGAACTTGAATACATGAAAGTGGATATCCTCCTTGATAGCCAACTCTACTTTCTCCAATGAAGAAAGAAGCTAGATCTAGAAGAAGGAATGCATGATGGTGTTTGAATAATGAATGCCTTGATTGTTTGCTTGAAGACTCCTTGAATGCAATACTTGATTGCTTAAGCATCAATTGTATGAATAATGAATCTCTTGGATTTCTTATATAACTTGTGGATGATCAAAATGAAATGAGAAGACCTTTTATACTAATTATGTCCTTCAAAATTGAAAGGGTAGACTCCACAAGACGAGAAAAGGATAATATTTTGCATCAAACTCAAGAACCAATCGAAATTGACTTCCTAAGTAAGCGATTTTAGGGGTTAGGGGAAATATGATGAGATGCAAAAAAAAGTCAAAAATGTATTAAAATTGTGATTTTTTGTGATTGGAGGAATAAATGAGAAGTCTTGCATAGAAAATAATGCCAACTTAAGGGTATGTTTTGGTTCGTGTAAGATGATAGGAATTGACTTTTTCAAAATCCAAATTTGATTTTTTTTGCGTTTGTTTCAAACTTAGCAAAATGGAATTAGAATACCAAACTTCTAATTGTGTCTCAAAACTAGGTTTTCAGACTTCCTACTAGCAAGTATGAATTGAAAATCAAAACCTGGTAATGCTTTTTGAGGAGTGTAAAAACAATAGATTGGACTACTTTTTGGAGTCTACCTGCAACTCCAAGCTTACGCATAAAAATGTGTCTTCCCACTCATATTGCGAGTGAAACAAACAATTCAAGTAAAATTCGAAAAATAGGAATGAAGATTTGCAAAACCTTGATTTGGCTAAATTGAGACTTGTAGAAATCTCAAAATCTACAATTCCACGAACCAAATGGACCCTAAGAGCTTTGAGCAAGATTGGAAAAAAGAAAAAAGACCTTGATTTAAGTAACTAAATGCAATAGGAGGCCCTGATGTACCAAACCACACAAAGGAGGTCTAAAAGGTCTTACGAAACAAATGAACACTTTTTAAGATGGTGCAATAGTATTTGATAAAGTAGTTATAAATATATATACAAAAAATTAGAAAAAAAATGAATTTCATTGAGTGAAGAATGAAAGTGTTCAATATCTATGTTTCTATATTATATTTAAAATAATGATTACATTAAGAATGTAACTGGCTAATTGTTGAATGCCTCAAATAATTATATGGTTAAATGATTTTATCTTTCAATTTTATTTCCACTATTGACACATGTGATAATCAATCCACACGGAGTCAAATGCCATTAACAAAGAATGTTTGTCCTACATCATCTCTATCATCTTTATTCTACATATTAACTAACTTTACCCTTTTGTTTATAGGGGATCACATGTGGTCATTCTACATTCCCCTTGAGGCTCTATTACAATTGTCCCTAATTTAGATAAAAAGTAGAAGTAGAACAAGTCAAAACTCAAGGATCTAGCCCACAGTTCTATTAGTAGGAGTAGAAGCTTTATAAGGGAAAGCAAAAGGTACAAGACTTTGGTTATTGACATAACCTCACAATCTATGTATTTTGATTCTTTTTTCAAGTGACAATCGCTTACATACTCCTACACTTTTGCACATGGACATAAAGAAGGTGCAAATTAATTCTTATAACGTTGCCCACAAACATTGACATCTTTGAGGCCTACTATGTCCCTATCGCCCCAATTTTTTTTTGCCATCTAAATTGTCTTAAAAGTGAGTTCTTATCAAAGGAACCTTGGAGAAATCCTCTAATAATTTAGAAGAATAGTTAGCAATGCCAATATAATTGGTTGTTTCACCCACCTACAAGTGTAATTGGAGTCTTTGAATGAAACGCCACAAGGGTTGTTGATCCTCTTCATCACTCATGTTGCGAGAAGGAAAAAATCAAATTAACACTGCAAATAATGAAATTTATGACCATAAATGTCATAATATCATTAAATAATAAATTATGAGAAAGGTCAAGACACAATTTTGTTTCTTTACTAGTGTAGAAGTATTGGATACACAAAAAAAAATGAATCCTTATTTTGCAACCTTTACCAACCAACAATCCCCCTTTTATTTTCTCACTAAAGGTTGCATGAAGCATACTGATATAAAGATGCACAAAAGGTTAAATTCTAATATGATTTGTAAATTTAATTATTAATTAAATATTGATCCAAATTTTTAAAAAAATATCTGATAAATAACTTTAAACACCTAATTATTCTTATTATTAAATTAAAAAACATTGAAATTTATCATTTTGTAATCAAAGGCCAAAGCTTAACTTGAGGTTTGAAGAATGCATTCCGTCAATTGCTTTCCTCTTGCTCTTACACTCTCTCTTCCTATCCTATTCACTTGCAATCTTTCTCACTCTTGTTGATCTAGACCCTGTTGCAAGTGAAATTTGAGAGTAATTTGGAAAAGGCTTCGATTTTTGTGACAGAGGCCCGTAGGCAATTAAGGTTAGAATTTGGGGCACAAAGACCTAAAGAAGTTTTTTATTTTTTATTCAGAAAAATGACTCTTTTCAATGATTTAGTGTGGGGGAGATCTAGGAGTTTTAATGTGGTTCGCAGATACTTGGCAGTTCATTGAGTGTCTTGGGGTGTCCTAGGGAGAAGTGTTGGAAACATCCTTGGGTATACAATGGTGGTGGTGGTTAAATGGCGGTTATGTTTCCCCAAGGGGACTTGGCTCTAGAACATCCCCATCCATATAACAAATGGGTTTTATTTTCCTTTTTTTACAGGGGGACGTGTGTCCCTATGAAACATGGGACTATCTGCACCCTTCAAACAACAGAAGATGTTGCAAAACTCTACAAAATCTGCTTAAGTCAATCTTTGAAAGACAAAATGAAAAGAATTATTTTCTATGGACTATACATAAACAATAGATGATCTCAATCAACCAACCAAAAATTCACTTTGATCATAAGCTATTGCATAAATTAAATAAAAACCAGATTAAAGATTAGAAAGAATTCTCATTGAGACAACAGTTTGAAATGAACCAAAATCAAAACCAGAGTAAAGATTAGAAAGAATTCACATTAGACAACAGTTTGAAATGACTCAAAGAACTTCAGCAAAGTTTCATAGCCTGGTGAATTTGGAAGAAATGATTGAACTGAAAATCGTTCTTGCAAACTGAATGTGCAAAAATTATTATGTTGCAGACACTATGAACAATGGTCATGCCTACGTCAAAGAAAGTAAGAGAAGAAATGGAAATGAGAAACAACGGCAAGAATTAATTTATTATTATTATTTAAGTTATGATTAGAATCAAGTTAAAAGTATGTTCTAATTTATATTTTTTTAAGAAAAAAGGATAACATAATCATAAACCTTCTCAGGAACTACAATTAACTTAGCATTTATTTTAATCTGAAAATACCTGTCAGACTCTATATAACTATTTAATTTTGAAATCACCTTTACTATGATGAAATGAGACTTTAACATTCATACTTTTTCTTTAGCAATCTCTGTCATCTGTATGTTGCCATTCGTTGAAATCGCTCGTCGTATGCTTCAAACTATCTCTGCTTGTTCTTGAAGAGTAGAATATGCTGTCTTTACAGTATCAAGAAGGAAACTATCTCCACCATGCCTTGCTAGGAATGACACAGCCAAAGGAGAATTATTGTGCTGTCCTATAGGTATGCTCACCTGTCGATTTGTATATATGTGAACACAATTTAGCAACAAAAGTTTTCAATGAAGCGTTATAAGCTATGTCTCATTTCTGGTAACAGAATTTTTGAACCAACACCAGATGTGCTTATTGCATCAAGGAAACAAAAGAAGTGACTGTTCAATGATCAATCCAATGTTTTTTTTATTCGCACCTCTTAATCAAGAAGCCTAGCTGTCTCCTAGAATATTCTTTACTGAAATAAGCTTTAAACTTGCAAAAAGAAATGTACCAACAGCCAGAATCTATTTTACATTTTCATTGTACCTGACAGCATCCAGACATGCCAGCAATACTCAACAGAGTGAAAGCTCTCTTCCGGAAGTCCTCCAAGGGGTTTTCCTTCATTTTAAGTTTAGGAGGTGGACCTGGAGTTGTAGGTATAACTAGTAATCCATCATCCTGTGAACATAATACACAATAGCACAGAGATAAGAACCTTTTTAGATAGTTAAGTTGGTACTAGACAGGAATTAATTTGAATGTTACAGCAATTAAACATAGAACTATGCTCTCAAGATTTGCCTTGAAACGTCCAAATTCATCTCTTGTAACGATAGTTTGGTGAATTGTAGAATTTAAGTTGGTATTTTATCCATCCCATAAACAGTAAAAGGGAATACGTGCAATCTACTGTCAGATAACACAAGAACATAACATACGTCACAAGAAATACATGCAAGGGATTTGTGACTGGAAAGTCATGCCAGTGCTCATAGATATGCATAAATAGGTCGTGAGAAGTTTAACTGAAAACAGTAGAGCTGAAAGTCTGGTCAGTATTTTGTCACTATAAAGAAGCAGAGAGTGCCACATTTGTGTAGCAGATAAAGCATTGCAACTTATCTGCAATGCAGCAGTTGCGTACCTAATAAATATTCAGGATGGGAAGAGATATATCTTAGTAGCATTTCCAATATTGTTCTTGTCATTTACATGCTACAAACTCTAATTTGTCATGCAGTCTTTCAGAAAGTACATTACATCCTAAAAAGTAGTGAGACACTATGTCAATCCGATACAAGTTACCAAAACTAAACATTGGTCATAAAGGATGAATCATGCTCCCATATATGTAAATTTCAAACAAGCCGAAATAAAATTCACATGAATGACTTGATTAACTTCCATAAACATAAAAGCACACTCTGATAGATTATACTATTGTAGCAAGAATGATTGATCACATTTTGTAGCTACGAAATATAACCTTTAAAAGAGAGTTTATAGCTTCGCGTGCTTCTTCCCTAACGCTCAAGGAATGGTCAATATTTTCATCATCTGTATTTGTGTCAAGAGCTGCACGTACACGGTCGGATATGCCAGGTCCAAAATCAGGCTTTGCTGAAATCACCCAGTCTTCATGATTCCTTTTGAACTCATACCTACATTTCCAAACAATGACTCGCTGAGATTGGACATCTAGAAAGATAAAATAGAACAATTATTTAGAAAATGGATGAAATCTACAAGGATGTATCACATAACAAGCTGGATACTTCATGCAACTGCATTGGTTACAACAAGTTGAGTAAAATGACAAGAAAATGCACGGAAACGGTCCCATAAAATCTAAGCTACTATATTTAGCATAGGGGGGTAATGTAGATAAGTCGATATAAAAATTTGAAATATATAGCATTTATACAAATCGCCACTATGGGTATGGAGATGGGTGTGGAACATGGGTTTAAATTTGGCTAGCACGGCTTTATCTTTTCCATTGGGTTCTGAACAGCTGGGTAAATCTGTACTATATATACCTAACTATATATTATACTATATAAATTAATAAATTATTTTTATTATTCAATTAATGTCCTCTCCCCAGCCTCAATCCGTTTTGGCTTATAGAGACTTAGTTAGGTACCCAAGGGCCACAAAAGATGACATCAAAGCACTGTGTGCTAGTGACTACAAGTTCATTGGTTTCCCCATGCAATAGAGTGTTGTTATAAATGAAAAAATCATCATAACTTTCTTGTGAACTTTTGAGTAAAAACTCTCTGAATCTTTTTGTTTCATCGTCTTTATTGAACTCAAAACTTCCCTCCAAACACTAATCTTTAGATATCTAGTGAACTTCCCTTTGTTAATGACTATCTTTTTTCTGTTGGTTCCCTGAAGAATCATTCTCGAAATCAGGGAAGATCTGAAACTCATCCAATGTTTCTTCTACTTCAATTCAATCCGAACCTATTCTAGCAAAGATGAAACTTGCAATTCAGACTAAGAAAATTTTAGATGCTCGAATTTTGGCCCTTGAAGCCTCCATCTTTGCAATGGTGTTTGGTTGCATGATGGCTGGAGCCTCAGATTCGAGAACTATTGGAGACTAAAGAGTGAAGCCTATCAGAAAAAAAAGATGATAAGAAACTTGTAGAGCTGTAGAATATGACGCATCTTTAAGTGTAGTCTCCCTGGCCTCCCATGAATATGAAGAAATGAAATGAAAATTCATAAACTTTATCATTCAGAATTATTAATGATGGCAAGATTCGCTCCAAATCACCAATTGAGTTACAATTATCCTATGAGCTCTTATTGCTTGATTCAGTGCCAAAATCTTGAGGATCCATTCTATCACATTAGGGAGATAAGAACTGGCATAGAGTTTACTGCACTTGAAATTGATTTTCTCATAATATACTATTTGCTTCTATTTTCTATCTATTATCTTGAAAACATTTTGTTTGGGAAACTCAATTCCGTCTCCACACAAAACAAGGTGTAGATAGTACAAGTAAATGTGGGCAGATGAAAAGGATCCATGTGCTGTCCCTTTTCTAAAAATAAGAATTAATAACAAGTACAAAACTTGAGGAATAATGATATAATTTATTATTGCATTAATTATAATATTAACGTAATAATAGAAGAATATAACGTATTAATTAGTAAAGTATGATATAATATTATATACAATAATAAAAATCATAATTAAAATTATATATATAACAATAAAATATGATATAATCTATAATTAAATTAACTATAATATTAATATAATAATTGAAGAAAAGTAGGAGTCTATACTCTATAGCACAATGGTAACTTGTAAGCCTCTTATGTGAGAGGTCTTCGGTTAAACTCTACTTGAGCTTAACACATAATAGTAATTAATTACTATAAATAATAATAATCAATCTATTACCTATCGAAAAAAATAATAATAATCAAAGAATATATATTAATTAGTAAAGCATGATATAATATTACATCATATAAAATAATAACCAACTATATAAACAAAAATATTAAATATAAAAACTACTAAATAATATTATATATATGAAACAACATTAAATATAAAACTTATTAAACAAGATAACAAATGATATAAATAAGATAGAGAGCAACTAAGGGAAAGTCAACAGCCCCCCAACTGCATATGGCGGAATTCAGAAAGGAACGATGAAGGATGGAGGGGCGAAGATGGTGCGGGCTATCCTCCTGACAAGCAACCCGAAAGTCAAAATTTTCAAATTTTTTTCATCAGATCTGTGAAAGCACAGCGATTTTTTGGCAGATTTTGTGTTGTTTTCGGCTCTTTACAATTGAAATCAACACGAATTCACACTGAAATTCTCATAAAAAATCATTGTGTTTTCGTAATTTTGGAAAAAAGTCAAAGATGCATTTTGTTGGGAGGATAGCTACGTCCTGAGAAAACATACAAAACCCAGATGCAAGCAATGATAAGGACCAGTCAAAAGGGAATGGTATGTACAGTCAGAAATACCATCACCACAGAAAAGAATAGAAAGAACTTAAATCATCCAATCAGCACTTTTCATACACAGTCAGCAATTCATATTCCATGCAGGTAGCAGTCATACACGAGCTAAGGGACAACATCGAACAATTTCCAGACTTGGTAATATCTCTTTCAAATACCTGCTGAAGAAGCTTACGTGGCTGAAGAATCACGTGTTTAGAAGAAAATACTAAGAATTGGACATTCTTCATACTCTAAGGATATCTATCCCAATCACTTGAGGTGGTCTTAACCTGGCTGGAAAGTCATGGGTTTGTAGAAATATTAAACAAAGTCAAATATCAGACTCTATTGCCACACATTACTGGTTGGATGAATGAATGAAGATTTTTAATGACGTCTACGAGGCCATCAAAGGGACTAGGAATCACAGCCTTATAATAACTCCATATTCCTTTCCATATCTGATCTCCTGCTATGAATCTTGACAATCAAACTAGCAGTCTGTTTACTGTGCATGCTACCAGCCTTCAGGATGACCTCGTACTGTGTATGGAAGTAAAGGAAGTTTTCTCTTTTATAGTTTAAAATCTACACACTACATACATCACAGGACCCTAACAACCTCTTCAGGGGAGCCACGGGCTGAGATAGGCATAAGAACTTATATTTGAAACCATACAACATATAGGATCCTCTACTATTCCAGATCGATTCAATGTCTCAAATGTTTCAAATATGTGGTTTATATTGTCAATATTGATTGGTTAAAGGTAACTTCTTTCGAGGCATTTATAACCCATTGAAGTAAGATCAAAGACTCATAAGAGTATTAGAGTTCAACAATACAACCACCACAGAATAGTCTACAAAACTATCACACATTTGCGTTAGTCGATTCTTCCATTATCTCATCAAACTAAGGATATTAACAAGATATGCATTTATCATTTTCAATACAAATATTTACAGCACCTGGGAGATTTCACTGCAAGATATGGATGAAGTAAACTTTCTTACAATTTTGGAATGCATAACAAAGACAGAAGTCCAAATCCTAAGTGATCTCTAAAGTGGGACATAACAAACCACTGCGGGTATCAGAGGAGGGAGACGAGGGTTTGATACACAAAACATTGTCCCTCGCCTCATAGATGACACTTCAAGATATAGTTTTGATTTCAAATTGATTCATACTCATACATGGACAAAAATAAATATCATCTTCCAGGTCATTGAAATCCATTTGTGCAAATAGGGTAACTTAGAACAGAACACCGGAAACTTGCAATAAATGCATGCTCAATCATACCCTTCACACTAAACCACCTCTGAATCCTGATAGTTCTGGAAAAACAGAATATTTCTTGGCACGATAGAATGAGCTGATGCCAAAACGCAACTCAGAACTAAAGCAATCCTCAAAACCTAAAAAATGTAGATTTATGTCACCAGATTCTCTAGATCAGGGTTTTGTGCTCAAACCCACTGAGCCGGATTCAAGAGCAGCAACAGGAGCACCATGGAAGCACCTTCCCAAGTGCTCCAATTGACAGACAAAGACATCACACACCAAAAACACTATTAAAAAAGGTTTTTTAAACTCTAAAACATTAAAGTTGATGAATGTCTCAGATAAGTACTGGATTCTGTGAAAGATTTTATACTATTGTGATTCTGACAACTTAGGCTTCTATACTAAAGTTGACGAGGTAGTGTAAAGGTATATTATCTTGTATTGACTTTAGTGTTCATGGTATTAATGATGCTTTACTCTTTCTCCAAGAATAAGCCTACACAACCCATTCTTTCTTGTTCAATAGTTCTTGTAATCTTAGTGTTGGGATATGGGTTGTAAAGGTGATTTGAGATGTTAATCTGGTTCAATATTATCTACAAATTATTATTTTATTCTCGTTGAAAATATTACTCATTGGGGTTGTTAGTTGTAAATATTGTGATTGTATTTTGTTCGGAAGTTGCTGGTGTTATGTCCCAAACTAGGACTTGATTTTACCCTAAAATGTCTAACTATAATTTTGATTTCACATAGAAATGGAAACTTAGTTTAGACTTTGTAATGTTCCCTACTAGAAAGCTCCCAATTCCTAATGATTAACATACATCACTTTGCATTTAAATCAAATTGAAGCAAGAAAGAACAAATTTAATAGTTGAGAACAAATTTAATAGTTAATATACTTAAGCCCTGAATCCTTCTCTCCTAAACATCAACCCTAAGGAGGTTGGGGATTTATGTAATATTCTAGTAGGATATTATCTCACTAGCAATTGCAGACTACAATAGATAAATTATGTAATATAACCTAACTGTCGTCGGTAAATACTGTGTAGCCGACAGGGTATGTATTGGGATGTATGTTGTTGGTATCGGGAAGATTCTCGTCGGTATCGAGAAGATTCTTATTATGTAGCCGACATGTTGTATGTGGCCGACGGACCCCTTCGGGAAGGTTCCTCGGGATGTATATATATACCATCTGGGTAATCATTGTAATTATCTTATAGAAGTATAATGTAATATCTTTTGCGTATGCGAATAATATAAGAAGTTCTGCTATTCTGATCCATTGTCTGCATATATTGATTTCTTTGCCCAGTACGGTAAACACTAACAACATTAACCAGCAAATGAACTAGTAAGCTCAATAAAAGAGTCAATTTAACACTTCAAATTTGCTATTCTATTATAAACCAACAATATAATAACATGCATAAAGTCCAATCTTACAAAAAACATTAATAGTTATTTTGGAAACATATAAAAAGAACCTGTAAACCCAACGTGAACTCTGTCTTGAATCCATTGCAGTAATGAACCGAGGCTACGTCTAATCCACCAGAGATAGCCTGATGGTTTGTGTCCTTTGGTCTGAAATGGAAGACGTAAACTCTCCCAATGTTTCTCCAAGAGAAACCCAAATTCTCCAAACAAGACAATAATCCAAGCATCCTAAAAAGGAACTCGTCCTTCTTTGATGCTCAAAATGGCGACCCTTTAGTTTCCCCCTCCTATCCTTTCATCTTTTTCTTTGTTGTCACCTTTAACCCACTTTATAATATTAATTTGACCTATTTAGTAAATTTGCATTAAGCTCCCTTAAGCCAAAGCTAGCCTATCTCCTATGCGTTTGAACCCCCATCTCCAATGAGTTCATTTCAGAAGGAAGTAATGACCCCACTCCCGAGCTCCACCTTTCACCCATCATAAGCACGTAAGTTTAGAGCTAGGCCAACTACTCCAATGGCACTCATCCATAAAATGGTCATTGACACAAATAACATGAAGAAATGTAACCAAACATAGTGTAGTGATTGGTCCTTATGCAAAAGCATAGGAGGAGATGTTGCCTTTACTTAGATATTCTATAGGCCTCATGGATACAAGATCATCCACGACACCACCATCTAACAAATTTCCATCTATTAGTGGGAGATGCCTACGCCTATACCAGTAAACACCTTATTCTATCTCGATTCTAGAACTCCCCCGCCCTACTATTCTATTATTGTGGCAAGCAAATAAACTAATTGATATCTGGGATATCTGGACATTGCAAACTAATGTTGCTATAGCTGGTTGCCCATAGAATTTTATTGTTGGTCCTTGTTGAACTAAAGCAACAGACTCAATGTATCAGAGCATATGCACCAGTAGCAGATTTGTCCAGTAGCCCAGCTAGTTTCCTATCTTTCAACAACAACACCATCCCTAAAATATATGGGCTAGTAGCATCATACGTAGTAGTAGCAACACCAGTTGTTGAGTTCGATTATATATCAATTCTAATCGATAGGTACCGAATCCACCCATGGAATATATCAAATATGAATTTAACTTCAGAATTCCTAATGTCCTAAAAATGGGACATTACAAGTCCTCCCTCCTTGAGATTGCTTCTCCTCAAACAATCATGAGTTTGTAATGTTCCCGCCTGGGTATCTAAAGCTGAGCAATAGTGATGAGGTAAGATACACAGTTGTTGGGAGCATGTACAGTAGATTGGCCAACACTTATATGAGTTGTATGGTGTGTAGGAGGAGGGTTTATGGTCAAAACTGGAGCCATACAGTAGGATAGGGAAAGACTATCCATACGGACTTCCCAAGGCCATACGGTGTGTCAATGAAGTATGGTGAACAAGGGGTATACCTATATGGTAGGTAGTAAGGATGATGGCCGTATAGAAGATACATGTATGGTAGGCAGTACGGATGATGGCCGTACGGTAGAGTTATGAAGCCATACGGTGAACTTGATTGGATTTGGAGATTGTACGAAGGGTAGAGTTTCCAGAACAGAAGTGCGATTGAATGTTTGTGAGCAGCAGTTGGGGTATGGTTGGATGGACATAAACTATGAATTCTAAATTTATCCAACAAAATCAAACAAGATTGGAGATTTGAACACAAATAACTTCTATTTTAATATTTGCCAATAGATGGTGATCCGATTTGCCAGACCCGAGCAAAGTATTACATGCAACAATAGAATAGGGTGACAGTTGAATCCCACCGAAACCGGAATAGCCAAGTAGGGAAGATCTTTCACTTCCGAAATGGCGAACAATAGAGAATCCCCACTGGAATTTGCAATACAAAGAAATAATCCGAAAATACATATCTAAGGACTACCTACAAGCCGTGCTTAAATACTCGTCAGAAAGAACTTTTCGAGGGTGTACAAAGATAGCCGACGGCAACACAAGCTACAGAAACAAACAAAAAAATGGGTCCGAGATATATTAGATCAGTCGGCCCATTAACAATAGTTTGATTAATGATTTATTTTATAATGGGACAATTACAATCCTCTCGTCCCAAATTTTGCTTGTCATCAAGCAAATGCAATGCCAGATGCTGAAGAATGTGCTCACCCTCCCAAGTTGCATTGTCCAACGACAAGTATTTCCAACGCACCAAATATTCCTTCACCGTGCAGTTCTGCAGAGTCTTCTTACAAACTTCGATGATCTTGGCTGGTTCCAGAATGAACTTTCCTTCTTCATTGAGTGGTGGAAGGTCTGTGGCTACCATGATGTTCTGCCCCACGGCCTTCTTCGGGCATGAAACATGGAAGTCATTACAAATACAGCTTCCCTCCAGAAGTTCTAGCTCGTAAACGACTTCACCAATGTGACAAACTATGCGATAGGGGCCATAAAATCGTGGCTTCAATTTTTCTTTTCCCTTTTCCTTCAATGAGGATTGTCGATATGGCTGGAGCCTAAGATAAACCAAGTCACCTACTTCGAAACTTCTCTCTGTTCAGTGTCTTTTGGCATACATCTTTTGTTGATTTTGTCCCCATTGTAAGTTTTCCTTTAGGTATCATAGGATGTCCTGTCCCTCTCAAAGCCAATCCCTTGCCCTTGGTGCACGATTGTCTCCCAGCACTGTGTCGATGAAGGAGGGGTTCGTACCCATATACAACTTTGAATGGTGCCATTCCGATGGACATGTGGTACGTGGTATTGTAACAATATTCCCCTAGGTAACCTTCAACGCACTTGTTCACAATCTCTATTTGTCCATCTGTCTCAGGGTGGTAACCAGAACTCGGTGACAATTTTGTCTTTGCCAACCGAAACAATTCTGTCTAGAAAACACTGATGAATTGCTCATCTCGATCACTGACAATGTTTTGGGGTAACCTGTGCAAACGAAAGAATTCTCTAAAAAATAGATCAACAACTTGTGCAGCCTGAAAATCTAAGGAGATGGTGAAGAAATGTGCGTACTTTGTCAATCTATCAACCACCATGAAGATAAAATCTTTTCTGTTCACCTTGGGAAGTCCAATTATGAAATCAATTGAGATACTTTCCCACTTATGTTTTGGAATTGGCAAAGGTTGCAGTAACCCAACAGGTAGATTATGTTCGAATTTGTTCTTTTGGCAGACTGCACACTCTCTTACATACTACAATATGTCTCCTTTAAGTCCTTTCCATGAAAACCTCTCCCAGAGACTTTTGTAAGTTTTGGGGAAGCCCGAGTGTCCTACCAGGGGTGAGTTGTGTACTTCCTTCAAGAGTTTCTACTTCAATTTGGATTCTAGCACTAAAAATATCCTATTCTTATAGTAGATGATGTCATCCACCACTTTGTACCAATCATCCTGGGTGTTGCCATCCATTAGCTCACAGGCAAATGTGTTTTTGGAATATTCTATCAACAAATGTGCCTTCCAGTCAGCTGAAATCTAGTTTAGTGAGCAGATGACGGGTTTCCTGGACAAGGCATTTGCAACCACATTGTTCTTTCCTTTCACATATTCAATGTCAAAATCAAAAGCTTGAACCTTGCTTACCCATTTTTGTTGCCTCTAGTTCAAGTCTCGTTGCTTCAGAAAATATCTCAAACTATTGTGATTCGTACGAACGACAAACTTGGCACCCACTAGATACTGCCAAAACTTGGTTAGTGCATGTACGATGGCCAACATTTCTTTGTTGTAGATGGAATATAAGCATTTCGTTTGTGTAATCTTCCTGCTCTCATAAGGTATGGGGTGTCTATCTTGCATCAATACCGCGCCAATGCCTTCTCTAGATGCATCACATTCCAGAATGAATGGTCGAGTGAAATCAGATAATGTAAGTACAGGACAAGTGCTCATTGCCTCTTTCAGCTTATCAAAAGTGAGTTGTGCCTTTTCATTCCACTGTAAAGATCCCTTTCTTGTTAGATTTGTTAAGGGTGCACTAAGCTGAGAGAATCTTATAATGAACCTTCGGTAATAACTGCACAGTTTGAAAAACCCTTGCAAATCAGTAAGTGATTTTGGGGGAGGCTAATCAAGGATAGCCTAAATCTTCTCCTAGTGAACTTGAACTCCATATTTACCGACAACATGCCCTAGGTACAATATTTCTATCATACCAAATTCACACTTGGATTTCTTGGCGAACAAAGACTGCTCCTCTATGATCCTTAGGACTTCATCCAGATGCTTTAGGTGCTCCTCCCATGTACTGCTATAAATAAGATCATCAAAAAATGCCAATAAGTACTTATGCAATTGTTTAATGAAGATGTGATTCATGCATGATTGGAATGTAGCGGGGACATTTGTCAATCCGAACGACATTATTGGAAACTCATAATACCCATAATGACAACGAAAGGTTGTCTTTGCCACATCTTCCTCTCTCATGCAGATTTGATGGTATTCGGAATGGAGAGCTATTTTCGAAAAATAGATTGCGCTATGTAATTCATCCAACAACTCATCTATCCTTGGAATGGGATATCTATTTTTTTTCTTTTGTTCAACGCACGGTAGTCCACACACATGCACATCGTTCCGTCTGTTTTGACCAAAACCACTAATGGCGTGAAAGGGCTGGAACTGGGATGGATCCATCCTTTCTCTAGCAGTTCTTGAATTGTCATTACAATTTCATTTGTGAATTTCTTGGGATGGTAGTAAGGTGTGGTTATGACCAGCTTGGCTCCTGCTTCCAACTCAATAGTGTGTTCAAACCCTCGATGAGGTTGTATGCTAGGAGGAATGTCTATAAATTTTTTAACATGTTTACTTAAAATATTCTAGAGATCATCATCCTGGGGAGGTGTCCTTTGCCCTTATATAGGTTCTATCAAAACAAAACAATGTGCAGCCCAAGCAATGTCATTATGCCAAAAAATTGCCTCCATTCGATGTGCAGAAACTTCCTTCGGACCCTCATTTGCCATTCCACAGAGAACAGCTTTCTTTCCATCGACAACAAAAGTGAAATCCATCTTTTTGAAGCTCTGAGCATATTCATCAAGTGTCTCCATCCACTGTATGCCCAAAATAACCTCCATGTCATCAAGGTCCACTATGAAGAAATCCTTGGTCACCGTGTGATTCGCCATTGTGATACTTAGCTGAGAAACAAGGTGTGTGCAAGGTAGAAGAGTCCCTTCGACAACCTTGACTTGAAATCCTGCGTGTCTTTGTAGGTAGACCACTTCGCTTCACCAGAGATGAGTTTATGAAGTTTAGAGTTGCTTTGCTATCGAGCATCACCATAACCCTTTTTCCTTGAAGGGTTCCCCGTACAAAAAATATTGTGCACCTTAGGCTACCGGCTAGGCCGATAGTTACTCCACACTGTACCAATGTTGCATTTCTTTCTGTACGATTCAAACTAACCATGTTGGTATCATCGTGATGTTGGTTGTCTTCGACAGGCCTTTCTTCCTGTTCGTTCTCATCATTGGACACGACCTCAATGTATGGATCTTTCCTTTTCCGAGGCATTTGTGGCCAGGTTCCCAAGGTCCCTTGCAATTGAAACATAGTTTCTTCCTTCGGAGCTCCTGTCTGGTGGCTTTGTCCAACGATGGCTTCTTGGGTAGAGGTTTAATCTCTGTTTCTCAGAAACACTAACGGTTTGAAATGTGAGTAACTTCGTGAAGATGATGTTGATGATGATGCCATACTCCATGCCTTCTTAATGGCCTCCGAGAAGGTAGTAGGATTGAACTTGTTGGGTGGATATTTTTTAACCGACAGTTTTGGGTAAAAATCCAGTTGCAAAATAGGATGACCAGCCACAACGTGTGAGACCAAGTCTCTCCTACCTTAAAGGGAAGGCTCCCCCTTCTTACCATTCCTTGGATCAACTCAAGATAAGCAAGAAGTCGAGAGATTTTATAAAATGGGTGTTACCAATATCCTTTCTTCGTAACTTTCAAGAAAGAATCCACTTACTCATGGAGCGAGTAATGGGCAGGGTGAATCTCTAACTACACTTCCATCAAGAGCTGGAAACAGTGATACCGATAAACCTTCACTAACTCAAAGGCTAGATGAAAATGTACCGGTTTGGCTCTAAGTTTAGTTGTATTTCTATATGAAAAGTTTTACAATTAGGGCACAAAGACTCCTAAAAGTAAAAATATTTAACTATTTTGCGAATTAAGAAAAAAATATAAGCTACAGACAAAGCTTCTAGCTATATATTTCCACAATTGCTCCTTGTCAAAGCTTTGGCTTCAATTGCTTCTTAACTCTTTTTTATTCAATTCACAAGATACAATTACCAATAACAAAAGATAACAGTTTCAAAGACAACTTGGATGAATTATAGACGAAGCTTATAATTCACACAAATAACAATCTCACTTAATCAAAGTTAAGTCTCAAATGCTCCTCTATATTCACTTTCTCTCAAAATAGTGCTTACACAAACAAAGTTCTGCTGGCACAATTTCTCTAAAGCTCTCTTGCATAAAGATAATGATCATTTTACAATGAGGGGGCACTCCTTTATATAGGCACAAGAGTTGAGGAAAAGATGGAGGAAAAAGTGGGAGCAATTGAACCAACTTTGACCTAGTCTAACTAAAGTAGAAAATATAGGGTTACATGCAATTGCACATGCAACTCGCATTACATCCTTTTACATACATGTAACTCACATTACATGTAATTATGCTTTTTTATGTAATGCGTTCTTTACAACTACTAACATGAAATAAAAACAAAACAATAATCTTAGAGATTGTTTCTCAATGCCTTGAATTTGACAATGATGTCACGCACTGTGGGAAGATCAACAATTTTCATGGTCTTCAATATGGCTTCAACTCTCATTGCATTTGCATATGCTGATTGCACGACTTTGGAATTTGTTGTTGTAGTATCTAACAAGTGTTTTGTCAAAGATTTATACAAAACAAACTTGTTCATTTTATGTGAACCAAAATCTTTAGAATCTACATCTGCATTGATCCTGTTGGTATATTCTAAATTTACTATCTCTATTGTACTAAGATTATCAGATTCATCAGTAACATACTAACATGACATCCCATATGTTCCAAATCATAAGTAACACTTGTTTCGATTGCTTGACAATCTCCAAAGGCCACCTGCAACTTTGTGATCAGCTTCCTTAATGTCTCCTCTTTGTAACCAATGAGCCCTTGAAATTCGAAGAACATTTCACATGACGAAAGAATGTCACATGAAACCAAGGCATCCAAATCAAATCTCGCCATTTCATCCCAATCATCAAGAATTTCTTTCAAGTTATTTGCTTCTAGACTCAAAGAGGAAATTAAGTTTTGCTCCATTTCATTCATCTCTTTGACAAGCCTAAGAATTGCAAATGTCTCTGTGATGGCTCGAACTCCTTCAGAAATGATTTCTTGTATCCAAGACTTGGCAGCTTCAATTAGTCTTCTCTCTTTAGATGTTTGAGACATAACAACAATACTCTGAGAAGATTGTTTCTGGATAACCTCATTCAAATGAGAGATCTCCTATTTCAGCCAATTCTTCTTTTCCCAAAGCTCATGATTGCTTTTTGATACATTGGCTAATGCATCTTGAGCATCTTGCAAACAACCCAAACGTGATTGCTTTCCAATTTCAACCTTAGTAAACTTGTAGTCATAATGAATAAGTTCCTCAACAGGTTTATCTACCAAGGGCTCAACAACCTCAACAAATTTGGTTCTATCAGAATCGACCAAAATTCTGGAAACAATCTTATCTTTCAAAGATTTGGATTTAGTTTTCTTAATAGGAAGATTGTCAGGAGGAACAACCACTTTCCTTCTCTTTGTTGTTATTTTACTCAACCATACAGGCAGGCTGAAACTTTCATCTACAGAAGTAGGCACAGTAGAGACCATTGACATTGATCTAGACTGTCTCTCTGTAGTGACTGAGTAAGATTCACTCTGTATTGTTGAAGGCATAGGAACATGTTGAGAAAACTCCATCATGAAAAGTTCAAATCCTATCAACGATGTATCAAGTTGGGAAACTTGACCACTGGTAAGAGTCAGAAAATTTTCTAACACATTTGCTAAGTGATCATATTGTTTATGTGCGGGGATGCGAGGAGCAGCAGAAGAAATAGGAAGAGCTATGATATTAACCTCCGAGACTAGAATGGAAGGAGTGAAAATAGTGGAAAATGAATCCACATCATCATCAACCTCATGCAAAAAGGGTTCTTCATGTATAGAAGATGCATAGACTTGTGTAGGCTTTGGAGGAGATATGATCGTGATTTCCCCTTCTTTATCTGAATCTCCTTTATCAGATTTTGTTTCCAATTCTTCTTCTGAATCTGCTACTGATTCTTAAATTGGCTTAGGAACTTGAGATGATTTTGCTCCTTTTCCGCCCTTCAATTTGAATTTGAGGGAACCCTTGGCATCAGAAGATGAGGCACCATTTTTCCCTATTATCTCCAATTGTGATTTCTTGTCAGGATGACCAAAACTTCCACAATCCAAGCCCATTTTAGGATTTACTCTTTTAAGGCCTTTACTTTTCAACCATTTGTTAGTGTTTACTAGGATGGATTGAAATCTGTCTGTGATAGATGTACCTTCCTTTTGTTGGCATTGGATAGGAAAAGGGCATTTCTTATCAAAGCCGGCTTGATGGAACTCTAGATCAAGATTGTCGCCATCATCTTCAACTTAGAAATCTAAAGGGATTTCCAACATGTTAAGATCAATTATCTACTGCAAGGTTAATCTGTAGTAATCCATGTTCATGATGTCAAGTTTTGTCCCTATGTCTATCCAGATGTCTTCGATGCGATGAACATGAGTGTAGGCTCTTTGTATCTGAGAATTCATCTCTCGATAGTCAAAATCAAATGTGGCCTTGAACTTCTTCAAGGTAAACAACTACAACTCTACTTCCATATTCTTTGCTTTAGGCACAGAAATAATTGAATAATTGTCAATAGCCAATGGCTTAGTTGAGGTAGTGCCAAAACTAGACCTATGTGAAGCAAGTTGATCACTCTGCACATCCATGAGCTGTGTAATGATCTGGACTAACAATGACGAGATTTGTCAGATTTGTGTCTCTAGATTGAATGCGAATATGGCCCTATAGGATGGTCGTATGGTGGTAGGAGGCTCTTTGTGTTGGCTGTACGGTGGAGAGAGCAAATGGCAAAGATAAACACTTGACAGATCAGCCGTATGGTATTGTAAACAGGCCGTATGGATAGTGGAAAATGTTGTATGGTGTAGGGAGCCGTACAATGTCTCTGGGTTACTGATGTCGTACGGGATGAAGAATGAGTAGTACAGTGGTCTGTAGGGGAGTATGGCAATGGGGTTCGTAGGGTGTGTTTGTGAGGGATGTACAGAGTGTATTATAATGGTCGTACGTGCAAATGAAGTGGGACAGGAATGTCGTATGGGAAAGGTGTTGCAGAGAGTTATGGGGAGGAAAAATCAACCAAGCACATCAACTAGATACTACATGAAAATGCAGAGTGTACATACACAAATTGTAGACGCCAAACCAAAAGATTCGAACACACAAATTCTTCCGAATATGTTTGCTGAGAAAAAGCACTCCAATTTGCCAGATTCGAACAAGTAATACATGTAGGGACGGAGTAGGGTGAGGATTGAATCCCATTGAAATCGCTCGAGCCAAATAGGGAAGGTCTTCCACTTCCGAAATGGCGAACAATAGGAATCCCCAATAGGAATTCACAGTACAGAGAAATACAATCCAAAAGCATGCCTACAGACTACCTATGAGCCGTGCTTAAATACCTGTCGGGAAAAGCTTTCCGAGGGTGTACAAAGTTAGTTGACGACACCACAAACTATGAAAGCAAAATAAAAATGGGTCTGAGATAAAATAAATCAATCGGCCCTTTACAAAGATTAAATTATTATTTATATTATAAAGGGGACATTACAGTCCTCCTGTCCCAAAATTTGCTTGTCCTCAAGCAAGTGCAATGTTGGGTGCTAGAGGATATGCTCGACATCCAACGTTGCGTCGTCCAACGGTAGGTGTCACCAACGTACCAAGTATTCTTTCATAGTGTGGTTCTGTAGGACCTTTTCATGCACTTCAAGAATCTCAACAAGTTCTAGAATGAGCTTCCCTTCCTCATTGAGTGGTGGAAGGTCGGTAGTGACAGTGACGTTTTGCCCTATAGCCTTCTTTAGATAGGAAACATGGAAGACATTGTAAATGTGGCTACCCTCTGTAAGTTCCAGTTCGTACACTACCTCACGTTGCGACGGATCACGCGATAGGGACCGTAAAAATATGGCTTCAATTTCTCCTTACCTGTTCCTTTTAATGAAGATTGTCGGTATGGCTAAAGCCGGAGGTAGACCAAATCCCCTACTTTAAAACTCCCCTCTATCCGGTATCTTTTGGCGTACACCTTCTGTTGATTTTGTACCTACTGCATGTTCTCTTTTAAGCTTCTCCATATGTCCTGCCCCTCTTAAAGCCAATCCTTCGCCCTTGGAGCACAACTGTCACCTAGAACTGTGTCGATGAAGGAGAGGGGTTCGTGCCCATACAGAGCTTTGAATGGTGCCATCCTGATAGACATGTGATGCATCGTATTGTAGTAGTACTCCCCGAGATGGATCCATTTGACCCATGCGCATTGTTGTGCTGACACGTAGTTCCGAAGGTAGCCTTCAAGCCATTTGTTCACAATCTCAGTATGGCCGTCAGTTTGTGGGTGGTAACTCATGCTTGGTGATAACTCTGTCCCTGCTATCCAAAACAATTCTGTCCAAAAAATACTGACTAATCATCCATCCGGATCACTACTGATGTTTTAGGGTAACCCGTGTAAGCGAAAGACACCTCTGAAAAATAGATCAGCGACTTGTGTAGCTTGAAGATCCGAGGGGATGGCAAAGAAGTGTGCATACTTTGTCAATCTGTCAACCACCACGTAGATACAGTCCTTTCCGTTCACCTTGGAAAGACTTGTTATGAAGTCCCTTGATATACTTTCCCACTTATGTTTGGGAATTCGCAAAAGCTCTAACAGTCCGACAGGAAGAGTGTGTTTGGACTTGTTTTGTTGGCAAACCGTACATTCTCTCACATGCTGCAACACATCCCCTTTTAGTCCTTTCCATGAAAATGTCTCTCGAATACTTCTATAAGTTTTAAGAAAGCCGAGATGTCCAGCCAGAGGGGAGTCGTGCACTTCCTTCAAGATCTTCTACTTCACTTTGAATTTTGGCACTAGATATATCTAATCTTTATAATAAATGATATCATCCACCACCCTGTACTGATCATTGTGGATGTGACCATCCATTATCTCATAGGCAAATGTATTCTTGGAATATTCTACCAATAGTTGTGCCTTCCAGTCAGATGAGATTTGGTCTAGTGAGCAGATGGTGGGTTTTTTTGACAAGCGTCTGCAACAACATTGTTCTTCCCTTTTACATATTCAATGTCGAAATCAAAAGAATGAACTTTGCTTACCGATTTTTGTTGTTGTTCGTTCAAGTTCCGTTGCTTTAGGAAATATCTCAAACTATTGTGATCCGTACGGACGACAAACTTGGCACCAACCAGATATTGTCGGAACATGGTTAGTGCCTGTACGATGGCCAACATTTCTTTGTTGTAAATGGAATACAGGTGTTTTGTTGGTGTAAGCTTCCTGCTCTCATAGGCGATGGGGTGTTTGTCCTGCATTAGAACCGCTCTAATGCCCTCCCCAGACGCATCGCATTCCAAAATAAACGGTCGGGTGAAGTCAAGCAGTACAAGAACCAGGCAAGTGCTCATGGCCTCTTTTAGCTTATCAAAGGTGAGTTGCGCTTCTTCGTTCCACTGGAAAGCCCCTTTCTTCATCAAATCTGTTAAAGGTGCACTAAGTTGAGAAAAACCTTTGACAAATCTCCTGTAGTAACTGCACAATCCGAAGAACCCTCGTAGATTTGTGAGTGATTTTGGGGGAGGCCAGTCAAGGATTGCCTGAATCTTCTCCTGATGTACTTGAACCCCGTATTTATTGACAACATGACCCAAGTACAATATCTCCATCATACTAAACTCACATTTGGACTGCTTGGCGAACAGGGACTATTCCTCGATGATACTCAGAACTTCATTCAGGTGCTCCTCCCATGTTCTGCTATAAATAAGATCATCAAAGAATACCAATAGATACTTATGCAATTGTTTGTTGAAAATGCAGTTCATGCATGACTGAAATGTAGCAAGTGCATTGGTCAAACCGAACGGCATGACCAGGAACTCATAGTGTCCGTAGTAGTAGCAGAAAGTTGTTTTCTCCACATCTTCCCTCATTCGGATCTGATGGTATCCAAAATGGAGATCTATTTTTGAAAAATAGACTGCGCCATGTAGTTCATCTAGCAGCTCATCTATCCTTGGGATGGGGTACCTGTTCTTTATTGTTCTTTTGTTTAGCGCGCAATAGTCCACACACATGCACATCGTTCCGTCCTTTTTGACCAACGCCACAAATGACGCGAACAGGCTAGAACTGGGATGGATCCATCTTTTCTCAAGCAATTCCTGAATCGTCCGTTCGATCTCATCCTTGAATTTCTTGGAGTGGTGGTACGGTGTGGTTATGATTGGTTTTGCCCTTGATTCCAACTCTATTGTGTATTCAAACCCCTGATGCGGTGGTATGCCAGGAGGAATATCCATGAAAACCCTTTCATGCCTACTTAAAATATCCTGAAGTTCTTTATCTTGTGGAGGTGTTCGGTGCCCCTTTATAGGTTTTGCCAAGATAAAACAATGCGCAACCCACACAACGTCATCGTGTCACAAGATTGCTTCCATCCGATGCACGAAACTTCCTTCGGACCTTCATTTGCCATGCCTCGGAGGACCACCTTCTTTCCGTCAACCACAACAGTGAAGTCCATTCGCTTGAAACTTTGAGTGTACTCATCAAGCATCTCCATCCACTGAATGCCAAGAATGACTTCTATGTCAGCGAGGTCCACTATGAAAAAGTCCTCCGTCACCGTGTGGTTCGCCATTGTGATGCTCAACTGAGGAACAAGGTGCAAGGTAGGAAAGTCCCTCCGGTAACTTTGACCTGGAAGCCTGCGTGTGCTTCTTTAGGGAGACTTCTTCGCTTTACCAAGGATGAGTTTATGAAATTCAAAGTAGGTACGCTATCCAACATCACTGTGACCCTTTGTCCTTGAAGGGTACTTCGTACACGAAAAACTATGCACCTTGGACTGCCAGCCAAAGTAATGGATCCTTTGCGCTGTACCAAAGCAACAATCTTCTCCATACGGTTTAAACTAGCCATGTTGATGTCACTACTAGGTTGGATATCTTCCATTGGCATTTCTTCTTGTTCGTGTTCGTCCTCATCATTGGACACTACCTCGACGTAATGGATCTTCCCCTTCCCGAGGCATCAATGGCCAGGCTTCCAAGGCCCCTTGCAACTGAATCACAATTTCTTCCTTTAGAGTTCTTGTCGGGATGCTGCATCCAATGATGGCTTCTTGGGCAGAGGTTTGTCCCTCAAAAACGTCGACAGTTTCAGATGTGAGTGACTCCGAGAGGATGAGGATGATGCTGACGACGATGCCATACTTCGTGCCTTACTAATTGCTTCTGACAGGGTTGGTGGATTGAATCCCTTCACTCAACCCTTTAGTGGTTCTATCAGTCCGTCCATAAAGAGCACGACCTGCCTTCTTTCGAAGATGTCCGTGACCAACACAAAAAGTCTCTGAAATTCTGCAATGAACTAATCTACCGATCTAGTTTGCCTCAGTTGCGCCAAATCTTTGAAATTGAGCTTAGGGTCTTTCCCATCAAATCGTTCTATTAATCTCTCCGTAAATTCTGGATAGGTCTTTATTTGATCATGCCCTAATGTGATGGTGCCATAGTGCCACCATTCATGCGCAACTCCCTCCAAGTGCAACACGGAAAATTTGATAGCTTCTTTTAGCATAGAATTTAGCTAGAAGTAGGTATTGGCTTTCATCACCCACGTTTGTGCTGAAATGGAGCCCGATCCATCAAATGGAGACAGATTCACCTTACTCAATTTTCTCCTGAGATCATCGTTAAAGTATCTGCCTCATTTTCCGCCTCTTGAGTATCTCATTCTCAGATCTGCATAATCCTTGTAGGAAATGTCCTCTTCAAGGTTAGCATTCCTCCAGCCCTCTCTTATCTCTTTGAAAGTTGGAAGCCTCTCTCCGTGATGTGATTCCGTTCGTGGTGGATAAGTCGGCATGGAAGGTTGAGAGCATGCTGGCTGAGGGTGTAGTTTACCCAATATTGAGTCCGCGCTATGTCCATTTTGATCCCTAGATATTTTTTTCTTTGCCAACTTCTTGAGGGTTTCCTCCATGAGTCACCGCGTATCCGTGATCTGTGCCTGATTCCAGGCAAGTTCCCTTAGAAGTGCCACAAGTTCGGCGCCCGTCGGTTACCGTTCGTCAGTCATTTGATCAATGGAATGTGTCATTCTCCTCTTCCAGCTATAAACTCTCATTCACCGTCCACATGTTGGCAAGATCTTTGATACCACTGTAATGATCCAAACTAACAATGGCGAGATTTGTCAGATTTGTGTCTCTAGATTTATTGTGAATATGGCCCTATAGGATCGTTGTACGGTGTCAGAAGGCTGTCTGTGTTGGCCGTACGGTGGAGAGAGCAAATGGTAGAGATAAACACTTGACAGATCAGCCCATACGGTTATATGGAGTGGCCATACGGATAGTGGAAAATGTTGTACAGTGCAGGGAGTTGTACAATGTCTCTGGGTTACTGATGTCGTACGGGATGAAGAATGAGCAATATGGTGGTCTGCAAGGGAGTACGACAATGGGGTCCATACGGTGTGTTTGTGAGGGATGTACAGAGTGTATTATAATGGCCATACGTGCAGATGAAGTGGGATAGGAATGCCATATGGGAAATGTGTTGTGGAGGAAAAATCAACCAAGCACATCAACCAGATACTACATGAAAATGCAGAGTGTACATACACAAATTGTAGACACCAAACCAAAAGATTCGAACACACAAATTCTTCCGAATATGTTTGCCGAGAAAATGCACTCCAATTTGCTAGATTTGAACAAGTAATACATGCAAGGATGGAGTAGGGTGAGGGTTGAATCCCACCAAAATCGCTCAAGCCAAATAGGGAAGGTCTTCCACTTCTAAAATAGCGAACAACAGGAATTCCCAATACAGAGAAATACAATCCAAAAGCTTGCCTATAGACTATCTACAAGCCGTGCTTAAATACCCGTCGGGAAAAGCTTTTCGAAGGTGTACAAAGTTAGCCGACGGCGCCACAAACTATGAAAGCAAAATAAAAATGTGTTCGAGATAAAATAAATCAATCGGCCTGTTACAAAGATTAAATTATTATTTATTTTATAACGGGGGCATTACAAGCTGTTTAGCTAACTCCATCAAGATGATTCGATCTGTAGCATATCGACTCTCCCTTGAAATATCCAACTCTCAAGTATGTGAAAGTGGGAAATTGAAGAAAAATACAGCCGTATTGGTTCACCTCCCATGCTGCATCAGATACTCTTTTGATAATCAACTGCTTATCAAACAAGTACTGAAAATGTGCGAAGAAGGCATCTTGGACTCTTCTGTAGTGGAATTTACTATTTGCCAAAGTGATTTGGTCATAGTAATCCCAAATAAGAACTTGAAGACGATCTCCTTTGGTAGAAGGACCAGAGAAAGATCCCATAGTAGCAACGATGTAAACTAGATAAGAATTCATGTGGAAAGGTACTGATGTTCCCACATTGCATATTTGCTGGCAAAGCGCAGTACTGATAAGCTCTCCCCAAAAGTTATGTTCTTTATTCTCCATAATTTGAAACATGAACTTATACATCCATGGCTCAAAATCAATAGAATCTTTAAGGCCACAAATCCGACTGAGAAGGATGATGAGATCCTTATACTCTTGTTTAAAATTTGATCGATGAACAATATTGGCCATCTAGAGAAATTACTTCTTTTATTGTCTAATCAGTAAAGGTTGACATACTTCTGATAATTACTCTTTTGCTCATTCCAATTGGCCAATGATGATCCTTTAGTCAAATCAGCACATTCTAATTTGAGCAAAACCTTGAAGATTTGTTCTATAACCTCAGGATCTAGGCTAATGATAACCTTCCCGTTAGCATCTTTGATAGTTTTTCTCTTGGGAGTAAACCGCTATGCACATCCACAAACGAAGTTAGGTTTTATAGCCACCATAGAAAACGTGGATACTAAGTGTATGGTGCTTCTTCTAATGCGCTTCATTTCATGACTAGCCAAAGTCTCAACTCATTGTAGAAAATCAACCACATCAACATGACCAATCTTTGTGTCCAACACGTTATCCAAAATAGATATGACTGAAGGAGCTGCATGAGCCAATTCTTTATCATATTGATATTTCATTTTGCTTTTGGATTTGGATGGCGAGGACATGTCTTGTGCTTGTGTTGCAACACAAAAATCCCAAAACATAAATACATCATCAGAAGGGATCTCCATAAAAGTGAATTCCGGATCAGCAATGAAGCTTTGAAAATGGATTGGAGACTTCACAAATCCGTCAAAATGACTTCAAAGAGAAAACATATGCATATGCAATGGAACGAAAAGCGAAATGGAATGAAATGAAAGTGAGAAAATGGAAAATGAAAAGAAATGGGATGGAATGAGAATGCGTGAAGGTGAAACGCATGAGAATGTGTGCAAATGAAAATTGCTGATTTCAAAAGTGACTTAACGTTTTCAAGGCATTGTTACATGAAAAATGAGTACATGTAAATGCAATATGTAATGGGGGATGGAGGGTGAAATGAGATGCAAATGCGGGTGAAGAATACACTTCACATATATGTGTGAATGAAGTTCAAGATGGAAAGCATGAAAATGGAAAATGGAAGTGAGATAATGAGTTTTATGGTCACTTTTGATGAAAAGGAGAAGTCAAAGTACATGGGAAGTGAAAATGATATCTTTTTGACTTTTCAAAATATGACTTTATCAAAATCGGACCTTTTAATGCAATTACACGTAAGACATTTTGTGTAATCGTGTCATGCGAATGGAAGCGAAAAGTGAGATAGATGAAAATGGAAGTGGAAAATGGGATTACATGCATATGCGGATGGTGAATGAGATGAAAAACATGTAATAGCATTTTGTTGAGTAAGAGATAGTGTTGTGACATGGAAACGAAATGTGGAATATGACGATGCTTTCACACGCAATGAAGTAAAAACAAGTTCTTGGGAAAGAACTTGCAATTTCTCCAAGTGGAGAAAATCGGCAAGCAAGCACAAAGCACAAAAAACAAAAGAAACAACATACCTTCGGAAAATAACTCAAGCATGCCAAGATGCAATGCACTTCAAAACTCAAATTCGAAATTGGGACTTGGAAAAGAACCAAAAACATGAAAATGAATTAAAACTTCATATTTAAAGGAAAAATGCACTTTCCATGGCAAAGATTTCCACAAATATCAACCATCAAGTAATTTCATGCATAAAATTAGCAAGATAAGCATGAATTAAATAGCAAGGAAGAAGAAGTCTACTTACATGAAGATTAAGTTGCAAAAATGAAGGAAAAGACATGTTTACCAGGAGACCCGTATCCTACACCTGGAGACGCATCTCGGAGACCCCCAGTACCGAAGACAGGTCTCTAGGTACCAGAGACGTCCCCAAAAATGTTTGGATGCAAAAGGTTTTGGTTGCCATCTCCAAAGTCCCCCAACCAACAATTGATATCTCCCACCAAAAATATTGAGTATAAGGCATCATAAAACTCCTAAATCTTATCCTCTATCATCACCCCTTAAAAAGTTGTTATTACTTATATCATATATGTTAGTAATTATAATGATAGCCACTATAGTTTTCCAATCAATTTGCTTAATTGCCTCTAGAAAGACTTGTCAATGATGTATAATTATTTCTTTATTAAACAACAATTAACGTCTCCAAGTACCCCCGTCTCCTATTTTTGAAAATTAGCCATACCAGTACCAGTACCAGTCTCCAAGGTCTCCAAGTACCCCAGTCTCCTGGTAACCTTGGAAAAAGATGTTCCAATGTTGAAATTTTTTCCAAAAATGGTAAGACTTTTTCCAACTTTGCAAATTCGAATTGGAGAGGGCAACAAACAAGGATTTCTTGTTAGAAAATGCCAAAACGTGCCCTAAAAATACTCCAAGATCCAATGGTTTTGCAAATGGAAATCCATGGGACGTTTTTGGTAAAAAACATGTTTCACCAAGGAGCTTGGGTAAATCGATTTGGTGTTTAAACACCAAAATGTTAACCCATATGCAATGTAATCACCAAATAAGAGAAAATCGATTCATTCTCATGCAAAAATATTGATAAAAAATGGAGGTATTTGGAGTTTTCTTCAAAAACGTGCCCTAGAATTGAGCTCCCAAAAATGATTTTCAACATATTAAATCCATTTTTGATGCAAGGAAACTCATTGCCAAGTAAAAATGCCTTGAATGGAGAAGATTTCATGCAAATCCACCAAGTAAATCACTCACAATGAGCAAAATCAGATTCTTTGGGAGCAAATGCATGCATTCCTTCAAAA
The DNA here is from genome assembly GCA_028749045.1 of Cupressus sempervirens. NCBI lineage: Eukaryota > Viridiplantae > Streptophyta > Pinopsida > Cupressales > Cupressaceae > Cupressus > Cupressus sempervirens. The sequence goes on along the minus strand of CM053790.1, from coordinate 162,127,534 downwards.
TCGGACATTTTGGAGGGCACAACATATTTTATAACATGCTTTTGATCAAAATCGGACCTTTTGGGATGCATAGCATGTTTTAAAATATGCAACAAGTTAAAATCAGATCTTTTGGGATCACTTGCATATTAAGTTACATCTCACTTTTTAAATGTTGACGTAAAAACTTCACTTTTCATGTCAAAGCATCAAAAAGGTCCACTTATGATGAACTTTTGATGTAATGACATCAAAAAGGTCCACCAAAGCTAACTTTATATGCAGTGACATGTAAAAAGTCCACTTTTGATGGATTTTACATGTTATTGCATAAAAAAGTCCACTTATGAAGACTTGAAGTTATTTAATTCACTTTAAATTATAAAAATGTTACAAAATGGATTATAAACAATATTTATTTATCATATTATGAAATATAATACATAAACATCATTTTAAAGTAACATTTAAATAAGTATTTGATTTTTAAAATTAAAAATTAAAATGAAACTATATAGTTATATAGTTACTTTAAGTGAAAAATTAAAAAGTAACTCAACTTAAAATTATAACATAACTCTTTATTGATAACTCCGATTGACCTCTAGGTTAGACCGAATCGAAGGGAAAAATGAAAGGCATGACATGAGCAAAAACAAAGGACTAAAAACAAGCAAACACAAACTCAAAAGAAAAGAATGGATTATGAAAGTTTCAAAAATCAAGCAAAGGCTCAACAGAAAGCAAAACAAAAAAGACTTGACGAAGGCCTTCAGCAAAACAATTTGATATTTGAATTGAAATGGATCAATTGATCAACATTAAACAATTAAATATCAAATTCAAGCTTAGAGAAACGCGAAACTAGCTTGGAAAAGTTTTGTCCTGTTACCAACATTTTGTGCTAACAAAATGCAAGACAATAGAACCCCTTTACCCAACCTTTCAATGGTTCTATCAGTCCGTCGATGAAGAACACTATCCGTCTTCTTTTAGAAATGTCCATGACTAAAATAGAGAGTTTTTGAAATTCCGCAATGTATTGGTCAACCGATCCAGTTTGTCTTAGTTGCGCCAAATCTTTGAAATTGAGTTCCGGATCTTTACCATCAAATCACTCTATCAATCTCTCAGTGAATTCGGCACAAGTATTTTCTTGATCATGCCCCAGTGTAATGGTGTCGTGATTCCATCATTCATGTGCAACTCCCTCCAAGTGCAATGCTGCAAATTTAATTGCTTCTTCTTTTGACATGGGATTAAGATGGAAGTAAGTATTGGCCTTCATTACCCACACTTGTGCAGATATGGATTCGGATCCATCAAATGGAGACAAATTTACTTTACTCAACTTCCTCTCGAGATCATTAAAATATCCTCTATTTCTGCCCCCCGAATATCTCATTCTCAGATCTGCATAATCTTTGTAGGATATATCTTCTTCGAAATTCGCATTCTTCCAATCTTCCCTCAGCTATTCTTGCATTTCTTCAAAGGTTGGTTGTTTCCCCCCGTGTTGTGGAAAAGATGGCATAGAAGGTCGAGAGCATGTTGGATGAGGGTTTGCTTTACCTGGTATTGAATCCGCATTGTATCCATTTTGTTCACCAAATATTTTATTGTCTGCCAACTTCTTGAGAGTTTCTTACATGAGCCATTGGGTATCATTGATCTGTGTTTGATTCCTTGTAAGCTCCCTCAGTAGTTGCACGAGTTCGACGGCTGTAGGTTCCAGCCATGCAGCCATTCTATCAATGGAATGTGTTCTTCTTCTCTTCCAACTATATTCTTTTATTCATTGTCCACAAGCTAGCAGGATCGAAGCTCTGATACCACTAAAATGTTCCCGCCTAGGTATCTACAACCGAGCAATAGTGATGAGGTAAGATACACAGTTGTTGGGAGCATGTATGGTAGACTGGCCAACACTTATATGAGTTGTACAGCATGCAGGAGGGTGTACGGTCAAAACTAGAGTTGTACAGTAGAACAGGTAAAGACTGTTCGTACGGACTTCCCAAGGCCGTATGGTGTGTCAACAAAGTACGTTGAACAAGAGGTGTACCTGTACGGTAGGTAGTAAGGGTGATGGCCATACAGAAGGTATATGTATGGTATGCAACACTTATGAAGGCCGTATGGTAGAGTTATGAAGTCGTAAGATGAGCTTGGTTGGATTTGGAGATTGTACAGAGGGTAGAGTTTGCAGAACGGAAGTGCAACTGAATGTTTGTGAACTACAGTTGGGGAATGGTTGGATGATGAGTTTAGTTATGCACCATAAACTATGAATTCTAGATTTATCAGACAAAATCAAACAAGATTGGACATTTGAACACGAATAACTTCTAATTTAATATTTGCCAACAGATGGTGCTCCGATTTTCCAAACTCGAGCGAAGTATTACATGCAACAATAGAATAGGGTGAGGGTCAAATCCCATCGAAATCGGAATAGCCAAGTAGGGAAGATCTTTCACTTCTAAAATGGTGGACAATAGAGAATCCCCACTGGAATTCATAGCATAAAGAAATAGTCCGAAAATGCATATCTAAGGACTACCTACAAGCTATGCTTAAATACCTGTCGGGAAAAACTTTCTGAGGGTGTACAAAGATAGCCGACAGCGACACAAACTACAGAAACAAACAAAAAAATGGGTCCGAGATATATTAAATCAATCGGCCCATTAACAATAGTTTGATTAATGATTTATTTTATAAAGGGAACATTACAGAGTCCACAATCTAATATCAGAGTTCCATATCAATATCAAGGAAGCTACTCCACTAAGCTACTACACTACTCTGATACAAACAATATGTCTAGAACTATGAAGCCACTCATCAATTCCCCACATCCACAATGCACCAATCATGCTAATACCAAGATCCTGCATCACTACATGTGCATAATCTATTGAATCAACTGACCATGTGCTATTATCATATGCAAGAAAATCCTCAATCCAACTGAGAACCTCACTCAAACTAAGATCACAAGCACTGTAACAGTCAAATAGAGATGAGAACTCAACATCATGCCAACCAACTCTCTAAAACTATACTGACCATGTGGCTGATCCTCCTGGGATCCACAAACAAAAAGGCCATCCGCCCTTCCAACTAATTGTAATATCTTGTCGCCCCATACTCATATTAGGTGAAATTTCCAAAATATCCAATTGGCAATCCACTGCTCCTCTCATCTATGCTGAAATTATAACTATAACGAAGAAGCAAGCAGGATATGGCTTCCTCCTTCATGAAGGCTAGTGTAACAATCCAAGTGCTATCATCATGCACAATATTTGTGATGGTAGAGTAATTGTAGGCCCTAGATAAATGAGGAGAAGAATTAATCAATGCATACCCATCAGCACTATCCTATCTCCCTATATGCTCTTTGGCCATACTGTTGGCCAAGTCACTATCAAAGGCTGATTTGTAATCAGCATTATGCCCCTCTATGAAATGTAATAAATTAGTCACCTGCTAGCTATAATTAGTATCAAGTTGCGACTCTTGATCAAAATCAAAAGGTGTTCTATCATCAAACTCAAATAGTGGATTCCCCAATATCCAATCAGCGTCCGTCTCAAACAGTAAATTACAATGCTTCATCCAATCAACATTATGCTGCCTGCAAGTATCATCATCATAAGAGAAAATATCTTCATGCCTACGCTTCATCACTACTACACACGAAGCTGACCCAAAAGTTGCTTCATCAATCCTATAGTCGTCATCCAATGAACATTAAGTTATAATGCATGGAGACTCCATCAAATCTTTAGGTGGCTGATCCATAAGTGTGTCTTTTTTAGCCTTGTGGTCGCCCATAATACTGTTTGGTAGTAAAATGGAAGCACTTTAATAGGATGCAGGCCTCCACTTTACGGGGCACCGAGCCATTCAAATATGCATATGTGAGGGAAAGAGAGGAGATTTCTAAGTATGATTCTACTTATGATACAAATTAGATTAGCTAGGACCCAAAGGAAGAAAGGTGCTAATATTAAATCCAGGTTGTAAAGAGGAATGCAATACCAAGAAATACACTCTATTAGGCCCTTGACAGGATAATGTGAATGTGAAATCAAACTAATTGCTTAGGAAATGTAAATCTAGATGCTATGTGAATACAATCAGCCCAACTAAGATGTAAATCTAGGGTAAAGAAATGAAATAAAATGAAATGTAAAAGACTCACCTTGAAATGCGTAGAGGAAGATGTGTTTTCACTCAATAACTTTCGGATCTGAATCTTTTCTAAACTTCCGTTCGTGAATCTTGGAGTGAAACAAGGAAAGGAACAACACTTAGAAATCTCCTTGGAATCTAATACTGAAGGACTAGGTTGACATGGAAGGGTGTCCTATAACTAGGTTGACGTAGTCTGTAGCTCCGAAACCGATGACTCCAAGAATCTTGTGAACTATAGGTTCCAGATCTGCAATTTTTTTCACTCCCAACCTGTAAATCACCACAGAAAAGTAAAGTTTGGGGGTTGGGGTTTGATGAGGGCTTGCCTTGGTCAAGCCCTAGGTTAAAGAATTAATTGTAAATGAGAAATGTAAATGTAAAGGACTATAAAGAACAAGATAAATGTTAGGATTCACCTTGCTCGCGTGTATGTGATGTAGATCTCAAATTAGGGATGTAGGATATCTCCAAACTTTGGAATGGATCTATCATAACTCCATCATGGCGTCATGGATATGGATATGCATCAATGAAGAGGATGAATGCTTCAATGCAGATCTCCTCCCTTGATGGCCAACAATACACTAGATCTTGAAGAGGAAATACTCACAAAGGATTCTCCAATGCTAGATAAAATCTCCTTGCTTGAATGCTTGAAAAATGCTTGAAAGAAAAAGGTAGAAATCTTCACTAGGGAGAAGGAGCTTTGAGTGCATGAATAATGATTAAGATGAGATATGAAAATGAAGCCTCCAAGTCTCCTTATATATGAGTTTTCGAGCGAAAAAAGAATGCAGGCTGACTGGATAATGGTCATAAACTAATTAAACCCCTAAAGACTTTCAGGCCCTAAGATCAAAAACTATTGGGGACTAGGTCGACCTAGTCCAGGAGGACAGGTCCTGGGTGCCACAGAGAGCCAAGGTAGATACCGAAGAGATAAGGTGGAAAGATTGAAAGAGAGGAGGAAATGGAGGAAAAGAAGAGTGAGCATGAGCATATCCATGGTCCGAAGAGGGAATCATGAAGAGGAGGGAGCTCAACAGTCTTAGAAGACAAGTACGTCCATTTTAAGACGGTACATTAAGCCCCCACTTTAGTGGGAGTATGAGTTTCTCAACCTCATGATAAAGTAGATCAAGAACAAAAGAGAAAATCTTATTATGACTAAAGAGGAAAGAAATCATTAAGCCCCCAATAGACTTGAGTTTTATCACATCCAAAGTCAAAATAAGAGCGATAAGCGCTACAAAACAAAGGGGTGTAGTTGCTTGCCAAATAAGGTTTGTTTGCCTTATTGTCAACCACACAAAGAAATAACCAGTGAGAAAGGTCTCTACAAAAGGGGATGGTGTTAAAGAGTCTAGCAAGTGTGTATGGCATGCTAGTCAACCCATCGGAGATTAACCAAATGGTCTAGCAAGCGTGTGTGGCATGCTAGTTAGTCCATCGCGAGGATTCAACTTCAAGGGAACTCCATGTCCCAAAAAGAAGAATTGAAAGGCGATCTGGGCATAAGGATTTGTGTGTCCTTATGAGATTAAGACCGGGCTTCCCAAACTGTTAGTAGTCAAAAGAAGGGTTGAAAACAAGGATCGGGCCTCCCAAACTATCAGAATTTAGAGAGAGATCCAAAAAGAGACCATGCCCCCAGGAACTGTGCAGAGTTCTTGGATACTGAAAAGGAAAAAGGAAAATGAGAGAGGATAAAAGGCATGAAATAACAATGCATAGATTTGGGTATACCTTAGAAATCATACGAAGCACTAAGGCTGAAGTACTCCAAGCTATACACAAAATCCGTATTTGAATTCCATGGAAAAAGGATGAGTAGAGTATATGCCCCCACGTTAAAGCGATTGCAAACGCCTTAATAGGGGCAATAGCTTTAACGAAAGCGTACATGCATCCATGAAAGAACGTTTCCACTATGAGATGCCCTCAAGAGAAGAAACATATCAAAGGAAATGAGCACAACAAAAAGATAGATGAAAGATCCCAAAAGGATCCTTTCACTAAACTTCTGTAAATTTTAATTAAAATTATAGATTTTCATGTGCTTTCCTTGTGGTCTTAGAGAATTAGATAGAAGTTGCAGAAAGATTGTTTTTTTTTTTGTATTTTCCAAATATAAGTAAAACAATAATTAAAAACAACAACAAATAATATAATATTCAGTTAACCAGAATAGCTACAAATCATACCAGGCAAGATATGTAATCAATATACCAGCAAAGATGTTTACAAAGAATGATGGCGCCAGTTGCAAGAATGGACCAGCCACGCATCAAAGGGCAGAGATGGCTGGTGTAATCCAACCAACAAACCACGTGCTAGCTGAAAGGCAGTCATACAACTACTATAGTCATGCCAAGGCAGCAAGAAGATCCCAATGTGCAATGCACAAGCACCCTTAACACTGAACTTAACAATCTTTGTCAATTGCTGAAACAATATTGTAGAATGTTGCTGAAAGCACCTATTGAGGTTTGCGTCGCAATAACCAGGCTCTAGGATTTGCGTCCCAGACCTCTAGAATCACTCCTCAGAGCATAATCGCAAATACCAAGAATGAAGATGTAAAAGATAATGAAAGAATGAGCCAACATCTCCTTTTATCTCCCTCTCAAAGCCATTCGAACCCTAAAAGGAGAAAATGCCTTTCCCTTTATTATAAAAAGGCATCTTCTCAATTAAAAGGTCTTTACGTTTAGGAAAAACACCCCTTTCCTCAAATAACATAACTCAGGTGCCCAAAGGTCTCTGGATGACGAAAATAAGTTATAATAATTCAAGACCTTTCCAATGAACTATAACATATAGGCCTGCCTGACCAAATGAAGCCAAAATCCCCTTATTACTCCAATTAGCTATATAAAAAGCTTTATTTTAATTTATTTAAACATATTTCCTTTTATTCAACTGGAAAGCCAAATGAACCAAATAACCAGTGAACTGGTCTTGTCACCTGCTTGTGACTGATGCCAGGCAATGTGGGCCAACTGGCAGTCCTATCCCTAAAAACTAGGGATACTCCTAGAAACTAGGGAATATACCTTGTCACCCTGAAACTGAAATTGTATATTGGTCCCAAGGAGCCTCAAATTTGATCATTGCCACAACCTCCTAAGTTTTAGGATAATCCCTAAAATTAAGGAACTACCCCGACTGGCTCTCAAACTGACTGTAGAACCAACTTAGGTCATTGAGTATCCAATATGAGTCTCTATCCACCACTACTACCCTACGAGACTCCAATAATAGGCCAACTCTCATGACTCTATTAGTCAATCTAGAGAGGGGACATGGCAATAGAGCACAAAAGGGATCTACTAGGGGGTCAATAAGATTATATGATAATATGTAATATTATGTCAAGTATGATAATATCATCATTCCCCAAAGGAAGTAGAACTATAACACAATGGCGGAAAAGACACAAAAGAGAGATGAAGAAGAGTCTTTTTGGGCCAATAACATGGAGACCAAAAAGAATCAGTACTAACATATCATAAGCAACCAAGAAGACTAAATAAGGTCATTGGTACGAACAATAGCACATGCACAACATAACATCGAATGGCATATAAAAGAAGAGATGCAATTAGAAGAATGTAGACGACAAAGCAATCACTTTATTCCCTTGCGCTCAACAAAGCAATAACGATTGTTTAAAGCAATAAAAAACAAAATAGAAATAAAAGCACACCATGGGAGAAACACAACACAAGAACACTTAAAACTACTATTACGGATGGAGTTCACGTCAAGTGTTCCGCGTGCCCCCCTCCCATCTCGGTCTGAAATGGTAGGGGAAGGATGGCAACTGGCGAGAGGAACCATATCCATAATAGTAGGAATCACAATGAGTTTTAAGGAAGGATTTTGAGAGTCACTATGCTCATTACTAGGAGTGATTGTAAGTTGCGTAGAAAGCATGTTAGGTAAATCATTATCTACAATAATTAAATCATCATCACTACTATCATCTAAAGTATCTTTCGTATCTAGATTAACAAAATCTAAAGTACGAACAGAATCATCATGTTTATCCAAATGCATAGTGTTACCTTGTTGAACCTCCTCCAAAGACGCACGTAGGGTGTGATCAAAAGAAGGTAAAAGTTGAGATGAAGATGTAGGTTGAGAAGCAAGAGAATGAGCTTTAGCCTTAGCTCTAGCTTGATGGTTCTTGCGAAATTGACGAGCATGTTGATTACAAACAATTTTACGAGGGATAGGAGAAGGATTAGGATCAACAACCATAGGTTTCATAGAATGAACATCAACGGGTTGAGATGCAAGAGCTCAAGAGATGGGTGTAGAAGATAAAATAGGTGCAGAAGTAGAAGGTGTAGATGAAGTAGACAAGAGAGGTGGAGGTAAACAACCCTTAGGAAGACTAAGCTCCAAAATCTTAGCTACTTTATTTTGTTGATAGTTTCTATAAAGATGATCAGGACGAGTAGGTGGTTTTTCAGGATGAGATGGCCAATAAAAATCAATGTCAACACAATCTCTAAGACGTGATGGTTTATAAAGAGAATGATTAATAGCAACAATGTCTCCATCACGAGGAAATTTAAGACATTTACAAATAGGAGAAGCAACAACTCGCATGGTAGAAAGCCATGGAATACCAAGCTTAACTTGAAATTGACTAGAAGTAGGAATAACTACAAAGGTAGTAAAAACAATCTTCTCTAAAACAGTAATAGATAAAGTCATAGAACCTTGAGCTCGGTAAAGAAAACCATTACAAGTTTGAATCCATACCGGTGTTGAATCATAAGTATCTCTATGTAACCCTTTATTGAAAAGGTGTTCTTCGGTGATAACATTCACAACAGAGGAAGGATTGACCAAAGTACCACGAGAAGGAATTTGAGCCACTCTAGCAGTGATGTAAAGAGGACCATTAGGTGCCTTTAACATATCAGACTGACTAAAGCTAATAATGGGTGGTGTTTGTTGAGGATCAGGGGGAGAAGAAACCAAAGGTTGAGACTCTAATTGATGAGGGCACAACCCAAGACAAAATGAACACAATAGGAAAAAGGGAATATTATTATCAGAAGTGATATGCTATTACATTTAGTACAATGAAAACAAACTCAATGACATGCCCTATGCCTTATAATGTTATTAAATTCTGGAGAAAAAAACCTTTCTCACAATACCTTCTCCCAAACTCCACCAAAAATTGCGTTTACAATGCCAAAAATGACCTTAAGTAACCCGAATTAGGTTTAGGGTTAGGAATACATTTGAGAAAATGCCATTTGGCATCCACCACTAAAATAGAAGGTTCTAGAAAAACATGTTAGAAGTTGGTGTAAAATTAAAAGAATCCAGAAATGGTAGTCCAACTTCAAGGAGGCATAACTTTTGATCCGGGACTCCGATTGACGAACCGTTAACATTTCCGGAAAGCTCTCCAAGTGCTCTATAGCCCTATGGACCAACTATGCTTGTCCCCCATTTTTTGAGCCCGTACGAGACCATTTAGTGCCTCAAATCTGACTTTGAAGCGCTCTTAGGGGGTCTCCAGGCAACTTAAAACTGCAATAACTTTCAAACTGTAAAGCTTTTTGACCTGATTCTTTTTTAGAGTACTTTAAATTACAACTTACACCCTCTAACTCATCATTATTATGACTCAATTACAAAATAACCTATTTTTTGCATTGACACGTATCCCAAGGTGCTCAAAAACTCTAACCCAGAAAACCAATAGTGGAACTATGAAAGTTGGAATCTTTATTTGACCCAAATGGGTATCCAAAAATAAAGACACTTCAAACAAACCCAATCTGTAGACTTGATTTGTAATGTTTTTGTGCCTTGGTAATCAAAACCGAAAGGTCTATGAGCTAACTTATGCTTGGCTAGCCAAGCAAATAATCAACCATGCATTTGATTACTATTTATTGTCAAAGTATCTGCATAAGGATTAGACATTTTTCATGGAATTTTCAAAATTTATTTCCTGCTCGTTACTTTTTACTAACAATTATTCATTCGCTAGCAAACTCTCATATTTTCAAATGTTTCAAAGGATATGATATCTCTGAAATCGATTCAGATGTTTTGGGAGTGATCTCTAAAGTTGATTTACGAGATTCATAAGATTGATGAAAAAACTTATCCTCCTTATTTTCAATAATAATACTGGATCCAATATGAAACCTATGCTTTCTACTGAAATACCTCTTTGTTTGTTGAAACTCATATCTATCTTCAGATATTTCTTGAGCTTTTTTTTCACGAAGTTTTATCATAGCATCTATAATAACTAACACTAAGCATATTTTTGGGTGATACAGGATTGCCCTTACACCACTAGATGCTTCTGCATCAGACACCCAGGGTAGATTTAAAAGTGACCCTATCACTTTATAGCTAGTAGAGGAAAACCCAAATGGGCAACCTCCACTATGGATATCCAAGTTGAATCTTCTACTAGTCGTCCTTTCTACTTTACTAGGTATTCTTCATACTACATGTTTCTAGTACTTTGACCCACACGACTATCTAGAATTTCTTCAGTCTCTTCCTTCTCAGATGTAGGAATTGGGCATGGCTCTAGCATCAGTTCCTCCTCTACACCATCATCATGATATTTTGTTAAGTCTTCAATGTTGAAGATAGGAGAAATGTGAATCCCATCTGGCAACTCCACCTCATATGCATTTCCTGAATCATGTTTCTTCAAAATTTTGCAGGGACCAAATTTCATCTTCAGCTTGTTGTAGGTACCCATTGGAAATCGTTCCTTCCTTAAGTATACCATAACCAGATCCCCAACTTGGAACTCCTTAGGTCTCCTCTTTTGGTCCGCTCTACCCTTATACTATAGGTTCATCTTGGTAATATGTGCACGCACCTCCTCATGTAGGTTCTTGACATGTTCAACAAAGTCTTTTGCATCAGCACTTGTCCTCTCTCCTTGCTCCATCTTCCTCAGCTCTGGTGCAGTCCTTGGACTACTCCCATACACGATTTGGAATGGAGATCTACCAGTACTCCTATTCACAGAATTGTTGTAAGCAAATTTTGCTTGTGGTAGAATCAAATCCCATCCTTTGGGCTTATCTTCTACTAAACACCTTAGCAAATTGCCCAGATTTATATTCACTACTTCTATTTGTCCATTAGTCTGGGGATGATGTGCATAACTAAACTTCAATTTTTTCTTCAACTTCTTCCACAAAGTCCTTCAGAAATACCCAACAAATTTAGTATCTCTGTCAGAAACAATACTTTTTGGGAGACCATGTAGCCTCACCACTTCTCTGAAAAACAAATCTACAATATGCACTGCATCATTAGTCTTGCAGCATGGAATGGAGTGTGCCATCTTGGAGAACCTATCAACCACCACAAATATAGAGTCATTACCCCTTTGTGTCCTCGGCAATCCAAAAACAAAATCCATACTTATGTCCTCCCAAGGCTTCGATGGAACATGCAATGGCTGATAAAGTCCAGTATTTTGACCAAATCCTTTCACTGTTTGACATACTCGGCAACTCTGCACAAACTTCTTCACATCATGCAATAGTTGAGGCCAAATGTAAAGTTCACTAATAATGGAAATGGTCTTATCTCGACCAAAGTGCCCTGCCATCCGTCCATTGTGTCTCTCCTTGATTAAGTTCTCTTCATGGAACTGTTAAGTTTCAGGATTTGCACCCAGTACTGAACACTGAAAAAAGTTCAATAATCCTTACTTAACATGGGAATCACTTCACTTTGTGGGACGTGCAAAATGAAATAAGACCTCTAGATTCTAGGCCGGCTCCTATTGGATATTTAGTGATATTTCCAAGATCCTAACTTCAACTTCAGGGAAAAGGGAAGAAATTGCTTAAAACAAACCTAAACCTACAGCCTAAACTAGGAGATGGTGATACACCAAAATGATATGGAAAACTTAAACACACTTAACAGAGAAGGAGTATACAGCTACTTGACATACAACAAAACACATCTTTCTGTAAAGATCCGCATAAGTGATTTGTAATAAGGTTTGAAGGATAAATTAACAAAAGGAGGAAAACAAATGCCTCTCATTTACTAATTTCACCTTTAAAACACATATTACAACTTGCAAATAAACTCACTTTCCTACAACCAGATGCTGAAATGAGACAAACTAACTAGAAACAATAATAGCTCACAAATTACTTCATCAAATCATTCTGGTACACATACAGAATTGTAGGAAGAAAGAAGGCTTAAATTTGACACCAAATAGCATAATCACAATTTTGTGACTTGTATTGAATTTTCCAAGATGAATTACAAACTTCTGCAACTAAAAGTTAAGGACCCAAAAAAGTCACATAAAACTTCTTTGCAGAATCAAAACTCTCTTCAAGATGAGTTGCAAAACTCATTAAGTACCCCCAACAATTCTTGGGTCGAATGCAGAATAAAAGCCTCAAAGTCAGGGCTTAGAAACCTCCAAAAATCAAGTCTCATAACTCCTAAGACTTTACTAACCTATAATGAGGCCTATGACTCATCAAAAATTACCCCCAAACACTCCAACTGATCACAAATATCTATAAATTGACCTAGCAAAGTCAAATTCGACCCCCTATTTTCTCTCCACATGTTTCCAAAATATCTTGCCCAAAAGATCATGACATATACAATGACTCATTTTCTTTTACATGACAAATAGGAAAATATTTAATGATTTATAAGTCTCATCATTTAAATATCTATCCTTTACAAGAATATTTATGCAAAAGAGAAATAATGAAAATAAAAAGCCCCCTTTATTTTTTGCATTTTAAAATAAGAAATAATATTAAATGATTTCTATTTATCATTTTAATATTAATTCTCAACAATAATGCCTATGCAAAAACAAAACAATCTTCTCTCATAAAAATCCCTAAGGCATTTGGCTTAAAATAATTCCCTTCCTTGCTCTCATAGAGGAAATACAGATATTAGAAAGAGATTAAAATCCCATTAAAATGCCCTGTGGATTTCAAAGAATATGAAATATTGAAAAGGCATAAAAGCCTTTGTTACCCTAAATGGGTATTCATTTCATGTTTGCACCTTCTGGAAATGTTGAGAAGAAGAGTGAGGGTTTCTTGTTTATTCCTGTAACAGCCATTATCGTATCTGCTCAAAAATGGAGGGCTTTACTACTGCCGTGCATGAAAATGGAAGATATTGATGCATTTACAGTTATTTTTTGTAATCCTTTTGTTGTTCTTAGCCGTCATGAATGATTTGCAAGGTATGTTGTTCCTCTTTTTAAGCCGCCACAAAACTATTTGTTTGCTGCTGGAAGGGATTCATTGTGGGTTTTTGTTATTGAAATTATGGGTTCCTTAAAGCTGCCATGAAATGATATGTGCTTAGCTTACTCTTTATGCTGTTCGAGATTTGAAAATATCGCATTCTTTACCGTGTTGGAACTTCTTTGCTGTTTGGGATTTGAAAATGTCGCCATCAAATACTTCTATTATGGCTTGAGCTTTGGGTTCCATTAATTTGCAAGTTTTGATATTATGAGATTATTTGCACATTGTTTTACAAATAATACATCTCATACAAGTTTTCTCACAGCCGTCATGAGCATTTGGGAATCTTGGACTATTTCATTTTTAGCAAAATTCATGCTATTTGCTGTTTCTGGGTTGTGTTTTCCTCACATTTTTTAGCTGCAAGCTGTTATCAAAATTGAACTAGCTATTTTAATATGGGTTATAGCATGTATAACTCCACTTGCTTTTATCATTTCGAATCTTTCTCACTGGGCCAAGATTCGTGACCGATTCATCCCAGATCTAGCACACTTCACTATGATTGATGATACCTCAAGCCACAGACTAGTTTCTATTAAGTAGGAGTAGAAAATGATTAATAATAATAAGAACCAGACGTGATATGACACAGGCACCAGCAGCTCCTTGCTCGACTCCACCTTCCATCTACTTGTTCTGAAGAATGTAATCATTTGTTTGATCCCCATAACGAGCAGCACCAAAAGCCCAATGATTCTATATACTGTCACTATAAATACTATACTCAGAACAGCAAATCGGGTAGCCCATTTCAGTGTACTAATTCCATCCTTACCAGAAGGAAGCTCCATAGATAAGGCATCATTATTGATATTGCTTGAGAAATACTTTATTTGATTTCATTATCCTGCTGTTATGTTACATAAGGTATTTCTTGTTGATTGCCAATTTACATATTTCCATTGTTGATGGAAAATTCTGAATAGATGTTTTCAATGTTCAATACAAACATAAATGACTTGTTGTAAATACAAATTTATACTTGAGGTACTTGTCATTTTTGTTGTAAATAAGATGTAAACAACATTCCTCAGTTAAATTTGAAGCTGTAACTGTCCATCATTTTAAAGATTTTCTGTATTTTAGGTTTTGTGAAGACATTTTCCTGTAGCATGTTTAACATTTGCAATGAAAACTCCTTAACTCTTAGCATTGCTTGAAGTATTTCCTATTGATTACCTGTTGATTATCTTTTATGCTTTCTTTTAGTAAATACACATTTGCAATCTACGATGTCAATCATCATTTATTTGTTGTAATCCTGTAGCATTTTATTCTGTGAGGTTCGAGCATGGGCTCATGACACTCACAAATAACTTCTTTCAGCTTATTTTCTTTTTGTAATGAAATGCATCAACAGAGAACATGTGTAGTTGTAAAGATACATAGTCATTGCTTAGATCCTTCGAGATCTAATATCATTTTCTTCTTTTTGTAGCTATTGAAGAACGCGAAGTATGGAGTTGGATGAGCATGCCAGGGGATTCATAACCAATCAAAGCAATAGGCAATGACTGGTTATCTCTATTCTTATTTTTTTCATTCATATGTATCTTCTGTTTGTGTATATCTTTATGAAAGAAAATTAGATAGCTATACTCACGGCTTGTGTGAAATCCTTTCTTTTCAGCATATCAATTCATTTCATTTTTTGAAAACATCAATTGTATACTTGAAAGTGAATAATACAAGGACGTTTCTATTTTTTTTATATGAAATAAATGGCACTTATGTAGTTTTCTCGTATGTATACTTAAATTTTACACATGTGCAAAATTTTAGTAACGGGAACTCCTTGGAATACACAATTGACTTCTTTTAAACAACATACCATCCTGGATCATGTAATCTAGCCACCTGGTCCTGTCTAGAGTAACAGGTTATTTACAAGCCTCCCAAGCTTCTGCAAAGTCAGGATCCTCAAGGTACATATTCTTGAGTTCATCAAACCCAACCACTTCAACCTGCATTTCTGTCAGCAACAACTGTCTCCTACTTAATGCATCTGCTACCCTATTAGACTTTCTGTTTCTACGTTTCAATACAAATGAATAGCTTTGCATAAACTCTACCCATTTCAAATGTCTCTGATTCAATTTACCTTGGCTATTTAGGTACTGCAATGCCTGATAATTAGTATACAAGACAAATTCTTTTGGCAACAAATAATGTCTCCATTTCTTTAAGGCCTGAACTATTGCATAGAACTCCTGATCATAAATAGAATACTTCTTTGCATCATTCAATTTTTCACTAAAATAGGCAATAGGCTTAACTTCTTGGCTCAACACAGCCCCAATAGCATTTCCGCTAGCATTGCAATCCACCTAGAACACTTCGTTGAAATCAAGAAGTGCCAACACAGGTTGCTTTGTCACCTTCTTCAGTAATTCAAAACTCCTTGCAGCTCTTGTAGTCCACTTGAACTCTTTTCTATACCCCCTCATT
Source organism: Cupressus sempervirens (assembly GCA_028749045.1). Classification (NCBI taxonomy): domain Eukaryota; kingdom Viridiplantae; phylum Streptophyta; class Pinopsida; order Cupressales; family Cupressaceae; genus Cupressus; species Cupressus sempervirens. Next base: position 162,111,566 of record CM053790.1, on the reverse strand, counting down.
GTTTCAGTTAGGGGTGCATATATACTATTGAAATTCCTAATGAACTTCTTTTAAAAATTAGCCAGACCATGGAATGACCTCACCTCAGTGGAAAACCTTGAAGTAGGCCATTCCAAGATGACCTTTACCTTCTCTGGGTTCATTTTGAGACCTTCAGTTGATAAAACAAACTCCAAATAGACTAACTCCCTTTTGACAAAGCTACACTTCTTCAAATACAGCCCCAATAGCACTGCCACTAGCATCGCAATCCACCTAAAATACTTTGTTGAAATCAGGAAGTGCCAACACAGGTTGCTCTGTCACCTTCTTCTTCAACAATTCAAAACTCTTTGTAGCTCTTGTAGTCCACTTGAACTCTTTTCTATCCCCCCTCATTGTTTTAGTTAGGGGTGCATGTATACTACTGAAATTCCTAATGAACTTCCTATAAAAATTAGCCAGACCATGGAATGACCTCACCTCAGTGGCAAACCTTGAAGTAGGCCATTCCAAGATGACCTTTACCTTCTCTGGGTTCATTTTGAGACCTTCAACTGATAAAACAAACTCCAAATAGACTAACTCCCTTTTGACAACGCTACACTTCTTCAAATACATCCCCAATAGCACTGCCACTAGCATCGCAATCCACCTAGAATACTTTGTTGAAATCAGGAAGTGCCAACACAGGTTGCTCTATCACCTTCTTCAATAATTCAAAACTCCTTGTAGTTCTTGTAGTCCACTTGAACTCTTTTCTATCCCCCCTCATTGTTTTAGTTAGGGGTGCATATATACTACTGAAATTCCTAATGAACTTCCTATAAAAATTAGCCAGACCATGGAATGACCTCACCTCAGTGGTAGAGCTTGGAGTAGGCCATTCCAAGATGAGCTTTACCTTCTCTGGGTCCATTTTGAGACCTTCAACTGATACAACAAACCCCAAATAGACTTAATCCCTTTTGACAAAGCTACACTTCTTCAAATTAATCAACAATTTCTCTTCCCTCAACCTTCCAAGGACACTACGAATGTGCAATAAATGTTCATCCAAAGACTTACTGAAAATTAAAGGTATCTCTTGTTGGGGGTATTTTCATTTTCCCCCTAAAGTATATTAAATATGGGGGAAAATGAAAATACCCCCAACAAGTTTAGGGGATACCCTTGGGTCTTCCCACCCTCTTCGAGGGCACTGTCGACATCCTCATCCTCGTGACGCCGGGGGTCTTGAGGGCACTGCCGGCATCCTCGTTTAGGCTTTATTCATGTCACGGTTTCTTACTAGTCATAGGCAGCGCCAAGGATTAACCACACCTTGGTGATGCCCCCTACGCACCTATATAGTATGTTATATAGAATTTATAGTTGGTGTCTTCATAAATATGGTTACCAGCTTATTATAGTTGGTGTCTTCATTAATATGGTTACCTGCTTATTGATGGTTACCAGCTTATTATGGAAGATATTATGGTTACCTGCTTATTATGGAAAATTATGGAAGAGGTGGAAGGTAGGGTAGGGGAGTATGTTATAGCAAAAATGGCTATCTATAAAAAGGTCCTATCTAAGGTTGGGTAAGGTAGGGAAGGCTACGTATTTGAAGAAAAAGGCCCTCTACAAAAATGGCTACGTATTTGAAGAAATAGGTGCGTAGGGGGCACACCAAGGTGTGGTTAATCCTTGGCGCTGCCTATGACTAGTAAGAAACCGTGACATGAATAAAGCCTAAACGAGGATGCCGGCAGTGCCCTCAAGACCCCCGGCGTCACGAGGATGAGGATGTCGACAGTGCCCTCGAAGAGGGTGGGAAGACCCGAGGGTATTCCCTAAACTTGTTGGGGGTATCTCTTTAGTACCTTATTCATAAGCCGCATGAAGGTGCTTGGCACATTGGTCAATCCAAAGGGCATGACTAACCACTCATATAGACCCTCCTTGGTCTTGAATTTAGTCTTCCACTCATCTCCCTCTCATATCCATATCTAGTGATAGCCACTCTTGAGATCTATATTTGTGAAGTACTAAGCTCCACTCAAGCAGTCCATAAGATCATCCATCCTTGGCAAAGAAAACCGGTACTTGATCGTTATTTCATTTATAGCCCGAGAGTCTATACACATTCTCCACTCTCCATTCTTCTTTGGTGCCAGTACTACAGGTACTGCACATGGACTCAAACTCTCTCGAATTAAACCTTTCTTCAATAGCTCTTGAACTTGTCTATTTAGCTCCTCAATCTCAGTAGGAGTCATCCTATGCGCAGCCTTGTTAGGCAAACTAGCTCCAGGGACTAAATCTATTTGATGACTGATTTGCCTTATTGGTAGCAACCCTTTTGGAACATTCTCAAAGATGACATTTCCACACTCACTCAATAGACCTGAAAATTCATATGGAACTTCACTACTACTTTCCTTATCCTTTCTAGGAATTAAAGCATAACACATATGCTGATGTTTCATGCCATCTAGAAATTTTCTTCCATCAATAAGACATACCCTAGCACTACTACATACCTTTTCACCCTCCTTTATTAAGGGCTTCAATTTGTGGCGAACTTCATCCTTTGTCAGAGAGTATGCATTTGCTTGACCATCATGTATAGCATGCCTATCAAACTACCACGACTTTCCCAACAATAAATGGCAAACATCCATTGGGATGATGTCACAGACAGCCTCGTCATGGTAACTCCCAATTTTGAACTTTACCAAACATTGCTCACTAACCAAGACCTTATGATCATCCTGCACCCAAGCAATCCGATAGGAATGGGGGTGTTTCTCCCTCTTGAGGTTTAGTTTTGAGACCATCTCCTTTGACACTAAGTTGTCAGTGCTTCCACCATCAACAATCACATCACAACATTTACCCTCACACTTGCACCTAGTACGAAACAAACTCCTCCTTTGTCTAGGTTCAGTCTCACCACTCAGCAAGACCCTTTCATTAACCAGAACCTCCCCTTTTTCTGCATCCTCTGAATGCGATGACTATGCATCATCATCCACATCAGCAACCCTTGCTTGACCATTAGCTCTCCTATTTGTCCTTCCTTGGCGTTGAGGGCATTCGTAGGCACGATGACCTTCTTTTTGCAATGAAAACAGGTACCACGGAAGCCTCCTCTTCTTGAACCTTGTCCACGTCCTCTACCTCTTTCTCTCTGATCTCCAAAGTTTTGATCACGGGAGCGTTTAAAATCCTCATTCTTTTGGTTTCAGCTCGTACCCACATCTTCATTCTTCTTCTTGTTCTCATTTCGGCCTCCAAATGACCTACCACCGCCCCTTCCTCCTTGACTATGCCCTCTTTGCCTTCCATCAAACTTTATGTTTAACTTCTCCTCAACTTGCAAGGCAAACTGGTATGCCTCTTCAATGCTAGTCATTCTAACTAGACTCAACTCCTCCTAAATGCTAGGTCTTAACCCATTAAGATAACAAGAAACCTTCTCCTTGTTTTCTTCCGCGTGGTTTGCCTTAATAAGGACTCAGTAAAACTCCTCTGTGTATTCCTGGATAGATTTTCCCGCTTGCTTTAACCCTTGCATCTTCTTGAATAAATCAAGCTTGTAATCAACAAGAATAAACTGCTTCTTTAGTTTGTCCACCATGCGATCCCATCTTGTGATTTTCTCCTTCCCTATTCTATTTCTTTCCAACTGAGTCTCTTGCCACCAGATCTTGGCATGGCCTTTCATTTTGGCCTTCGCAAGCTTAACCCTATTAGGGTCCCCGATATCCTCATACTCAAAATATTCCTCTAGCTCATTGATCCAGTCGATCAACTCATCTTGGTTTAGATTTCCCGAAAACATGCTGATGTCAATTTTAGGTCTTTTTCTCAGCTTGGTAATGGCCCTAAAGAGCTTCTCCTCTGCCTAGTTTAGGACTTCTCTATCTCCTTCCCCTTCCTGCATAATATTTCTATCTTCATTTTCCTCCTCACTTTCATTGCCCATGGCAATATTCATCCCTCTACGGATCTCCTCATGCAATGCCTGAACTTCTCTCTAGAGGGCTCTAACCTCAGGTGGAACAACTCTGGCCCTTCCACCACGCTCCCTTCATGGAGGTATCTTCTCGCTATATCAAAATCCACAACCACATAGTCCTAGTGCAACTACCTCATAGTCGGCGCTTTGTTTACACACAGGAAAACCCACTTTGATATCACTTGATGAGGGCACAACCCAAGACAAAATGAACACAATAGGAAAAGGGGAATATTATTATCAAAAGTGATAAACTATTACATTCATTACAATGAAAACAGACTCAATGACATGCCCTATGGCATACAATGTTACCAGATTCTGGAGAAAAAAACCCTTCTCACGATACCTTTTCCCAAACTCTGCCAAAAACTGTGTTTACAATGCCAAAAATGACCTTAAGTAACCTTAATTAGGTTTAGGGTTAGGAATACATTTTAGAATATGCCATTTGGCATCCACCGCCAAAACAGAAGGTTCGAGAAAACATGTCAGAAGTCAGTGTAAAATTAGAAGAATCCAGAAATGGTAGTGTAGCTTCCGAGAGGCATAACTTTTGATCCGAGACTTCAATTGATGAACTGTTTACATTTCCGAAAAGCTCTCCAAGTGCTCTATAGCCTTACAAACCAGCTATGCTCGTCCCCCATTTTTTGGGCCCATACGAGACCGTTTAGTGCCTCAAATATGACTTTGAAGCTCCTTTAGGGGGTCTCCAAGCAACTTAAAACTGCAATAACTTTCAAATTGTAAAGCCTTTTGACTTGATTCGTTTTCTGAAGTGCTTTAAATCACAAGTATAATCATCCCTCCAACTCATCATGATTAATGCTCAATTACGAAATAACCTATTTTCTGCATTGGCACATACCCATGGTGCTCAAAAACTCTAACTCAAAAGCCCAATAGTGGAACTATGAGAGTTGGAATCTCTATTTGACCCAAATGGGTATCCAAAAATAAAGACACTTTAACTAGAAACTAATACTAAGCATATTTTTGGGTAATACAGGATTGCCCTTACACCACTGGATGCTCCTACATTACTAACTCAACATGATTAACCACATGATTCACTTATTCTATCTTCTCGTCATAAGAAATATGGCGATTAGAAGAAGGTTGATTAATGATATTCACTAAATGTGAAGGCAAAAGATTAGTGTAATTCTGCAAATTCTGATTAGGTGGCATAATAGACTTATGATTAACTTGAGTATCAACAGAAATATAGAGGAAAAAGTAGTTGTACCATGAGATGTAGTAGCCACTTGATCACCATCTGTATGTGGAGATTTGATTTTGATAAAGCTGTTAGATTTAGAGGACTTGTTTGAATGCTTGACAACATCACTCTTATCACTAAAAATAGGAGCCATCGGAGTAGAGCTCTTGAGTTGACTCACTTGTAATTAGTAATGGTGAAGCACTGCACATAGGTGTGGAAAGAAGGTATACTCAGCAAAGAGAATCTTATTCCTAATGTCTTTTCGTAAATTAGAAATAAAAATGCATTGAATATCATGATTAGGCACAACACAAGAAATCTGAGCATACAAATGTTTATTTCTACCAATAAATTCAGTAACTTTCTCTTTAACATTTTGCTTACAATGCATTAGATCAATTAAAGAAACTTTTAGACCAATATTATTCTGAAACTGTTGAATGGAAGCATTAGCAAGAGTTTGAAAAGAATCAATAGAATAAGGAGGTAGCAAACAATACCATTCCAAGGCTCTATCCCGAAAGGTGCGCGGAAACAACTTATAAGCCTATAGTCGTGAGCAAAATCACTACATATAGTTTGGAAAGCTTTAACATGAATCACGGGATCTCCCTTAGCATTATAAGTCTCAAGACGAGGTACCTCAACATGTTGCAGAATAATAGCATGAAGGATATCTAAGGAAAGGGGATTCACCACATCACATGTAGGAATATTGCACTTAGATTGGGTTGAATAAGAAAGTTGTTCTATCGCAGAGACGGTTTGAACCAAGGTATTGACAGTAGGGTCAGAAGACACACTAGTAGCCATAGGTATACTAGATGGATTAGGAAAGGTATTAGAAGTGGAAGGAATATGTAAGGATGTTGGCGGAGAATTAGAAGTAACAGGTAAAGGGTTCAAATAAATAAAAGGAACCACATTATACAAAGGTGATAAAGATGGAATGGAAGTAGGAGGGACACTCACAAGAACTGAAAGACTAGGAAGACTAACACTTAAAAGAGTGGAAACTTGTGTAGAAGTAGTCATAAGAGGCGGAGCATAGGTAGGTATGCTAGAAAGAGCGGTAGAAATCAGGAGAGAAGGTCTAATGGTGGTAGGAGGAGGAGGGTATCCTAACTCTTGAGCACATTCCGTTAAAGACTTAGCATTAGAATTAATAAGGTGAGATATAACACACAAGATAGAAATGTTATTATTGTCGTTATTAACAAGCTTTTTAAGAGCTTCAATTGTTGAAGTTGATGAATGATCAACCTCACAGCTCCCAAGAATCACGTGCATGCAAACACCCATTACAGAAGAGAGGCAAAAATCTATGGAGGCAAGAATTGCTAGATCCACAGATGAGACATCTATAATAAGCAAAAAAGAAATTGCTATAAAGAATTATCTCAAGTTCATGTTTACAATGAGAGATCATCCTTATAAAGGAGATCAAAACCCTAAAAAAGGTCTAACCTAGATTGCATCAAAATAATTAATAAAAGAATTAATTATTAGATGCCTAAAGTTTAGCTTAAGAAACTAGAGTTAATTAGGAAATATCTAATTACTCTAACACCCCCCTTTAAGATAAACTTAGGGAGTAGCTAAAAACCTAGAAACTACTTCTAAAAGCAGATTTGGGTCCTGGCAAACAAGGCCTGATGAGGTACCCAAGCACAACCAAATCTCTGAAAAGAGGAGAAATAGAGAAAAACACATGGGAAAAACTCTACTCCAAAAAGAGATGGAAAAAATGCTGAAAATAAACTAGTGAAGGATTGAAGAAGCCTCCAAACTAGGGGATATCCCAGAATAGGAACAATAGATGATCATGAAGAACACCACTGAAGCATGTAGTAGCTGCAAAGCTTTGTCAAAAGTAATTGCTGATCTAAAAAACCTCCACTGAAATAGAACCTGACCAAGTAGAGAAGACTGTAATCTGCATTGAATCAGGAAGCACAAAAAGGCAAACAACTGAACTCGAAGATACAGATGGCATGAAACACCAAAGCCTAAAGAGCTGATCAATCGAACCAAGGAAGCATGAGAAACAACAGAAGAACCCCCCCTAATGCAGACAAGGGTGAGGTGACAGGCAACTGAAAAAGTGGGCCAAAAGAATTGTAAGTCAAGGAACCACAACCAAGATGCACAAAATAGTACATATGTGTGTACTGAGGTGATCAATCTTAGACATGTCATGAGGCTAATGTCACGGAAGGGACACTCACTGGACAAAGGAAGATGGCAAACAAAGGCAAACATCAACCCCCCTTGACACTTTATCATGAATAGTGCATGTACAATAGGGCACAAGATATAATGAATCCCAAGAATACAATAATCTGCATGAGCGTCCTCAAATGACACTGCTCGAATCAGAAGACAAAACAAGGCAAACAACTGAAACGAAAATACAGATGTATTATGACACTTTATCTCAGTGTGTTTGCAATAATGCATACAAATGATGGCTAAATAGACCAGAAGAGACATCAGACTAATACAGTAGATAGTACAAGTTATGACGAATCATCTAAGGCAAAGAAATCAATCCTCGGACCTGAAACAACCAAGTTATCCATCAGAATGCAAAAGTGCAGAAGACTGAATAGAATGTGGCTGGAGTAGAATTTGGAAAAACAACCAGCATCACTGAAAAGAGGTCGGAAAGACCTTTCCAAGGATATAAAGAATTCCCAAATCGGAGATCGGATGCTCAAGATATGCCTCCCGGAATGCAAAACTGTACCCCTGACTTTGACAGCAGAAAAAGCTATAAAAAATGCATCAAAACTGAAAACTAACTTTCCATTGTGACGGGTTCGAAACCAGCTTTCCGGCGATATCTTGTTTGCAAAAAACAGAGTCTGCATGCCCAAGATGAGCGAAAAAGTGAAGATAGGTCAAAATAGAGGCCGAGGAAGTGACAGGAAGTGATGATGCAATGCTGATGTGGTGCTAACATCAGCAAGTGACGAGCCCAAATTTGGCAGTTCAACAACCGTTGAGGCAAAAAATAAATGCCATAAAATGACCCCTGTCGGAAAAAAAATCCAACCGCTGGAAACAAGAGCCGAGAAACTAAGGGCCGGTGCTGGATTAAAAACCGGTGGCAAATGAAATTGCAAGCAAAGGAAGGAAACCGCTGATCAAACACCACATGACAGTTTGTTCCAAAAAACTTGCAGAGTTGAGAAAGATGCCACAAACTCTTAAAAATCCCTTCATTTGTAGCAAAGTGTGCCACCAAGCCACTCTGAGCCATAAACAAGGCACCTCCCACCAAAACTTGCGGCATTTTCAAACAAAGAATCGCAGAAAAAAGTATGCTTCCCAAACTTGCGGCAATTTCAATCAGAGGTGGAGCACAACCCCAAAACATATGCTTGTTGACTTCCAATAACAAGAGAACCTGTCAAGAGATCCATGAGGCATAACAGAGGCCCCAAATCATGGTGAAAGTGTGCGCAAATCACAGATCAGATTTCCAAAAAAAAGATGCACCTCTTTCCAAAATTCATGCACCAGACCTCCAAAAAGAAAGGCATGAAGTGCTCAAAAAATCAAGCTATGCAGTTGAAAACATAAGCACGCCTCTAATATGACATGGATTGCAGGTGGCAATGGAACCAAAAAACTTCATGCATGCTGCGCTCCACTAAAGAAACTGAAATCACTGGTACACTGTGCTTTATGCAGAAGGAAAGCCGCCAAAAAAAAAGCATCCAAACTTCTGTGATTTGTTGGACACCGCATGGGAGTGGAATAAGTTGCTCCGCTCCTCGTTCAGCAGCCAAAAAAAGAGGAAGCACTTCCCATGCGGGAAAAGGCTAACAAGTAGCCTAGGATTGGCCTAATGTGGCAGAATAAAGGGGTTGAGCTGGAGTTTACTGTGGCACTGACAACTTCAGTACCAGAGCTGAGGAGATAATCAGCCATCTAGATGGGCATACAATGCGCATGATCCCACAAAACATGGATGAGACCCAGTTGGCGGTGAGGAGATTCCAAGGCAAAAAAAAAGCTTAGATAGAGATCAAGGAAATAATGTGCCCTTTACTTCAGTGAACCCACGGAAATAGAGAGGTGATCATAACATGCTCGCAGTTGATTCAATGTTTTCCAACAGATAACACACCTCCTTGGTTGTATGTGTCCAAAAGGAGATGGACCTGCACTAAAACTCCACCTTCAATCGTGCAAATAGAGAGGGCTGACCACCAACAAAGCCCACAAATCCACCACCAAAAAACAAAGACCCAAGATGTGGACTGCAAGGCTAGAATGCCACAAAATTACCAAAGAAGGCTTCCAAAGTCGACGCCACAGAAAAGTGATTTTTTTATTTTACTTAAAAAAAAAAAGCTTTGTAACTTGCGAATCAACAAGATGACTAAAGCCAAAATGGTAGATGGCCACCGAATCCATAATCACCATTTCCCAAATCTATGACAGTTCCATAAACCGCCAAGAGCCCAAACATAGGTTAAACAAAATCGAACATGAACTTTGAAAAAGACCAGTTCGAGCCTACCACGAAGCCATTGTGTAGAACGAAAAACAAATGCGCCTAATGTTTGATGCATCCCAAGTCGCATTCATAGGCCTGAATTCACATCTACCGAGCACCAGATTGCAATATCAAGTGTTTGAATTCGGCAAATATGGAGGACTCATTCTCCTTTGGGTGCAAGATTCTAGAAAAGGTGAACTTCTCTCCAAAAATCAAAGGCTTTGAATAACATGAGCCTTTAATAAAAGCTTAAATCGCATGCATAGGATGAACATGGAGGGCTGAATGGCCAAGAATGTAGGCTCAAACACGCACAGACTCAAAATTCTCCATAGCTCCTCTCCATAAATGCCTCGATTTGTGTGCCTAGTTAAAAATGACCTAGGTACAAAAAAATTTTGCCTCAAATTTCAACATTGGACATATTTTATATGGAAATGGAGGTTTTTGAGTGCTTTGAGCTCAATGGTGATGTCCATTTGGGCTCAAAGTGCACAAAAAAATGACCCCCAAGATCCAACAAAATAACCACTGAAAGCTCAGATCTGAAAATCAATGTCAAATCTAACATTAACAAAATAGGGGCATGTTCAGATCTAGAGCTCTGATACCATGTTGAAGTTGATGAACGATCAACCTCACAGCTCCCAAGAATCACCTGCATGCAAACACCCATTACAAAAGAGAGAGGCAAAAATCTATGGAGGCAAGAATTGCTAGATCCATAGATGAGACATCTATAATAAGCAAAAAAGAAATTGCTATAAAGAATTATCTCAAGTTCATGTTTACAATGAGAGATCATCCTTATAAAGGAGATCGAAACCCTAAAAAAGATCTAACCTAGATTGCATCAAAATAATTAATAAAAGAATTAATTATTAGATGCCTAAAGTTTAGCTTAAGCAACTAGAGTTAATTAGGAAATATCTAATTACTCTAACATCAATAGCAGCAATGCTATCGAGATTCTAATTTTCTTGAGCAAGCCAAGTTTCCAATTTATCAAATTCACTAGAAAGCTTATCAACTTGCGAAGGAGGAACTCTTAAAGCATCATTTTCATTGTGAGATGAGTGGGAAGAGTTATACTCCGTAATAGGATTAAGCTAATGAGAAAAAATGTGAGAATCATCAAACAAACCCATGACTCTACGACTTCGCTTGATGGGAATGCTATAGGACTTCATGTAATTAGGCTCATAAAAAGAGGAGATCACAAAAGGAAAAGCTATTGAGATCAAACCAAAGGAAAGAAAATCCAAAGATATGCAAAAATTTGCAAAGCCAAAAAGACAGGGGGTTTAACATCAGGTTCACAAAAATGTTCGGTGGTAAAATGGAAGCACTTTAATAGGATGAAGGCCTCCACTTTATGGGGCACCAAGCCATTCAAATATGTATATGTGAGGGAAAGAGAGGGAATTTCTACGTATGATTCCACTTATGATCTGAATTAGAGTAGCTAGTACCTAAAGGAAGAAGGATGCTAATACTAAATCTGGGTTATAAAGAGGAATATAATACAAAGAAATACACTCTCTTAGGCCCTAGATAGGATAATGTGAATGTGAAATTGAACTAATTTCTTAGGAAATGTAAATTTAGATGCTATGTGAATATAATCAGCCAATTTAAGATGTAAATCTAGGGTAAAGATATGAAATAAAATGAGATGTAAAAGACTCACTTTGAAATGCGTAGAGGAAGATGTGTTTTCGCTCAATAACTTTCAGATCTGAATCTTTTCTGAACTTTTGTTCATGAATATGGGAATGAAAGGACAAAAGGAACAAAACCCATAAATCTCCCCAGAATTTGAGACAAACGGACTAGGTTGAGATGGAAGGACATCCTACAACCCGGTTAATGTAGTCCATGGCTCCAAAACTGACAACTCCAGAAACCTTGCGAATTGTAGGTTCCAAATCTACAATTCTTTTCACCCCCAATCTGCAAATCACCATAGAAAAAAAGGTTTGGGGGTTGGGGTTTGATGAGGGCTTGCCTTTGTCAAGCACTAGGTTAAGGAATTAACTGTAAATGAGAAATGTAAATGTAAAGGACTGTAAAGAACAAGATAAATGTTATGATTCACCTTGCCCACGTGTATGTAATGTAGATCTTGAATTAGGGATGTAGGATATCTCAACACTTTGCAATGGATCTATCATAACTCTGTCATGGTGCCATGGATATGGATATGCATCAATGAAGAGGATGAATGCTTCAATGCAGATCTCCTCCCTTGATGGCCAACAATATGCTAGATCTTGAAGAGGAAATACTCACAAAGGATTCTCCAATGCTAGATAAAATCTCCTTGCTTGAATGCTTGAATACTTGAACTCCTTGAATGCAAAAGGCAAAAATCTACACTAGAGAGCAAGAGCCCCAAGACCAAAAACAGTCGAGGACTAGGTCGACCTAGTCCAAGAGGACACGTCCTGGGTGCCACAGAGAGCTAGGGCAGATACCAAAGAGATAAGGTGGAAAGATGGAAGAGAGAAGAGGAAAAGGAGGAAAAGAAGAGAGAGCATGAGCATATCCATGGTCCGAAGAGGGAATCATGAAGAGGGAGCTCAACAGTCTTAAAAGGCAAGTGCGTCCATTTTAAGACGGTACAAATACTAGCAACCTCATACCTATTGAGCTGCCCATATGACTGAGTTTTATCTTTTCATCCTTTTCTATAGGTTGAAACAATTCTTCTTTTCTTCCTCCCTCAATTCTGTCCCTTATTAAGAATGATCTCAATTTTTTCTCACATTGTTTGATGACATTGTTAATCAAACTATAAGCATCAAAAGAAGTGGCAAGTGCTTGTTTCAAATCAACTAATATGGTAGACAAGAAGTTTTGTGAATCAACTCCTCTTTTTAATTACCGAACACATAATCAGATGCATGAAAGATTAAACATTTTACGTTAGTTGATTCTTCCATTATCTCATCAAATTAAAGATATTAATACGCATTTATCATTTTCAATACAAATATTTACAACACCTGAGAGATTTCACTGCAAGATATGGATGAAGTAAAGTTGCTTACAATTTTGGATTGCACAACAAAGAAAGAAGTCCAATGTAATACTCCGTTTTCCCTTCTTTCACAACCCTACTATTAATTATTTACCAGAGATGCTAATGGAGGTGACCGTATGCTAGTGTTGATGGTAGAACTTGGTGGCAATATGATACTATTATGAAGGGTTGTATGGTATGGGAGTATGACCGTACGGTGTTGGTAATGGAGCACAGATGATGTATCGTGAGGGGGACAATTGAATGCAAGCCTGTGAGGCCGTATGGTATTACAATGAGCCGTAAAGGATGGGCTGTACGGTGTTACTACTACGGTATTACAGTAAGCTGTATAGGATGGGTCATACAGTGTTACTATGAAATGACTGTGTGCCAATCTAGAGTCTATATGTTCATGTAGTTGTATGGAAGAAGCAGGGTAGTGGAAGTGAGTTTGAACAATACAACCATGAACAAGATGAAATCCAAATAATGAAAATTGAAGACAAGCATATTCAATTAATATTCACAGATAGATGATGCTTCAATTTGCCAAATCCAAGCAAAGTATTACAAGCGACAGAATACGGTGGGTTGAATCCCACCGAAATTGGAAAGCCAAGTAGGGAAGATCTTTCACTTCCGAAATGGCGAACAACAAAGAACTCCAATAGTAATTTGTAGTACATAGAAAATAATCCAAAATGCATACCTACAACTACCTATATGCTGTGCTTAAATATCCGTTGGGAAAACCTTCAAAGGGTGCACAAAGATAGTTGACTACCAACTTACCTACGGAAACAATTAAATTAGAAATGGGTCCGAGATATATTATATCAATCGGCCCATTAACAAAGTTTAATTAAATACATTTAGTTTATGACAGGGATATTACAGTTCTCTCGTCCCAAAATTTGCTTGTCTCAAGCAAATGCAAATCCGGTTCTAGGAAACCTTCTGTAATCAACTTCTTCAATTCCGTGTCAGGTACTAAGTAAATCTTCCCACCAAAGTAAATGATGTCATCAATAACCTTGTATCTTTCATTGCATACATAGCCATCCATCAACTGGCATGCAAAAGTGTTCTCGGAGTACTCAACCAATAGATGGGCTCGCCAATTATCTAAGGAATGGGTTAAGGTGTTGACTGTCATGTTTTTACTTGCAGTGTCTAGGATCCAATCATGTTTTAAAATGGCCTCCATCTTCTTGATTGTGACTTCCCTCAATCCTTTATTTGACATTCCACTTAGTAGCACCTTCTTGCCATCTATCTCGAATGAAAAGTCCATCCTTTTGAAACTTTGGGTGTACTAGTCAAGAGTTTCTAACCACTAGATGCCCAAAATGATATCTGTATCAACCAAATCTATAACAAAGAATTCATTTGTCATGGTATAGTTTCCCATGGAAATTTGTAGCTGTGGGATAACATGAGTGTAAGGTAACAAGGTTCCTCCTGCAACCTTAGGCTCAAGTCCTCCATGCTAAATTGTGTGCAAACCTTTACTAAGGACCAAAAATGAATTGATGAAATTGAGTGTGGTGCCACTATCAATCATGATTGGGACTTGTTTTTCATAAAGCATGCCAAAAACCCTGAAGATTCCACTTCCAGTCGCTGTAGTGAGGGTAGCAATGGAACCCCCTTTTTGTATCAAGGCATTTATTCTCTCCTACTAGGTAATTTCTTCATCGATTTTTGCAAGCATTTGTTCTTTGTCATCATTAGGCATCACCTCAATGTAATGAATCTTTCCATTCCCAAGGCAAGGATGACCAGGACCCCATGGTTCTTTGCATGTGAAACAAAGCTTTCTTCTTCGGAGCTCTTGCTGAGAATCCTCATCAAACTGAGGTTTTTTCTGGATTGGCTCCTTGTCTTTGTCTTTTTATGGGAATGTTGTTGGTATAGCTATGTGAGTTTTGGAGGAAGATGTGGCCATGTTGTGCACCTTCTTAATAGCTTCATTGAGTGCACATGGGTTGAACCCTTTGATCCAGCCTCTCGAAGGCTCTCTCAACCCATCCATGAATAACACAATTCCACATCTTTCAGAGATGTTTGTGACTAATACTGATAGCCTTTGGAATTCAGTGATGTAGTTGTCTACTGTGCTTGTTTGCTTTAGCTGAACTAGATCTTTGAAGTTTAGCTCAGGATCCTTCCCATCAAAACGGTCAGTGAGTCTATCAGTGAACTCGACATAAGAGGTTACTTGGTCATGTCCGAGAGTGACCAATCCATGATGGCCCCACTCCTTCGAGATGAAATGCTGCGAATTTGATTGCTTCCTCTTCAGGCATCGTATTGAGTTGGAAATAAGTATCTGCCTTCAAAACCCATGACTATATGGTAACGGCTCCAGATCCATCAAATGGCAATTTGTTTACCTTTTCGATCTTTCTCCTAAGATCATCATTAAAATAACCACGATTTCCCCTGCTAGAATATCTCATTCTTAGATCAACATTAGTCTCTGTAAGATATATCACCTTCCATATTTGCGTTTTGCCAATCTTCTCGAAGTTTTTCTTGCATTTCTTGAAAAGTGGGCTCTCTTTCTTTGCGTGATGCTTCAGTCCTAGAAGGAAGATGGGTATCGAGGATCGAGAGCGTGCGGGTTGAAAATTTGTTCTCCCCGAAACAAAGTCATTGCTATGCCCATTTTGTTCTCCTGTTGTCTTTCCCTCGAATAATTTTTGTAGTGTTTCCTGTATCATCCTTTGAGTTTCGTTGATTTGCATTTGGTTTATGCTGAGCTCTCTTAAAAGATTCATGAGTTCTCTCGTAGGATCCTAATGATCTACCATTCTATCAATAGGGTTATTTCGCCTTCTCACTTCCACAAGCTGGCAGAATCAAAAGCTCTGATACCATTGTAAATTTTGTTTTCCCTTCTTTCACAACCCTACTATTAATTATTTACCAGAGATGCTAATGGAGGTGATTGTATGCTAGTGTTGATGGTAGAACCTGATGGCAATATGATACTATTATGAAGGGTTGTACGGTATGGGAGTATGACCGTACAATGTTGGTAATGGAGCACATATGATGTACGGTGAGGGGGACAAGTGAATGCAAGCCTGTGAGGCCGTACAATATTACAGTGAGTCGTACAGGATGGGTCATATGGTGTTACTACTATGGTATTACAGTGAGCCGTATAGGATAGGTCGTACAGGATGGATTGTACAAGATGGGTTGTACAGGATGGGCTGTACAATGTTACTACAAAATGACTGTGTGCCAATCCAGAGTCTGTATGTTCATGTAGTTGTACGAAAGAAGACGTGGGGGTAGTGGAAGTGAGTTTGAACAATACAACCATGAACAAGATGAAATCCAAATAATGAAAATTGAACACAGGTATATTCAATTAATATTCGCAGATAGATGGTGCTCCAATTTGCTAGATCCGAGCGAAGTATTACAGACGACAGAATTGGGTGAGGGTTGAATCCCACCGAAACCAACAGAGAAATCCAATAGGAATACACAATACATAGAAAATAATCCAAAATGCATACCTACGACTACCTATATGTTGTGCTTAAATACCCGTCAAGAAAACCTTCCAAGGGTGCACAAAGATAGCCAATGGCCAACTTACCTACGAAAACAATTAAATTAGAAATGGCAAACAACAGAGAAATCCAATAGGAATGCACAATACATAGAAAATAATCCAAAATGCATACCTACGACTACCTATATGCTGTGCTTAAATACCCGTCAAGAAAACCTTCCAAGGGTGAACAAAGATAGCCAATGGCCAACTTACCTACGAAAACAATTAAATTAGAAATGGGTCCAAGATATATTAAATCAATCAGCCCATTAATAAAGTTTAATTAAATACATTTATTTTATGACAAGGATATTACATCCAAATCCTAAGTGATCTTTAAAGTGGGACATTACAAACCACTGCGGGTATTAGAGGAGGGAGATGAGGGTTCGATACACAAAACATAGTCCCTCACCCCACGGACCAAACTTCAAGATATACTTTTGATTCCAAATTGATTCGTACTCACACATGGATGAAACTAAATATCATCTTTTGGGTCATTGAAATCCATTTGTGCAAATAGGGTGACTTGGAATAGAACACCGGAAACTTGCAATAAGTGCATGCTCAATCATAACCTGCACACTAAACCACCTTTCAATCCTGATAGTTCTGGAATAACAGAAATTTTCTTGGCGCAATAGAATGAACAGATGCCAAAATGTAACTCAACATTAGAGCATTCATCAAAACCTAGAAAACTGTAGATTTATGTCACTAGATTCTCTGGATCAAGGTCTTGTGCTCATACCCACTGAGCCAGGTTCAAGAGCAGCAACATTAGCACCATGGAAGAACCTTCCCAATTGGTCCCTTTGACGGACAAAGACAACACATACCAAAAAACACTATAAAAAAAGGTTTTTATAAACTCTAAAATGTTAAAGGTGATGAATGTCTTAGAGAAGTACAAGATTCTGTGAAAGATTTTATGCTATTGCAATGCTAACAACTTAGGCTTCTATACTAAAGTTGATAAGGTAGTGCAAAGGTATATAGACTGTCAATATTATCTTGTATTGAGTTTAGTATTCATTGTATTAATGATGCTTTACTCTTTCTCCAAAAATAAGCCTACACAACCCATTCTTTCTTGTTCAATAGTTCTTGTAATCTTAGTGTTGGGATATAGGTTATAAAGGTGATTTGAGATGTTAATCTGGTTCAGTATTATCTACTAATTATTATTTTATTCTGGTTGAAAATATTACTCAATGGGGTTGTTAGTTGTAAGTTAATATTGTAATTGTATTTGGTTTGGAAGTTGCTGGTGTTATGTCCCAAGCTGGGACTTACTTGATTTTACCTTTAGAATTCTAACTAGAATCAAAACTAGAATTTTGACTTTACTTGGAAATGGAAACTTATTTTAGACTTTGTAATGTTCCCTTATAGAAAGCTCCCAATTCCTAATGCTTAACATACATAACTATGCATTTAAATCAAATTGAAGTAAGAACGAATGAGTTTAATAGTTAACATACTTAAGCCCTGAATCCTTCTCTCCTAAACATCAACCCTAAGGAGGATGGGGATTTATGCAATATCCTAGTAGGATATTATCTTCAACTTATCTCACTAACAATTATCATACTATAAAAGATAAATTATGCAATATAACCCAACAACACTAACCAGCAAAAGCACCAGTAAGCTCAATAAAAGACTCAGTTTTAACTTTTAACACTTCAGATTTTCTATTCTATTATAAACCAGCAATATAATAACATGCATAAAGTCCAATCTTACAAAAAAACACAAACGGTCAGATTAGAAACATATAAAAAGAACCTTTAAACCCAGCGTGAACTCTGTCTTGAAACCACTGCAGTGATGAACTGGGGCTGTGTCCTGGTGGAGCCCTGATTTATAAAATCAAGACTTCCATTTGAGTACCACTCTTTCGATGATTCTATATTATAACTTGTTTTATTTTATTACATTCTATATTGGATATTATATATTATTCTCATATCCTTGAATTATATTGTTTATGGTAATAAAATTTTAATTACCATTTGAGCTATTACACTTCATCAAACAATTTTATAATCCATATTGTTCTAGCATTTGATAATTCAATTTTCTCTGCCTCTTTTTAGATGCTAATACCTGATTTTTTAAAGATTATGCATAAGAGCATGAAGCTATGAGGAGTCTTGTTGGGATACTCTAAAAATCCGTTCAAGAAAATAAGCTAGATGAGTGACATTTGATTTGAAAGAATTTGCAGAAGGCTGAAATGGTTTGATTGGTGCAGAGTTTAAGGCTCTATGCCTATGTGCTGGAATGTGTGCTATGAAGAAAAGAAAATGCATGTGATGCAGATGTAAAGCCTTTACAATGATACTGTGAAAATAACTGGAGGATGCCATTAAAGTTCAGAGATTTGAGATACATATCCTGCATCCTACCAGAGAGGTTAACATATCGACTGTTTTGCTGAAGATGAATATGTTGAACACAGATATCAATATTTGTGTATATTTCAAGAGCATGCTCCACAAGGCTTTCACACACAATATAGTATTCTGATTAGTTGCAGCAGCACGGTTCAAAGCATAGCATGCCACAATCTGAACATTGATAAGAACATAGAGAAATGTATACTAGAAAACAATTATCACAGATCATGGATATAGAAGGGTAACGATAAAGCCAGTCACATATCACAGTGATAATATCGGCAATGAGAACCTAAGCGCAATAGCATACAATATGAAGACAAGCAACAAGGGTTGTTACCATGCCTGTGAAAATAAATATTTCAGGAGAAGAGATTAAGAGCATCGGGTATATGCAATGATGATGTAATAACCCCTAGTCGGTTATAGCTCAAACAAACATCAATTTCCTTATTAATCAGAAGTTTGACATTTTGTCTAACACTTGGCAAGCAACTTAATAGTACTGATATGAATTCTAAATGCTATCGGTACATCAATTTCCCCAATTCCAAATAATTTAAAGATAAAGGCAATTTCTCAATAACAATAATGATTGCCAAACTAGTTCAAATGTAAAGGAAATATTTTGAAAATTGTTTGCTAGGCCAAATGAACGCTAAAATTCTGAAATTCTGAATGAACACTAGTTCTGACATTTATTGCAAATATATTCTTCAAACTAATTATGAAATCAGAATTTCAACATGAATTGCTTGGAACTAATGTTCACTACACATACCAATTGCAGATATTTAGACCACTATTAAATGAGCAACAAATCTGAAAATGCCGAACCCCAAAAACAAGAATGCAGACCTCAACAATTTTGAACGTAGGTCTGTAATTATGTTTGCAGATTTCAAAGATGCACAGATTGTTGATTACTTGGGCTGCCAAATAGCTGTATTAATCTAGTGTCCAATACCAAATCAGTCCAGTCTCTGAATTATCAGAACCAACACTTCAATCAGTAATTTATTCAGCCAATAGCCACCTCACAGCAATAGCAAAATCACGCATAAAGAGATGTCAAATGCATATAGATTCAATCACCCGGCGCAATTGAATTCAGCTTGACCAATCCACAATATTACATCTGCCACAAACTCTCAGCACTGGTGATTTATAACACAAGAGGAAGGAAGCTCAATCCAATGCAAACCAAAGTCAAACTCCAATCTGCTATACCTCAACAGCAGATGAAATGCAGAACTCAGAGATTCAAAACCCTCTTAGGAAATATCAAGCAATAAATAGTCTCTCTCAACCACAACATATACTACAAGAGATATTAATAATAATTTTCAAAACTTTAATCCACAATACCTCAGCTAAGGATTAAAGGAAAATTCCAACTTCGAAACCCTTATACCTCAGCAAGGGAATAAAAATCAGAACTTCAGAAAAAGCCACAACAGCAACAAAAGAAAATAAAATATCCAAGCATGCTTTTCCCCATGAAATGAGCTCTCATTTATAATCTTTCATTGGCCCAAAGTTTCGTAAAAAAATCCACTTTAGAAATTGTGGAGGTTTCCCAAAAGAACTCAACACTAGAAACTTTCCAACACACTTTTTAGAAATATCACTTAATGTCATTATTATAATAATATAAACATTATAATAATAATGCAACTTAATAATTAATGAATAAATAAGAGCTCATGCAATTATTAACTCAATTTACTGCAGGTGACGACCAACTGCTGAAGGCACCCACTGCACTACCAAAAATAGAAACTGCTAAAATAGACCTACTGAAAATAGTAAATCCAAAGTTGGGACCCCCAAAGCACCATGTCAGCTCACGAGAGTCGCTATGATGAGCTAACTCCATCAACTGCATAGATCTGCCAAAAACGAGGACATTACAGATGAAGCAGAAATTTGAATATTCTAATAAAATCTGAATCAAAATATGATGTTGATGTCGTCAGAGTTTGGAATACATGAATCGCATACAATAGCAATCACACAAATTATAAAAATACAAATAAAATTCAGCATTGATTATAGTGAATAGAAGGGAGTCCTGCTCAGAATTTTTTATGGAAAATATATATATATATATAGTGGCTATAAAATAATATGATTGCTTCTCATTGATAACGTATTGAAATATCTAGTCATCTCTTACCAAGGAAATTCTTGAATACAAACCTGGCATGATGGGGACTTTTGTTGCCAATAGTGCATAATAGAATTATCGTGAAGCTGCACTCAATCAGAGGATAGCGTTTTAGAGATCTCCCAAGGCTCAAAGGATCACACCTGTTTAATGTCTCATGAAGCACATGATTTACAGCCTTATCAATCAATCCCTTTCTTTTCATTTTTCAGAATTCATCATTTTGCTATTTAAATACGTTAGAATCTCTCTGTACATATTTTCCTTATTTTTTTGATTTGCATCATTGTGTGCAAAGAAAATTACATTGTAAGTCAAATGGGGGCAAAGATACGATGGCCCGTTTAATAGTATCATTGTTGTAGAGAACATGACGCCCAAGAAATAACAATTATCGGTTTTCAGAATAAGAAGGATATTTTGCCATGCTACTCAGTCCACCATTGCGTCCAGAAACTCACGAGTTTGTTTCTTGTTTGATTAGCCACAGGTTGGATATACACAGAGAAGTAGAATATAAAAACTTCTATATCTTGGATAGTTCATGGAGGATTTTTGTCAAATCGTGGATAAGTTATTTAGTTCATCAAATAATCTCAAAGAAGCCATTATATATTCCAAGCCGCTTTCATCTCATATCATGATTCATTAATTTTTCATTATCATTATAGTTAGAAAGCAATTGTGATTAGGTAGTGTGAAGTGATGTGCTAGTTGAAATTCGCACCCGTTCACACTCATATAAATATGAGATGTAAAATCATACAATACATACACGATTCCTACAAAATATTTGCATACAAAAAACCATTCATAAAACTCTCTTACCTGCGGATACTTTATACTAATTGATGATACCACATTCTTCATTGGCAAACATTGAATGATTGAACAAATTTTGTGGATATTGGACCCTTGAGTAAATTTTTATATATGCGATTTTGGAATTGGATTGCAGTGGATTGATCATCAATAATGAGTGTTTTCACTATATTTCCATCTCTGGCATAACCAATAAGAAATATTTGTTTTATTTATTTGCACAAAGCTTTAGAGTCGAAAATATTATAGAGTTTTGTCCTTTATAAACATCTTTAAATTTTCAAAACAATTTAAATAACAGATAAGTGGATTGGATCATTTATAGCTTTTTCAAACTCGATTATCATAGATATAGTGAAATATTTAATTTTTGCATATTTGTGTCTAGTTTGTCTCCATATCATAGGAGTTAAAGTGCAATCTAAACTAGTTTAAAATTGCATTTGATCTGTCACGTCTTGGATATTAGATTGTTTATAGATGAAGTGAGAACTTTATAAAGTTGTACGTAATAATCTTAGAATATTGACTCTATTTGCCCTTTAAATTTTGGCACTGGTCTTTACATTACTCTTGATTCATAATCTATAAGCTGGCAATTATCTTTCCCTTTGAAGAATTAGTATATTCAGTTATATAATAATTTGCATGCACTTTCATTTTATTCCCAAGTTATCACATTTATTATTATTTTTAGAACAAACAAGTTTGAAGTAATTACATTCTGAAGTTATCATTGAAGTTGTTAAGTCAATATAATTTCAGCATTTTTCGCAATTTTTGTACAAGTTGAAAGTTTTTTCTAAATCTCTTGCCATTTCGGAGGGTTTTCATCATTTATAATCGAGTTATTAGCTATAAACGTCCTTGGATTTTAGTTGTTTGTCCATGATTAGGTGCATCCTCGGCTTTGCAAAGCCAGAAACCCAGGGGATTTAGAGCATATCAATCAATCCCATCACGTTGGCCTTTTACCGGTTGGAATCCCAGCATTGAGTGGGCAAGGTTCGTAGGATTCCAATTTGTGGTTTTGGGAACCAACATGTCCAATCCACCAAAGATGGCTTGAAGGTTCACATCCTTAGGTCTGAAATGGAAGATGTGAACTCTCCCAATGTTTCTCCAAGAGAAACTCAAATTCTCCAAACAAAACAATTATCCAAGCATCCTAAAAAAGATCCCATCCTTCTTTTATGCCCAAAATGGTGACATTTTAGTTTCCCTCTCCTGTCCTTTCATCTTTTTCTTTCTTGTCACCTTTAACCCACTTTATAATATTAATTTGACCCATTTTATAAATTTGCATTAAGTTCCTTTAAGACAAAGCTAGCCCATCTCCTATTTGTTTGAAACCCCATTTCCAAGGAGTTCAATTTGGAAGGAAGTAATGACCCCACCCTGGGCTCCACCCTTCACCGATCATAAGCACATAAGTTTAGAGCTAGGCCAACTACTCCAATGGTACTCATCCATAAACCGGTCACCAACATAAAATTCCATGAAGAAATGTAACAAAACGCAATGCAGTGATCGATCCTTGTGTAGAAGCATAGGAGGAGATGCTACCTTTACTTAGATATTCGAATAATAGGGCTCACCTTGTCTAAAATAGTAGGCCATTTAGATGAGGCCCTTATTATCTATAGGCCTCATGGATACGAGATCATCCACAACACCACCATCTAACAAAGCTCCATCCAGTAGTGGGAAATGTCTACGCCTATACCCATGAACACCTTATTCTAGCTTGATTCTAGAAGTCCCCCACACTACTATTCTATTATTGTGGTGAGAAAAAAAACTAATTAATATCTGGGATATCTGGATGGAGCAAACTAATGTTGCTATAACCGATTGCCCATAGATTTTTTTTAGGTCCTTGTTGAACTATAGAAACAAACTCAACATATAAGAGCATTTCTACCAGTAGTCGATCTATCCAATAGCCCAACTAGTTTCATATCCTTCAACAACAACGCCATCCCTAAAATATATGGGCTAGTAGCATCATAAGTAGCAGTAGCAACACCAACCACTAAGTTTGATTTTATATTGATTCTAATCGATAGGTAACCGATCCACTCGTGGAATATATCAATATGAATTTGACTACAAAATTCCTAATGTCCCAAATATGGGACATTACAAGTCCTCCCTCCTCGAAATTGTTTTCCCTTAAGCAATCATGAGTCCACAATCTAATACCAGGGTCCCATATCAATCTTAAGGAAGCTGCTTGACCAAGCTACCGTGCTACTTTGATACGAACAATATGTCCAAAACTGTGAAGCCACTCATCAATTCCCCAAATCCGTAATGCACCAATCATGCTAATACCAAGATCCTGCATCACTACATGTGCATAATCTATTGAATCAGCTGGCCATGTGCTTCTATCATATGTGAGAAAACCTTCAATCCAACTGAGAACCTCACTCTAACTGAGATCACAAGCACTGCCAGAGTCAAATAGAGATGAGAACTCAACATCATGCCAACTAGCTCTCTAAAACAGTATTGACCATGTGGTTGATCCTCCTGGGTCAACACAAACAAAAAGGCCATATGCCCTTCAAACTATTTGTAATACCCTGTCGCCCCATACTCATAATAGGTGAAATGTCCAAAATATCCAATTGCCACAACACTGCTCCTCTAACATATATGCTGAAATTGTAATTGTACTAAAGAAGCAAATGGGATATGGCTTCCTTCTTCATGAAGTGTAACAACTCAAGTGCTGTCATCATGCACAATATCTATGACGGTAGAGTAATCGTAGGCACTAGATAAACAAGGAGAAGAATTAATCAATGCATACCCATCGGCACTATCCTATCTCCCTCTATGCTCTTTGACCATACTATTGACCAAGTTACTATCCAAGGCTGACTTGTAATCAGCATTATGCCCCTTTGTGAAATGTAATAAATCAATCACCTCCTGGCTACAATCAGTATCAATTTGTGACTCTTGATCAATATCAAAAGGTGTTCCATCATCAAACTCAAATGATGGATTCTCCAATATCCAATCAGCGTTCATCTCCACGAGTAAATTACAATGCTTCATCCAATCAACATTACGCTGGCTGTAAGTATTATCATCATAAGAGAAAATATCCTCATGCCTACTCTTCATTGCTGCTACACAGGAAGCTGATCCAAAAGTTGCTTCATCAATCCTATAGTCGTCATCTAATGAACATGAAGTCATAATGCATGGAGACTCTATCTAATTTTCAGGTGTGGCCGATCCATGACTGTGTCTTTTTCAGCCCTGTGGTCCCTCTTAATACTATCAGCTTCATCCCTATTGTGCTTCCCATATGACTGAGTTTTATCTTTTTCCATCATTTTCTATAGGCTGAAACAATTCTTCTTTTCTTCCTCCCTCAATTTTTTCCCTTACTAAGAATGATCTCAGTTTTTGCTCACATTGTTTGATGACATTGTTAATCAAACTATAAGCATCAAAAGAAGTGACATGTGCTTGTTTCAAATCAACCAATATGGTAGACAAGAAGTTTTGTAAATCAACATCACTCTCTTTAATGACTGAAGACATAATTAATTGCATGAAAAATAAAACATTTTGCATGTAGTTCCTTTTAATAGCAATTAAAAATTGAAGGAACATATCACAAATTAAATCTTCACAACCGAGATCCAACATAATCACACAATCACGAAGCCTTGCAACTGATTCTAAAATAATGATTGCCTTACCGTAGGATGAACTATGGATATCACTCAATCCTTGAAAGATTTCCATGATCAATTGGAATAACTCCTTCATTACTTCCCTGCTATAAGAATCATGTGACGCTGTTATCCTCAGAACCTGAACAATACATTGAGTAACTGCAAGTCTTACCTCTTTATCATGCTGTCTCAATAATACTAGCTTAACCAAGGGAATCACTGCAAGAAGGATGCTCACTTCTTTACTTTTAGAACCTAGTTGTAGATAAACAGTTCTCGATCTCCTCCAAATCAAAAATTAACCTATGCTTTGATTGAGGCAAATCTACGAGTTTCCTTTCTATGTTATAGAGCTTTTCTTCAAGGACTTGTCCTTGACAATAAGTCTTGGTAGATGTATAAACATGTTTGCTGTCCTGAAATATTACTTGCCAATTTTGTCCAAACTGATTAACCTTGTTGAGAACCCTTGCTCTAACTGAAATTTTACACTTCCTTCCACTAACCAGCTGTACATATATGCTGCAAATAAATACTGATGCTACCAAAAAACAACTTAGCTTCTAATATTCCCTGTCAAATATGGTCTTAGAATTCAGTTTCAAAACTAGCATTTCATCAAACAGTTTGTATGACAGCTAGTTTTGTTTGTTTGCACCTCAGGTCTGAAATGGAAGATGTAAACTCTCCAAATGTTTCTCCATGAGAAACCCAAATTCTCTAAACAAAACAATAATCAAAGCATTTTGAAAAAGAACTCCTCATCCTTGTTTTATGCTCAAAATGGTGATCCTTCAATTTCCCTCTCCTGTCCTTTTGTCTTTTTCCTTCTTGTCACCTTTAGTCCACTTTATAATATTAATTTGACCAATTTAATAAATTTGCATTAAGCTCCCTTGAGCCAACATTAATATTTTATGAATTTGACTTCACAATACCTAATGTCCCAAAAAGGAGACATTACAATTTACTTGTCATTGGGCACTTGGATACCAATGTTCAAGTGCGATCCCTTAATCCTTCAGGACACCATCCATATCCCATCTTAGGATTCGCCTACCTTATGAGGATTTACTCCACCTCTCCCAACACAACAACCTACCCTCTTAAGGGCCTATAGCTATGAGGGAGTAAGACCTACATCAAAACTTTTGGGATCACTAAACAAGGAAGATTTAGCCATCAAAAGTAAGTAGATATTTCATTATTTCAAGTTTTCAATAAAAAATTCCAGACTTCTCAAGTTTTTTTTTAATTGAACTTTTTAATCCATAATAAGGATTATAATTTTCTTTTTTTTTCTTTTTTCTATTTAGTTTTGTTAATTTGTGATGTTATTCACTCTAGGTTCATCTAGGATGACTGGAAGTTCTAGTTCAACTGCCCAAACTGTAGAGATTTCTTTTAAATTTGATGCAACATCACCTCTTTGGCGACCTACAACAATGATTCAACAAATTCTTGGTGGTGGAGGCTCTCTTTGTCATTGTAACTAAAGTGGAAAAGAGTATAAGAGCTCATATTTTCGAGTGAAAGTTCACTTATGCACCATCCATGTCAAGGAATAAAATAATGTCCTAGGCCAAATAAAAAAGGGTTGCCAAAGGAACACATAATGACTTATATTAAACAAAAAAAGGATGCTAACCTGACAAATGATAGAGCAAAGGTTCTTGCAAGTCTCTTGTCACAAGAAGCTAGAAACCTCCTAGTGGCTTCTCAAAACCAGCTGGCCCACAACCTTTCATGCCAATGCCACCATCTTTCAAAGCAGAGTGTTTAGTTTTCACAGAAAAGAGGCCAATTGGACAAGGCCTTCGAAAATGGAGTGGAGGTTGTAGAATAATGAGAGCATTGCTTGTTGCACTTCCTTTCAAGTTTCAACATTGCTAGAGTGTGTTATAGGTAGAATGTGGTGAATACCCTGTGCAATACGCCTCCTGATTATGAAAAAGTGTGAAACACCTTATTGGTAAAGGAGAAACTTTCAGTAGAGACATCATTGCATGTAATCAAGGAGACATGGCTCGAAACAAGTCTATCCATTATTTCTAATAGGTGAAGACCATTGATCAATGTTATAACACTGTCCCCTAAAAAGGTGATGTTTTTGAAGACAATCGATTGAGACGGGCTAGTGAAAGATGCAAGTTTCATTGTCAATATCCTCATGGAATCCATTGAAATAGTGGGACCTGAAAATATTATCCAAGTCATAATAGAATATGTCAACAATTATACGGAAGCTTGATCTATAGTGGATGATACATATAGTCACACTTTTTAAATGCCATATGTAGTCCACTCACTCAATTTGATATTGCGGAAGAATGGCACACAGATTGAGAGGGTCAAACAAATCTACACAAAGGGAAAAGATATCAATATGGTTGTGAAAAATCATCATATGTCATGAGGCAGCTTCAAGACCTAAGGCAAGTTGGAGTTGTTGAAGACAATTTAAATTTTAAATTTTATTGTTGATGTGTAACATGTACTTTTTATAGCATGTTGGGTTGCCAAAACTCAACTTGCATCTCACAAAATTGTCTTATGACAACTTGCGAAGGCACAAGAGGCCTTGCACTTTTTGGTCATCAAGACCCTATAAAGTGTATAGAAGAAGTCAAGGAAAGGAAAAGCCCAAAAAATTTGTGCTTCACAAGTAGTCATCCCTTGCCTTGGTACCCCCATCCCACTCCCCAACACCTTTTGGGGACTCGTGGACTTGGGGTTCCATTGCCTAAAGGGTAAGACAACACTTTATACTAGCTGCAACTAATTCTCGAGCTCCAATTTTGTTATAAACTTACCAATTGCATTTGGTGATAAGGGACAACCACATATTTTCTGTTTTTGTCAATTTATGGTCTTGGAGCCTTTGGGCTTTTTGTTAAAATTCTTGTATGATACGTGTGCACATTGACAATGAAAGAATTTGAAGTAATTTGTTTGTAAATGCGCATGTGATATCTCAACTCAATCCTCATATTATGTATTAATCTTCCACAATGTCTATGATGAATGACTTTGACAAATTTATGATATGACAAGTTTTATTTTTTTATTTTTTTAGAAATTTCTCTATTTTCTAATAGTTATCCCCTACATTCCTCTAAAAACAGCCCAAAAGCACCCTCGTACTAGAAAGAACTCTTGTTTTCCCATGTCATTCCTTTCCCCAAAACTTGGTAGAGCATAGCAAAAACTAAAAGCATTGATCCTAGGTGATGAGTGGCAAGCTTGCGTGGAATACAATTTCAATTTCATTGAGCCCATCACAAGTATGATTAGGTATGGTGACATTGAACACCCATATTTGGGTAATTTTTTTGATGGCATGGCCACCATGGTGGAAAAACTAAGAACGATAATAGAATCCAAGGAACATGATCAGATGGAATTGTTTTCCAAAATTGTACAAAAGATTGTAATTGGCCATTGGAACCAAATAACCATCCCCTTACATCTCTTAGCATTTGCTTTGTCACCAAAGTATTATAGAAAAGAGGAACTTTCATTGTTGAAGCGAGTGCCACAACATGAGACGGGGAGGTGGTTGTTAGCCATATGACTACATTTAGAGAGAATTTCAGATAGAGATATCCAAAGTATTGTTTTGAGCAAGTTGGTCACTTTATGTCTTCAAAATATCATGATTATTTCTCTTCTAGATAACTATAGGAAAGTGTTGAAGACCAATGGTATATACATGGTCAAGGCTCCATTTAATCGCAGCCTCGTGAAATTGAAATATTCTCTCAAGAATGTATTGTTTTATTGTTTATTTTCCTCAATTTTCATTCAATGCTCTTATGCTATATATCATATTTTATAATTTGCATTTGAAGTTTTGAAGTTATAAATGTAAGTACTAAATGTTGTGTGGATACTAAATGTTATTCTTCAATTGGGGAGGTGGGTGGGGTTGGAGTACATACTTTATCCACTTGGTCAAGTACAACCATTTGGGTGCAAACAAAAAAGAGGAATTGGTTTAGAAACACTCTAATCCTCATTTCTTCCGACATAAGAAGATTGAATGCATAGAGGGTGAGAAAAAAGAATTGGGATCTAACCCTTGACTATGGTGTTTAGATGCTATACTTGAGCAACTTGTCAAAGTCTCTATATATGAGACAACTTTTGCACTTGATGCATCTATTTAGTGTGGCAATCCAGTTGATTGGGCTTCAAATGAAATTGAACCACATGTTGACCTTGGTGCTTTTGATCAGGAATAATATCAAGATTGCAACGCCTCACCAAGGAACCCAAAAGAAATTAACCTAAAGTTTCACTAAGTTTGCCGAACATTTTTTTTTAAAGATTATAACAAGAGATAATATAGCGGAAACAATAACTCACATACATACAAACAATCCATAAACAGATTACATCTCTTAAGGGTTCCATGACGTTGAATCACATACATAAGTTTTATTAATACTAAATCCGATACATAACAAAATCCACATCATAGAATAACCACAAGTACGAATCCAATGAAATAATATACAATTACATAAGATGCCACATAGCATAACCAAAATGCATAATCTTCTGTTGTACAAGTCACAAGGTATGAAAAGATCAAAGAATATACATCACGAATAAATACATCTCAAATATCTCCGATAATCAAGTACAATACAATAGAATATAACCATCCAACAGAAACACAAGATCAAAATGAAAGGAACAACTGCACAAGTACATCCAACAACGACATCCAACTCTTAGATCTCAATAGTATAAGAAACACTACCATCCGACCTTGTGGAACCAAAATGGCCCACTCCCACCGTGCTAAGGAGGTAATCTCAAGTCCCATATGGATATCAATCCCAAAAGTCATAACCAACATCTAAGTCAAGGAAACACCTGATAGCACTCTATCTCAAAGGTACCAAGACAAAAATAACATCTAAACCCAGAGGCAACAAAGACATGTAGGAAATCTACATGTAAGTGGGCAAGTGTCATGGCATGAGTCAACTCTAAGGTGTCAATCAATTCAAAGAAAACCTTTTGCTCCAGATGGCATCAAGCCATTGGAACTTAGAAGACTTGATTGTAAACCTGGCAAGTTATTCCTAGAGCTTTCACAACTTGTACCAAAGTTCCAGTGGAGAATGGGATGAATCAACACTTCAACATTTGGATGTGTTTTATACAATTGTAGAAGATTATGAGATTCATGTTGAAGATTAGGTGATGAAGCTTTTTGTTAGGACATTAAAAGACAATGAGAAACAAGCATACGAGTTACTACCTACACAATGTATTTGATCTTGGAAAAAATTTGAACAATGGTTCTTATATGAATTCCATGACGCAAGTGAGGAACATAACATGTGTTATGAACAAGATGAAAATCAAAATTGCTTTATGGAAGAACCGCACATGTCTCCCTTAGATGCATTCTTCAATTTGGAAAGATTTGAAGGGGAGTCTTCAACACATTTGTTCGTGAGGATGACAAGCATTTATCATGAGATACCATCAAACCTCATGCCTCCATAGTACATACAACTTATTTCTAAACAAAAAAAATTTAGTCGGAAATTTCCCAAAGACCCTATGTGAACCTTCTTTTTCACATATTGGAAAAAGGCGATGAAGATGAGAAAGAATATACTGAAGTAAGCAAAAAACAAAATGATGTTTCAGATTTGAATGGGGAAGAATTTTTGGGACAATATGAAGAAGAATCCGCCCATTATGAGATTTGTGCGAAAACAGACATCAGGGAACACAAAAAGGAGGAAGAGGATTCTCTCAGCATGGAAGAACTTTCATCCTTGTTAGACATGGAATATTAGAAACATGTTGAGAAAAATGGTCAATTTTGTTTTCTCAATCCACCACAATAAACAAGTTGATGGATCAATGCATGTTCAACAAAGTTTTGATGAAGTCCAAAATCAGCATGAAACTCAAGATATATGTGAAGAGGAGAATGAAGCAAAATCCTACGAATATGGTTTTTACACATGTCTAGACCTTGAGGAGAATGTAAATATGCAGGACGAAGAAGAAAATGCATCCAAAAATGACTTCAAAATTATTTCAAATCCCTTATGCAGTGCAGTGATAGAAGATCTTGACAGAGTATTTTGTGGAGATACATACACATATGTCACTTCTATATTCTCTAATCCACAGTTTAAAGAGGATGGGACATTTTCAGAACATAAAGATATAACATCACAAGATGAATCACAAAGTAAAAAAGGTGAGAAGAAAGCTACACATAATACTAGTGTTAATTGCACAAATCTTTCAAAACAAAAAGAACATCACAAAGTAATGAGGCTCCTGAGTAAGTATGAGGTGCCACTAAAATGTTATTATTAAGCTTTCAAATCACCACAAGGGAGGCCAATGAAAAGTTATGGAGCCATGTGTAGCAGAAACCATAAATATTTATTTTCAAATCATTTTCAAAGGAGATCAATAGTAAAGAATATCATGATGGTAGGATGAAAAACAATGTTTTTAAGAAATACAACTAGTGAGACAAGTGATGATAATGTTTCAAGTAGATATGCTCTATTACATGATCATAACAAAGTTTTTGACAAAGGCAAACATCAATGTTCATTTTTAGGGGGCCTGGGGCCATCCAATTTCACTTTGCACCAGGTTAAGCATGTATACTTGGTCTACTTCTCCAGAGATAACTGGGATATCGCTATACTCATAGGAAGCATATGTCCCCAGAAAGAGCCATTGATGGAACTCTAAATTTTGGCAAAATTTATAGTCGCAAATACCATGCCAAAGGGAGAATCATCATGTATGACTGTAAATCCTCATCTTCAAACGTGTTCCCGACATTCTAAATCCTAAAAGCCAATTTGATGCATACACTCAGTAGCCAATTTTCAGATCTTACCACTACTTATGTTCAAACAATATGCTGGTCAAGAGAATGTTGGCAATCATGTTGTAGTATTGACTTAATTTTTTGTTGGCATATACAATGGACAGTAGATTCATTTATGCAGAAATAAACATAACATAATACAAGCAATACAATTACAAAGAAATATTCAGATTTTGTAAAGAGAATTATAGATGAAGAGTTGACTTGCAAAATAATTCAATGTATTATTCTTTCATGATGAATAAAAATTCTCAATCTTTGTTTATTTAAGAGGCAAAGTGAATATAATTACAGTTTGGATTAGTCCCTTATGGTCACCAAGGCGATTGGTGAATTATTCCTAACAATGTATTTGTATTAGATCCTTCATAGCACTTTTTTACATAATCAAGGATAGTGTGAAAATATATACATGTTTCCTCATCCTTCCCTAATTGGACTTCCTTCCAAAGAAGTTACAATCCTTCTAGACTAACATTTAATTGCATAAATGATTGGTCTTCGGCATTGAGAACACATGAACAATTGATGATATTTAGATGTGTGTCGTCCTATGAGGTTGTATGTAAGAGTCCTTCCTATAAACTCTTTTGCCCAAATAAACAAGGCATTGGTCATTTAGAATCATTGTAAAGTAGTCATTGAGTTCATAGCCGAAGTTTGCAATCCCTCTCTATAGTTCCTTCTTCCAAGCATCAACTCAAGAACTGATTAAATTCTTATACAAACATTTAAGCATACAAGTATTCATATTTATTTTGAAAAAGTTTTAATGATTTTGCCAACCTAAGAATTCATAAAGTTTAAATTTTCCATAGAAAAGACTTGAATCAAAGTCGTAAGGGTTTAAGGAAGGTTTAGCGAAGCCTAAAGTGCAGCGGAATTGAAATTATTCCCGATCGTTGGCCAAAACTGAGTGAGTAATCCTATTTGGGAATTAGCAAAGCTTTTGGATTTCAAATTTGTAGTTTTGGGAACCAACAAGTTGAACCAACTATAACAAATATAACTATATATTTGACCTAAACTGTTTCCATAGCCCAACATCACAATCATATTAATTAGGGTTGCATGAATACAACTAAATTATTTATCTTAACCTCAAAGATAACTGTTTACTCCTCCAACACCATCATCAAATGAGTTCCACTGTTTTGATAAAGCACTTTCTATATTTGCCTCTCCCTCATGAAGTCTGGAATGAAGAAATAACAGTTTATCAATATTGCCGCCTGCTACAAAAGGACAAAGTGCTGGAGAATTTTACGAAGGTTCATGATGTATTGATAGAAAATGTGCATGTATCTTTGAAGAAAGCACCCATGCCCAGAATGTCTTCTGAAGCTCAGAAACTAGTTCAACAATATGGAAGCTATTTCATACAATTTCCCAAGTTCACCTATTTGAGAATAGGTGGATTCGAAGATGAACCAATAAAACTTCCACGATATGCATTAGATTGCTTTATTCTAGCTGAAATTTGCAGGCAGTTATTTTCTGTTATTAAAGATAACTTACTGCAGGAGAATTGGGAGATGGTGTTCCCTATTAAACTTGGTTCTTTGGTTTGTAACAGTATGATTAATGCTTTTGCTATAGGAAGTAATCTAGTTGGGCTTAGTTTTGGTTCTTACCATAGCAGAAATAATTTTAATAGCAAAAGCTTTGCAGTTCAAATTCTTGGTCTTAAAGGTCACCCATCAACAACTCCACAATTAGAAGATTTATAGCAGAACTGTAAAGATGAAGAAGAACTATTGAGAAGAGACCATTCAAGATTGACATTGCAATAAATCAATTCCCTGAAACTAAAATTTCAAACAGAAGGAATAATTGAGGATGGCTCAGACATGATTGAAATCACTGGAATCAGAAGGAGGAAGAGGATATAAATCTAAGGGCTAGATTTACACTAACTTACACAGATGATTGGCTAAAGAAATAGAGCAAGAAAGTTGTCAATGAACCCTCTTCAAGGGTCATTTCTTTTTCTGAACCATCCACATCTGACACCCAACTTTCTTCTCCTGTTGCAGGTAGTGTGTTGTCTCAAGGTAAGCAGAAGAGGACGCCAATCCATCTACAAAATACGGCTCCTAGAACCAAGTCTAAAGCTAAATCTGAGGCCCATAAGCAGCAGGAAGTTCAAAAAGTAAAGATGTCAATTCAGGGACAAGATTCAAATGATGGTCTCAACCTAAGTCACAAGATTCGGCGAATATCAAGCTTGATATTCGGATATTGCCGAATTTGAAACTTGCCTAAAAAATTCGTTAAAATCCGCTGTTCATTCGGCTGCCAAAAACGGACTTCATCAAATAGATTTAGAAATTGCCGGCAGAGTTTGTAGGGTGTCGTTGAGCAAAAATGTCTATAAAATCCGACGCGAATGAGAAGAAAATCCAATGCGAATGAGCAGAGTTTGTTGAGGCCTGAAGCATTTGTCCCGCGCAGAGTTTGTTGAAGCGGCATTTTTCGTTGAAGCGGCCTTCATTGTTGTTTTCCCTCTCTCGGCTTTGTCGTGCCCGCCTGGGTGAACGCAAGGCAACCCGTCTAAACCCTACGCAAGCCTGCGATGCATTTATTTTTCGTGATTTCAATAGATTACATTCCCAATAAAGTTAAGAGTTATTTCTGAGCAGTCGGTTCCTTTCACACTGCATTTTTCATTTATTGATTTGTATTATATTATTTAATTTTTCTAAGGTCGGACGAGGGAAATATTCTAAAATGTTGTTATATTAAGATTTATTTCTCTTTTGAATGATAGATTACTTTTTAAAGTTCTAAACTTTATATTTAAATAACTTTTGCCCTTTATAAATATCAAAACAATTTTAAACTTACTTATGTCCTGCTAATTCAATGATACAATTTTATTTTTGTAGATTTGTAACTTCGTAATAATATGCATAAGTTTTTACTTTTCAACATGTATTAATTTTATATTTTGTTTTGTTTTTTTAATATAATTTTTAGTTATAAAATTTGTATATAGTTTTTTATTAATATAATTTGTATAAAAAATTTATTTCATTTTATATAGTTTTTGTAATCAATTTAATCCCTTTATAATTCTTTATAATCTATTTTGTAATAGTTAATTCAATATTTGATTATTCTTTAAAATTGACTTGAAATAGTGATATATTAATTTTTAATTAACATAGTTTGGAAAACTTTTAAAATATTAGAGTTTAGAGTCGATTAGATTGCTATTAATATGTTTACTTTATTTTGCTTTGTAAGTTTATAATTTTTATTATAATTTAATAAATAAATAGATATATTAATAATTATATTATGTTTAATAAATGTATATTTCAATTTTTAAATAATATAATTATTAGTGTAAAAAGTTGAACTTTAACATGTTTAATTTTAAATTAACATTTTTAAATTATTTATTGAATTATTTTGTTTTAAAGTTTGAAATAATAATATATTGTTTTGTTTTTAATTCTATAGATTGTAATATGGCTCCCCACAAATCAACTTCGGAGGTGTGGAAACATGTGACTCAAAACGGTCCTAATAAAGCTCAGTGTAACTTGTGTCCGAAAGTTATTACTGGAAGTTTAACAAGGGTCATGGATCACTTGCTTGGTATTACAGCAGGTAAAGGTGGGGATGTTACTGCATGTCCAGGTGTGACCCAAGAGCTTAGGGCGATTTTAGAGAAAGAGCATTCGTCTTCTATTGCTCAAAAGATGAAGAAGGCACAAAAGAAACAAAGAATCGAAGACGTCTCTAGATTCACATCAACTATACCGTCATCTTCATGTCTACCTCAGGTTGTAAAGGCAACAAAAGAGAGCGGAACTCTGAATAGCTTTTGGAAACCATGTGAGAAACAAGTACTTGATGATTTACTAGTTGATTTATTCTATACTAGTGCAATTCCTTTCAATGTAGCTAGAAATCCACTTTATCGTGTTGTATTTCAAAAGGCTGGAGAGTTTGGCAAAGGGTACATACCTCCTTCTTCTGAGGCTTTGAGAACAAATCTCTTAGAGAGGTCAAAAGATAGAGTGACTGATAAATTAGCGGTGGTCAAAGCCTCTTGGAAGGCAACAGGGTGCACT
The DNA here is from genome assembly GCA_028749045.1 of Cupressus sempervirens. Lineage (NCBI taxonomy): Eukaryota > Viridiplantae > Streptophyta > Pinopsida > Cupressales > Cupressaceae > Cupressus > Cupressus sempervirens. The sequence continues at coordinate 162,075,154 of CM053790.1, read as the reverse complement.
ATATTGAGTGATGGATGGTCGGATATCTATCAAAGACCATTGATTAATGTTTTAGTGTCTTGTCCCGAAGGTGTTGTATTCTTGAAGGTTATTGACACCATGAATCATAAAAAAACTTTTGAATATATATTTCAGATATTAGAGGAAGCAATTCTTGAAGTAGGGATTGCAAATGTGGTTCAAGTGGTTACTGATAGTACAGCAAATTGTGTGGGAGCTGGCAAGCTGATTGTAGAGAAGTACCCAAAAAATTATTGGAGTCCATGTGCAGCTCATTGTTTGGATTTGTTGCTTCATGATTTGGCAAAATTCCCTTGGATACATGAAGTAATTCATAGAGGAAGAGAAGTTGCGAATTTCATACGAAATCATCGTCTCACATTGAGCCTTTACAGGCAACATGCATCTAGAGAGTTGTTGAGGCCTTGTGATACAAGATTTGCTTCATTTTATATCACTTTGAGAAGAGTGGTTGAAGAGAAAGCGGCTTTACGATCTGTAATTTGTTCCAATGAGTGGGAAAATTCAACTCTCTCAAAAAGTGGTAAGGGGAAGATGATAGAGAAAATTGTTTTAAATAGTAGCTTTTGGGAAAGTGGGGCAAAGGTTTTAAATATATGCGGTCCAATTGTTGATGTGCTTCGCATGGTTGATGGTGACACTCCTTGTCTTGGAATGCTTTATGAAAGCATGGACCGTTGCAAGGAAGCTATTCAGAGAGCACTAAATAATGTGGAAGCAGAGTACATAGAGATATGGGAGACTGTTGATTCAAGATGGAAAATGATGCACACTCCTTTACACGCAGCAGCTTGCTATTTGGAGCCTAAACTGTTTCACATTGATAGACAAGGTGATGCTGAAATTATGGCAGGGTTTTATGAAGCCATTAGTAGATTTGAACCAGATCCAACAATTGCATCTCTAATTAGAGAACAATGTTGGAAATACAGAAAAGCGGAAGGGATGTTTGGAATAGCAGCAGCCAAATATGATATGACATGAGATGAGGTACCTAGTTATAGATGGTGGATGAGCTATGGGGCAGAAACTCCTGAACTTCAAAGATTTGCCATTCAAATTTTGAGTCAAGGAGCAAGTTCATCAGCTTGTGAGAGAAATTGGAGTTGCTTTGACCACATCCATTCCAAAAAGAGGAACAAGTTGTTGTCTGGAAAGTTGGGAGATCTTGTCTATGTTCGCAGCAATTTAAAATTGCTTATGAACAAATCAACAAATGAGTCATCTTCACAACAACAGACTTTGGAAGACATAGCAGTACCAGACGTAGATGAGCCTGACTTTTTTGAGGAAGAATTGGGTAGTGATACTGATGATGATGCTACACCATCTGAGCCAAGTGCTCTTGATGACTTCGAGCTTTCTTGAAGCTATTAAGTCTTGACTTTTGATTGTACCTTCGCAACAAAAAAATATCTTTGCTATTGTGATTTCACATGTTTCTTATGTTTTGTACTTAATAAATGCCTCATCAGGCTTATGAAGTTGTGAGATCTATTTAGCAATTTTTACTATTTTGATAATTGATAAGATATATTACATACATCTAGAAAATAATTAAAATTGTATAAGGCGAATTTAATTCGAATTTTTTCTCGAATTTTTACTCTTTCCCGAACTTCATTCGAATTTTATAGTTGCTGAACTCGAATTCGAATTCGAACCTTGTGACTTAGGTCTCAACTTCTCGGATGGTGTCAATGGTGATGTGCAGTTCATCAAGGCCCCTAAAGTGGATCAGCCAAGTTTCATGACTCCCACCAGAGATGCTCAGGCAAACTCTGTAAGTCTTGTTGTCCCGTCCTGGCTATCCAATTCAATCAGTAAGAGAAGAAATCTGCAGCCGGTCTCAACACCTGTGAAGGATATAGTAACCAAATATGCTAGTTGGGGTTCAAAGATTAACCCAATGAACGGAAAAATAATGGCTAAAGTAGCCACTTATAAGCAAAAAACAGAATTCGGGGAGATTGACAATGAAGGTTTCAAAGTCACTTCAGTTGAACTGGGAACCATAAATAAGAGCATAGGCAATCACTTTTTCAAGTTTTTTGCCGATCATATGTTAACTCAATCTGAAAAAAGATAGCAGGGAGAAAAAGGAGCTTAAGGGTATGGTGATGACTATGGCCGCCTATATTGATTCTTTGATGAATCTTGGAGCTCTACCGGTTGTTCAAGCCCCTCAATCCTTTGACTCGAACTCTGCAAATAGCCAGCAACTAGTAAAGAAAATGCAAAGGGGGAGGTTGCTATCAGATGCTATGAAAGATTGGGTGGATGCTATCATCAAAGAGGGTAATAAGTTTATTCTAGAAATTCACTAATGTATATGCTAAAGGAGAAACGCTTTTGGGAGAAATTCAAACTCTGATTCCAGGATGGGAAACTGAACAGAGCTGGTGCCAGGCGGTTGTATTCTAGGTAACTGAAGTTGAGAAATTAGGAGTACTTAAGTTTTTGAATGAAAATCCAATGAAGAATGTAGATCCCTACATGTTATTCATCATGAAAAACAACATGAGTTGGAAAGAATCAATTTATAAGGAAGCAATCAAAGAAATGCAAGCCATCGAGAGAAAAATTGTTGGGATGCATGAGGAACTCCTTAAAGACATGAATATAGTAAACTCTACAGGGATCCTGAAGTTTGATGATGGGAACATGGATTCTGAAACATTGACTAAAAGCTTCAATGAAGCCGTTGAGAAGATCAGGGATAATGAATTGCCTACTGCTAATGATTTCACTATGCTAGCGAATATCAAATCCATGCTATGTCTTAACAAAAATCTCATGCCACGTCAGAGCCTGAAAATCAAGGAGTTCAAATGGCAAAAGGGCACGTGTAGGGATAAGCTGTTGAGTCTGAAGAATCTGCATTCTCATGCAATGCAAGATTTCATAAACACCTTCAGAAGCTAGAAGTTGGTGCGACAGACCGTCGGCGAAAAAGAGAAAACCGGCTACGAGGCTTGAACAAGATAGTCATTTTCAGTTACGTTTTCACAATTGTTTTTATAACTGTTTTCTTGTTCATAACTGTTTCTTGTTTATACCAAAATGGCTAGGTTTTGATGGAGGCCTTTCGGATCTGTAATGAAACTATAAATACTAGGGCATTGAACTAATTAAGGGTTAGAAAAGAGATAGCTAGAGATTTTGATAAATAGATACTTTAAAAATAGTGATCGAAAGATAACATATGTATGTTTTTGCTTCCTGAATGACTGTGTGCATGAAGGAAGTTCTATATATATATATATATATATCATCTTGGATTTGGCTTGGAAACTTGGCATTCGAAGTGTTTAAATCATTGTTACTTTGTGAGCTCTGATTTATTGATTCAAGATATCTATTGTTGTTCCCATTGTAAGTTCATTTTAATTAGGATTCTTGAGTGGTTGATATCAGTTGTGGTATTATTCATTTCTTTGAATAGATGTTCTGCGGAAGCAGAGTTTGATAAATTTTCTCTTTATTGTTTGAATGAATTCTTACCTCACTACCTAGGAGTATTTGAGAGAACCTTATGTGCTTTCTGGTAAAAGTGCGTAGATAATCTTTGAATTCATTGAAAATTCTATAAGGAAGCTATACCTTTAAAATGCCGAGAGAAACCAAATAATATGAAGTTTTCTCAACAGTTGTGAACATTTTTGTGTTTTCCAATACCTTGGGCATATAGTGATTTTATTAAATAATTGAAAAGACAATCTGTTCACTAAGAGATTTTTGGCGACTCTGTTGGGGATGAGTCCCTTTTGAAAAGAACCTTGTTTTTGAAAACTATGAATAATAATGGTTCTTCCACATAATGATGTCTTCCCTATGCTACAACCTAATCTCATATTTGAAGATACACAGGAAGATATAATCTCAAACTTGACTTCAACTGCTTGGACATTGCGCCGAAGTAATCAACAATTTCAACAAGTATTGAATGTTTTGGAAAGAGAAGAGGAAAGGGCTGAGTTATTAAGAGGGGTGCCCGAAGTTCAAGAAGAGGCAGTTGTTAATAGACTTGCTCAAGCACCTACAAGACCTTGAACCTAGAAGTGGGAAATAGAGCTGGCTGCTCGTAGATATACAAGGGGCGAAAGAGAAAAGGGGGTCCTAGATGAAAATTTTGAGCCACTAAAGAATCTAAAATTCTTACTGGATTTTAATGATCCCAAAAAGAAGAAGATCAAGTCCTGAAGTAGACTTAGTTCACCACCAAAGCAATCCTCTCTTTCACTATTAGTACAATCCTTGTTTCCATTAAAAGCTCTTGTCCCTGCTCATTTAAATATCCAACCTTTGCAAGTTGTACTACCAACCATGGTTGTTAACCAACCATGGGGGCAAAATATAGGGCCATTAAATCTAGGTGTTGACCCTGCAACATTACGGAAAGGAGCCTTTGAAATTTTACCTAAGTTTAGTAGAGATGGTAAAGTTTCAACAGATGATCATTTGAGTGCCTTTCATACAGCTTGTGGTGTCATAAGTGTTCCCACTCAAGAAGTTGCTGCGAGACTATTTGTCCGAACATTAACCGATGCTGCTGCTGATTGGTTCAATCACCTACCCCGTCATTCCATCACCAGTTGGAATGACATGAAAAATGCATTCAAAGATAGATTCAAAGCTCTTGAAAATGAATGCTCTCTGTTGCTTCAACTTAGTCAAATGAAAAAGGAAATGCATGAACCTATGAGGGAATTTGTTGCTAAATTTAATAGGTTGGTTTAGAGAATTCCTACAACATCTAGACCTAATGCAGAAAACTAGAAAACATTCTTTATCAATGTTGTTCCTCTAGATGTAAGTTTTCATATCATTAAGGATGCGGATGTTGATTTAGCTGCTGCCCAGAGGCTTGCTATTCAATTAGAAGATGCATTTATCAATGCTAGCAAATGGAAAAGAGAAGTTCAAACACCTGGAACCGCTTCATCCTCTGCCTCTACAGACCCTATTATACAGAAGTTGATGAATGATGTAGCAATGATGAAAAGACAGCAAAATAAAACCCATAGTCCTTATCAAACTCCTTATCAAGATATTCATAGGTGGCAACAGCCTCAAAATTTTGGTAAAGCTCCCACATTGACTACCCCTCAAACAAGATTACAAATTGAAGAAGCTTCTAAAGAGGCAATGTGTTCTTTTCATATGACTTCAGATCATGATGAACGAAATTGTCCTGATTGGCTAAATTGTGTTCAATTAGTGAAAAATGCTCTTGCAGCACAAAAAATGCCTGAAAATGAGAAGGTAGAAGATGGAGATGCAAGTGTTTATTTTCTTGAGTATGAACCTGATTCAGAAAGGGGAGGTAATGTTTTCATGACACTTCATGATCCTGTTTGCATAGTAACGACCATAGGTCAAAGAAACCAGAAACCCTATACAAGAGCTAGAACAAACGTGTCAACTCCTAAAGGAAAGGAACATATTCAAACTGATTCAACAAAGACTACACAACCAAGAATTTTGTCTAGAACAAAATCAGCGGCCAATACATTGGCTTTTGATATCATAGAATTCCGCAAATCTTCTTCTATCTCTATTTCCCCAGCCAAATATTTGAAACTTATTCGTAAGGACTTAGACAAGTTAATTCAATATGTGAAAGGAGGCTCTGCTACTAATGTGCAATTTGCTGATCGCATGACTAAAAACTCAAAGGTCTTGAATGAACTTGTCTTTGTGTCTGAAAAAAGCAAAACAGATACCTCTTATAGAGAAACAGCTGCTAACTCTGTTGAAAAGGAAACGGAAGAGAAAAAGCTTAATCCATTTTATATATCATTATTACTAAATGGTCAAAACCTTAGTAACTGTATCATTGATTCTGGAGCATCAGATAATATTTTGCCCATGCCTGTTGCAAAATCCCTCGGTTTGGAGCTCACAAAAACCTTTGGATATTGCAATTCTATGGACGGGAAGCAAGTACCTCTAGTTGGTCAAGTGAAAGATGTACAGGCTGTCCTCTATGCCTGCCCAGAGAAAAGGTTGAAGCTTACCATTCTTGTAGCTGATATACCAGCCAACTATGGAATGTTGCTTAGTAGGACTTTCTATAAAGATATGAGTGGGGAAATTAAAATGGATTGGTCTGAAGCCTATATTCCAATAGGGAAAAAGAAGATAAAGCTAGAGCCCGAGCCAAAGAATAAATACACAGACATGCCTTCAAATAATCCTAAAGCACAGATACTGTAAGAGGAATGTCAGTTTGGAAACTATGTTATATTGCCTGAGGAACAATGTAAGAGAAGTGAGATAGTAAGCTGCGAAGAAGCCCTCTAGACTCTAGAATTTGATGGAAGTTGTTCTAATTTAGGTTCAGGCGTGGGTGTTGTTCTCATCTCGCCTTCAGGGGACATTTTTCTTTTCTCTTTTAAATTAGATTTCCATAATACCAATAACACTGCAGAATATAAAGCATGGCTTCTAGGTCTGCAAGAAGCCAAAGCGAAGGGGGTGAAGCAGTTAAGGGTGAGAGGTGATGCTGAACTTATTGTGAAGCAGGTAAGGAAGCAATTTTCCGTAAAAAACAATAAGCTGAAACATTATAGAAATTTGGTTTGGGATGAAATTGAGTCTTTTTAAGCTTTTTCTATTGAATTTGTACCTCGCTCTCAAAATACTAAAGCTGATTCTTTAGCTCTTTAAGCATCCTTGTTGTTACCACACCGAGAATTTAAAAATGATACCTATAGGATTGAAATGATTTATAGGCCTAGAGTCCTAGATAATGTAAATCATTGGCAGGTTTTTAATGATGACACACAATTGAAAGAGTTCATAGAAAATGTGCTGGCAATTTCGTTGAAAGTTTCTTTGAAGGGTCTAATCATTATGGTAAATTGATCGTAGAAGAATCAACTGAATCAGGAGGAATTGTTCAACTAAAGGGTAATCGGATTCCTAAGGCATTGATTTCTTAGGAAGACTTGTTTGGAAGAAAGGATGATAGCGCCTTAAAAAGAAAAGTTGATTCTAATAACAATGCAGAAGAACATGATAAAATCAATATCGGAAATGTGGATAATCCCAGATGGATTTCTATTGGCCGGACTTGTTCCGAGAGGGAGAAAGTTAGGCTGACTAAACTTCTTACTCAGTATCGGGATGTCTTTGCTTGGGGGTATGAAGACATAAAGAACTTTAGAAATGAAGAATTTGTACATCATATACCTTTGAAACTAGAAGCAACTACTTTCAAGCAAAAGCTCAGAAATTATAATCCTAAGGTATCTGAGGCTATTTTTAAAGAAGTTGAGAAAATGTTGAAGGCTCACATAATATACCCAATCCATCATTCAACGTGGGTAGCGAACATTGTTCCTGTGAGAAAGAAAATCGGTGAAATAAGAATTTGTGTAGATTTCAAGAACCTAAACCAAGCGAGTCTCAAAGATAATTATGCACTTCCCACTATGGATCATATTTTGCAAGGAGTTGCTGGATCCAAGCTCATGTCAATGCTTGATAGTTGTTCAGGATACAATAAAATCAGTGTTGCACTAGAGGATCAACATAAAATAACATTTATTACTCCATGGGGTACCTTTGCTTATAATCGGATGTCATTTGGTTTAATTAATGCAGGAGCAACCTTTCAAAGAGAAATGAATTCATCCTTTAAGGATTTGAGGGACAGAATAATTGTGATATATCTTGATGATTTGACCGTTTACTCTAAGAGAATGAAACACCACTTGACGGATTTGGGAATGGTGTAGGACCGATGTAGGCAACACGGTATATCCCTCAACCCCAAAAAATCCGTGTTCTTCGTTGAAGAAGGTAAATTGCTCGGACATATTGTTTCTAAGGATGGCATAAAGATTGATCCAGAAAGAGTGAAGGCAATACAGAAACTGGCCTTATCCACCAACAGAAGTGATTTGAAGTCTTTTTTTGGTCAAATCAACTTCTTAAGAAGTTTTGTTCCTAAATTCTCTAAAAAGGTGAGACATATGTTGAATATGATGAGTGAAAAACATCCCTTCAAATGGCAAGAAGAAGGTGAGAAAGCTTTTGAAGATATTAAAACAGCTATTTCAAATGCTCCCATGCTTGTGAGCCCAAACTTTAAAAAAGATTTCATCATTTATTGCTATGCCTCTGAGCATTCTCTATCTAGTATTTTGACTCAAAAGGATGATCAGGATAATGAAGCCCCAATTGCCTTCATGAGTGTCTCATTAAAGAAGCATGAGTTAAATTATACTCGAATGGAGAAACATGCATTTGCTGTAGTGAAAGCATTGAAGCAATTCAAGTATTATATCTTGCATTCCCATTCAGTTGTGTATGTGCCAGACACAACAGTTAAAAGTATATTAACTCATCAAGAAGTTGGGATGAATAAAAGAGCTGTATGGGTAACTAAAGTCCAGGGATATGATTTAACCATCAAGCCTACTTCTTTGGTGAGAGGACGTGGTTTATGCAAATTGATGGCTGAAAGTAAAGATTCACCTCTAGACAATGCTGGAGAAGCACCTACTGCTTTGTTAGTCAGCCTTACAGATCCCTGGTTCTCCAATATCGCATATCTTTTAACATATGGTGAATGCTTTCAAACATGAGCTATAAAGAAAGGCGAAACCTTAGATTGAAGGCTGCTAAATATGTGATTTCAAACGGTATTTTATATAAAAGAGGGATAGATGGAACCTTTTTAAGGTGTGTAGATGTAGAGCAGCAGGAAAAGTTGTTAAAAGGCATATCATTCAGATGTCTATGGAGGACACTTCTCATCTACAGTAACTCCTTTCAAAATTCTCAGGAACTACTTCTACTGGCCAGGTATGTTCAAAGACACTTACAAATTTGTAAATAACTATGAGAAATGTCAACTTTTCATTGGACGCCTTCAACTAGCAACCTTGCCCCTCAGGCCAGTAGTCATTGATGAGCCTTTTCATCAGTGGGGTATTGATTTTATTGGACCCTTAAACCCTCCATCAAGTGCTGGACATATATATATATATATATATATATATATATTAACAACAACCGATTATTTCACCAAGTGGGTGGAGGCTGTCCCAACCAAAAAGGCCAATTCTCAAGTGGTATGTGACTTCTTAATGGAATATATTTTTGTTAGGTTTGGAATTCCCCAAAAGATAGTCTCAGACAATGCAACTTATTTTTCATCTGAGGAAATCTCTTTCTTCTACTATGAACACGGCATATCACTAGCCCATTCCTCAGATTATTTTCCCCAAGGGAATGGACAAGCGGAGTCCAGTAACAAGAACATGGTTGGCATAATCAAAAAGTTAGTGTTTGATAATCCCCGGAATTGGCATAAGAAACAGTATGAAGCATTATGGGCTCACCGGATTACCCCTAAGAGAGCTATAGGCATAGCTCCATTTGAATTGGTGTATTGAATTGGCACTCAAGTGTCCTTGCCTCTGGAGCTGTCTGTTGCCAAATTACAATCTGTAATTGAAGATCATTTCTTTAAAGATTCTCTGGAGAAGAGGATAATGTATTTGAACAAGTTGGAAGAAGAAAGGGATAAACTTGTTGATCATATTATTGAACATTAGATGAAGGTGAAACAAATCTTTGACATGAGAGCCAGACCTCGTGATTTCTTTAAGAATGATGAAAATCTTCTGTGGGACAAAAGAAAGGAACCAAAGGGAGCACATGGTAAATTTGATTCTCTTTGGAAAGGTTCGTTTATCATTTCAAAACTCATTGGCCCAAATACCTTTCGTCTGAGTTACCCAGATGGTACAGTTCTGCCCTTTACCTACAATGGGCAAGATTTGAAGTTAACCAAGGTCTGACTATCTTGAAGTTCCTAGTCATGTACATATCTTTTTGTTTTGTGTCCTGTTTTTCTTTCCTGTTGTTTTCCTTTTGTGTTAGGTTAGTTCTTGTTTCTAGCTTTCTGAGTTCTCTATGTACTCCGCGTACCTAGTCCCCAGTCAGAGCCCCTGTTAGTTATCCAATGAGTTGCCATTTTTAAAAATCTTTCCTTAATATTTTTGAGCCATTTAGCTGTCGAAGTCATTTCGTCGCTCCATGTATTTGTTATCATTCGAAGTATTGTACAAAGCCCTAAACACTCCCCATCACTATTTCTTCATTTGAACCACTTTGAACTCTGGTTCAAAGCAGTTCAAAGTAGTTCAACCAAAGATTTTTGCACTAACAATTTTCTTGCAGGAAATGCGACCCAAAATAGCGAGGTGTTCTTTTGAATCACTTTCAATCACTTTGAACCTCAGTTCAAAGTAGTTCAAAGTCGTTCAACGATAAAGCCTTCTTGGTGAAAATGCATCATGTTGTACAAATGGGCCATCATTTCACAAGGCATTGATTGCTATGTCAAACAGTAATAATTAAAAGGATGTTTTAATTCCCAATGTGAAAGATCATCATTACGACTAAAGTGGAAAATCTTTAGCCGAAAAGGGGATTGGATGTCATAATAAGGCTAATCATTATTGATGCAGTCGTGAAGGGAATTATTAAATGAGATGGTTATGTTAGAAGGCCTTTGAATGTGTGAACCTTAACAAGAGGTGATCTGTCATGAATGCCTCATAACAAGGCTGTACTTTCACACGTAAGTACTCTTCCATTCTTAAAATGAGCTCGGCTTTCCCTTTTTGTTTGGCATGGGAAGAATTAAGAGTTTGAAGGAGAAGATGTTAAGGAGGAAAGAAAGGAAAACCATTGTTTTTCGGTAGATTACAGGTGAGAAACATAGAAATTCTTGTTTTTGTTCTGCAATCTGTGTGTTTTCAAAGATAATCAGTTCGAAGCCTTGCTGCATTTGATTAAGGATGAAATCTGTGTTACATTTCTTTGGCAACATTTCAAATTTGGAATGCAAAAGGCCTGTCATATGTGATACAAACTTAGAGGGTGTTAATTTGGAGAAATTGCAAGCAAATTTCCTTGAGTATGCAGATGAATCAAATGGGTGTATGGAAATTCTAACCAGTGGTCTAGTTGAAGCCCCAGCTTTTCCCCCAGCCCTTCTGAGTCCTGAATTGCTTAAAATTTGCATTGATCATTATGATGTAAGGAGCAAAAGTATCATAAACAAGGATAGGGAACCAATGTTATCAATTTCAATGGAAACCATTGCCTCCGTACTACGTCTACCAGAAAATACATTTGCCGCATTCTGTGCCATCCAATCCTTGGCTGAATACCGAGAAACTCCAAGCCAATTCTGCAATATTCTAGCTAGGAAATGGACTAAAACTAACTATGGTGGAGGTTTTAGGTTACCTAAGATAGTCACCAAGGATCATCTTAAGCCTCATATTCATGACCTTGTAGTGCTATTACATTGAGTAAAGGGTTCAACTAGCGTTTACTTCTTCGAGGACTAGATGTATCGTTATATAGAAATCATTTTGAAAGGAGAACAATGGATAGATTGGGCTAAAATTATTGCTAATTCATTGAGGACGCAACTAAAACATGCCAAAGAATCTAGGGAAAGTTTCTACATGGCCTCATACTTGACATACTGCATTGCCTGCATTATTGATCTTACTCCTCTCCCTCATGAAGTCTGGAATGAAGAAATAACAGTTTATCAATATTGCCCCCTTCTAGAAAAGGACAAAGTGCTGGAGAATTTTAGGAAGGTTCTTGATGTATTGATAGAAGATGTGCACGTATCTTTGAAGAAAGCACCCATGCCCAGATTGTCTTCTGAAGCTATAAAACTAGTTCAACAATAGGGAAGCTATTTCATACAATTTCCCAAGTTCGCCTATTTGAGAATAGGTGGATTCGAAGATGAACCAATAAAACTTCCACGATATGTATTGGATTGCTTTATTCTAGCTGAAATTTGCAAGCAGTTATTTTTTGTTATTAAAGATAACTTACCGCAGGAGAATTGGGAGATGGTGTTCCCTATTAAACTTGGCTATTTGGTTTGTAACAGTATGATTAATGCTTTTGTTATAGGAAGTAATTTGCTCGGGTTTAGTTTTGGTTCTTACCATAGCAGAAGAAATTTTGATAGCAAAAGCTTTACAATTCAAACTCTTGGTCTTAAAGGTCACCCATCAACAACTCCAAAATTAGAAGATTTATGGCAGAACTGTAAAGATAAAGAAGTATTGAGAAGAGACCATTTAAGATTGACATTGCAACAAATCAATTCCCTGAAACTAAAATTTCAAACAGAAGGAATAATTGAGGATGGCTCAGACATGATTGAACCAAGCTGGTAAGAATCCAATGAATTGAAATCACTGGAAGTCGACTAGAATCAGAACAAGGAAGAGGATATAAATCTAAGGGCTAGATTTATACTAACTTACACAGATGATTGGCTAAAGAAACAAAGCAAGAAAGTTGTCAATGAACCCTCTTCAAGAGTCGTTTCTTTTTCTGAACCATCCATATCTGACACCCAACTTTCGTCTACTATTGTAGGTAGTGTGTTGTATCATAGTAAGCAGAAGAGGACGCCAATCCATATACAAAATACGGCTCCTAGAACAAGGTCTAAAGCTAAATCTAAGGCCCTTAAGTATCACGAGGTTCAAAAAGAAAAGATGTCTTTTCAAGTACAAGATTCAAATGATGGTCTCAACTTCTCGGATGGTGCCGATGGTGATGTGTAGTTCATCGAGGGCCCTAAAGTGGATCAGCCAAGGTTCATGACTCCCACCAGAGATGCTTAGGCAATCTCTGTAAGTCCTATTGTCCTGTCCTAGTTATCCAATTCAATCAGTAAGAAAAGAAATCTGTAGCCGGTTTCAACACTTGTAAAGGATATAGTAACCAAATATGTTGCTCAGGGTTCAAAGAGTAAGAAATTGAAAATGGATGCTCATTTAACTAAAGACCTAGTGATCGGAAAAATAACGGCTGAAGTAGCCAATTATAAGCAGAAAATAGAATCCGGGGAGATTGACAATGAAGGTTTCAAAGTCACTTTAGTTGAACTGGGAACCATAAATAGGAGCATAGGTAACCACTTTTTCAAGTTTTTTACCCATCATATGTTAACTCAATCTGAAAAAGATAGCAGGGAGAAAAAGGAGCTTAAGGGTAAGGTGATGACTATGGCCGCCTATATTGATTCTTTGATGAATCTTGGAGCTATACTGGTTGTTCAAGCCCCTCAATCCTTCGACCCGAACTCTGCAGATAGCCAGCTATTGGTAAAGCAAATGCAAAGGAAGAGGTTGCTATTAGATGTTATGAAAGATTGGGTGGATGCTATCATCAAGGAGGGTAATAAGTTTATTCTAGAATTCACCAATGTATATGCTGAAGGAGAAATGGTTTTGGGAGAAATTCAAACTCTGATTCTAGAATGGGAAACTAAACAGAGCCGGTACCAAGCAGTTCTATTCCAGGTAACTGAAGTTGAGAAATTAGGAGTACTTAAGTTTCTGAATGAAAATCCAATGAAGACTGTAAATCCCTGCATGTTATTCATCATGAAAAACAACATGAGTTGGAAATAATCAGTTTATAAGGAAGCAATCAAAGAAATGCAAGCCATCAAGAGAAAAATTGTTGGGATGCATGAGAAACTCCTTAAAGACATGAATATAGTAAACCCTACAGGGATCCTACAATTTGATGATGGGAACATGGATTTTGAAACATTGACCAAAAGCTTCAATGAAGTCATTGAGAAGATCAGGGATAATGAATTGCCCACTGCTAATGATTTCACTATGTTGGCGAATATCGAATCCATGCTATGCCTTAACAAAATTTTGATGCCACGTCAAAGCCCGAAAATCAAGGAGTTCAAATGGCAAATGGATGCGTGTAGGGCTAAGCTACTGAGTTTGAAGAATCCGCATTCCCATGCAATGCAAGAGTTCATGAACACTTTCAAAAGCTAGAAGTTGGTGCGACAAACCATGGGCGAAGAAGAGAAAACCGACGACGAGGCTTGAACAAGATAGTCATTTTCAATTACGTTTTGACAACGTTTGTTATAACTGTTTCTTGTTAATACCGAAATGGTTGAGTTTTGATGGAGGCCTTTCGGATCTGTAATGAAACTATAAATGTTGGGGCATTGAACTAATTAAGGGTTAGAAAAGAGATAGCTAGAGATTTTGATAAATAGATACTTTAAAAACAGTGATCGAAAGATAGCATATATATGTTTTTGCTTTTTGAATGATTGTGTGCATGAAGGAAGATTTTTATATATATCATCTTGGATTTGGCTTGGAAACTTGGCGTTTGAAGTGTTTAAATCATTGTTACTTTGAGAGCTCTGATTTATTGATTCAAGATATCTATTGTTATTCCCACCGTAAGTTCATTTTAATTAGGATTCTTGAGTGGTTGATATCAATTGTGGTATTATTCATTTCTTTGAATAGATGTTCTGCAGAAGCAGAGTTTGATAAATTTCCTCTTTATTGTTTGAATGAATTCTTACCTCACTACCTAGGAGTATGTGAGAAAACCTTATGTGATTTCTAGTAAAAGTGCGTAGATAATCTTTGAATTGATTGAAAATTCTATAAGGAAGTTGTACCTTTAAAATGCAAAGAGAAAACCAAATAATATGAAGTTTTCTCAACTGTTGTGAACATTTTTGTATTTTCCAATACCTTGGGCATATAGTGATTTTATTAAATAATTGAAAAGACAATCCGTTTACCAAAATAATATTTTCGCTTGAGTTTTGGTTTCACATATATATACATAGTGATATATTATAAAATTATAAATTTATATATACATCATAGATTCATACAAGTTCATTGGTTCAAAACGTCAAACATAAAGAATAACAAGTTAGAAGCGTGATACTCATAAATCCATAATTGCCCATAATATTATAAATAAAATACCTCATATATCATATTCATAATTTGCAAAAGTTTCAAAATGTTGCTACACAATGAAACTTCAAAATACAAGCCATAGTTTATATTTAATATACAAAATCATCTTTCCTATGATCATAGGAATCAAGGTCATCATTTGGTTCAACTTCATTTGAATCACAAGTCGTGACACTCACAGTAACTATGTTTGTGCTATTTGCAAGCAGCCTCTTGTTCATCTATAGACTTGGACAAGTTGTGCGATTGTGGTATCTAAATCAGCACACTAAGGGGCTAGATTGTAATTCTTTGCCCCACTATCACGATAGTTCGATCTCTTATGTGACAAGCAAAGATGGGAGTGTACGTAGACCAAATCTTTTGCTCCTTTTGCACCCAAAAGATTGTGCTTGACCGAGTGGATGCAGTATGTGCTCCAATTCTGCTAAATTAAAGAGCTTGCAGCTTGTTGAGTTACCATACATTTAGTATTTAATTTAAAATGATAGTATCATTGATCAAATTAATAATTGATAAAATGAAATAAAAAAAGACTCATATTTGGAAGGGAACTTTAAATACAAGAAGCTACAAGAAAATGAAGCTTAACCACATGTAAATATCACTATTCATTAGCACCATACTATATTGAGCATGAAGAGCAGTAGTGTCATGATATTTGGACACTACAAATTGGCCAAACTTAGTCAAGACAATATTTTGAGTTTTCATTATCATATATCTTTCTCAATACAACCTTGTAGCCAATAGCAACCTTTGCATCTCTATATAGTACTATCCTCGTTGGTTGTGAAACCATCTCTTTGCTACAAACTATGGTGATAAAACATATACCGAGATGTAGGGGGTGGTCATCTCGTTCCAATAGTCAACAATACTTATTTCCACAACTTTGAAAAATGCATTTGTATGTTTCTTCTCCATTATTATTGCTTTTATGTTCTCCACCACAAAGTCCATGCCATCATAAATTTCAACCAAACATGAGCGATTAGTATCAACATACCTAACCATGCTCATTTCAAGACATTCAACACGATCCACCTTTCATCAAGGATCGATGATTTTATTTTCTGGGCTCTTTTTGTGTTTTGATTGCCTCCATGCACTCCACAAAGTATTGATGACTATAGCACTCAAGGCCTCTCGCACCTTCCCAAGTCATCTTAAAACATGTGTGTGAGATGTAAATCATGTTTCAACAACCTAACATGGCATAAAACATACATGTCATATATCAAGTCAACTCTAAAAGAATTCAAAATTAAAATAAAAAAATAAAAAAATAAAACAAACTTAAATTACCTTCAATAACTTCAATGTAGAGGTCCTAAATATGGCTTGTAACATTAGTCACAAACATTTATATCTCCTTGAAATGATCCAAACCCGGAAAATAAGAAGACTCAGCAAAAATAACCAACACAAAGATGGTAATATTGTTATGTCATGCTATGAGTTTGACCTCTTCTATTATGTCGATGACAATCGGGGCTAATATAAAGAGGTGGGAAGATAATACATGGAACAATCTGAATGCATCTCATCTGAAGATAATACATGGAACAATCTGAATGCTCCCTATGGCATGCTCATATCCGAGAGTTGTGCTACTTGCGGAGAGCTCGTACTTGGTAGCAATGTCACTCGAATGCTGCTCACGACCCTAATTTCTTAGTGAACAGTCTGCAAGCAATGTTCTGTCGTGCAACCTACCACTACGACGTGACTAGAGGAGGTAGCTCTCATGACCTTTCAACTAGCATTAATGCTGCCACATTCTGTAACCTCTCTATTACACACGTAGCTCACTGTATACTCTCACTACTTCATTGGTGATAGTGATCTGAGCTCCTCGGGTTAGGCCCTGTAGATTGTACTGATGTTACCCTCTGCCTATTACTAATATCGTACTCCTCCCATAACCACAGATACAAACAATGACCTTACGATTCACCCAGCTAGGATAAAGGCCTTACAAGTGATTCTACTACCATTCGGTTTGCTTCTGAAGTAGACTCAATTGAATAACATATGCTGCAAATTTGTACCTAAACTTGGAACAATCTTCGAAGAGATACTGGGGCTACGTCCAATCTCCCAATTCTCCTTAACGGGTTTCGTCCTTAAGAAAACCAGTCACATTTAAGCAACCTTGACGTTTTAAAAACAATATTATAATTCATGGTGTATAATAACCCGAACTGTTTATAACTTCGTGAAACACCAAATCCTTCTCAAATTCAATTGTTTGACATTTTGTCAAACACTTTGCAAACAAGCTCTGATACCACTATAATATCCCTTGCCCAAACTGATTGATTTTAGCTCAAGGAATATTATCAAACACTTGTATGCTGCTTTTCTCTTTTCTGATTTTTTTTGTGTACAGTTTGAATGATGCTAAGAAATTTAGGATGTTCACAAATGATATTACAATATCTTTTTTAATGAACTAATATGCAAGTGTAGTTCTTTTTGGTATTTTAAATGCATATACATGGAAACTAGATATGAAATGCATACCTACAGCCAACTAACATTTTGACAAACAATTGGCATACAACTATTATGCTGATCATATATGCTATTATATTGAAATTTCGTCACACAAATAGTATGTAACATATATCTCCTTTATTGAATTCATTCCCATGTACAATGTTGCTATGAATTTGCCAAGACAAATGGGCTTACAATAATGACTACAGCAATGCCAAATCTGATTTTGAGTTATCACTTACAACAGCAAATTATATGCCTAAGATTATAATGCTAACTACTAATAATTGCAAGAGGAACCTGATAATAGTGTTGTCCAAGGATGGAGATGAAAGTTGCAATCGGAATCAAGCATAAATACTGTAGTGTGGGTACTGTAGCGCGGCACTATTCACGCGTACTGTAGCAGCAAGTAAAAAAATGATTACTAATGGCTGCCAAAGATGAATGTTCAAATCTGCACTTAATAGTCCTTCAATATTTTTCAAACCCTTTGGTTATTCCTTCTTTAAGCACAAATAGAACTCCAAAATGAAGCTCCCCTGAATGCCAAATTCACTAGATATTTCTCCACCTCAAATGGTTGCAACACTGAAGAATTGACGGTCTCCAATGGCTAACTAAAATCAGAAACCCTTAGTTTCTTCTCCTAGGTTCATATCAAATGCAAATGACAATAATTGGATGCCTAACAATGAAGCTCTCGCCTCTATTTATTCTTTTCCTTCACCCTTCTAGAAGGAAATAAAATATTGTTTAATTGCACTCTCTAGAAGCTTCCCCCTTTCAATTACACTAATTAGTTGTGCTTCTAGAAAATTAAATTAATTAAATATAAAGTCACCTTTAGATTTATTTATTTTTTGACTTTAATTTAATTTATTTCTCCTTATTTCTCCACTTAGCCTTCGGAGAATGAAAAGCTAAGAACTCCATTGAGGGTTTAAAAGATGGGGATCATTACATGGTGACAATCCCACCGAAGCTCATTGCTTTTATAACCTCAATATGAGGGGAAGTACAAACAACTAGGCAATGTGGGATAAAAGCCATTCTCATCTTCTAGTCACTTAAGTTACTTTTGTTATAAAATGACTTTAAGTCATAAAGTAACTTTATAAATCCACGATATAAAATGAAGTGACTTAACTATAGAAAAGCTCCTCCACTTAAATATTTCCCCAATGAAACCAAATAAACTCATGTAATTGGTTGACATCCTCAAGATTTATGCCATTAGCCTATCCAGATGGAAAGACAGGCCAACAAGCGGCCAGTAAGGCCTAGCGCAGAGAAGGGGACATTACACTCCTCGGCCCCCATGTAAAGTTTTTTGACCCATTTAGTTTAAGTGTCCTTTTGCATGATTAAATTGAGTAATGGATTGTACATGGTGTCAAAAAAATATGATTATATGTAGTCCCCACCATAGCCCCAATTGCACTAACAATTTCTAGCATTAGTTGGCATGAATTGGACAAAAATTGTAGCCTTCACCATCTCAATTGATTCTATGAGGATATTGGTAATGAAACTTGCATCTTTCAGTTGCCCTTCACAACTTATTGCTTTCAAGAAAATCAACCCTTTGGGGTACATTGATATAAAATTGATAAATGGCTTATTTTTGCAATCTTCTCATCCATACAAAATGGACAGAGCTATCTCTCTCCATGTATCCTTGACCACTCTCAATTGTCTCTCAATGCTTTCTCCTCCACCAATAAGGTGGTTTACACCTTTTTGTAGCCTTAATTCACAAAATCAGGAGGTGTATTGCAAAGGGTAGTCAACATTTCTTGCAAATACGACGATCTAACAATGTTAAATGGAAGCCCATGGTAGAAATGCACCGAGAAACACTTTGATCAACAATCCGTGGGGTAAAAGACAGCATGGAAGGTCGAGAGCATGCTGGATGAGGGTTTGCTTTACCCGACACTGAGTCCGCGCTGTGACCATTTTGTTCACCGGATATGTTATTGTCTACCAACTCCTGAGAGTTTCTTCGATGAGAAGTTGAGTATCATTGATTTGTGCCTGATTCCTCACAAGTTCTCTCAATAGCACCATGAGTTTGGCAGCTGTGGGTTCTAGTTTTGCAGCCATTCTATCAAGGGAATGGGTTCTTCTCTTCCGGCTATTTAATCTCATTCATTGTCCACGGGCTAGCAGGATCGAATGCTCTGATACCACTGTAACATTCTGTTCATCTGAGTACTTGATGGTGAGTTACAAAATGCTGAATAATTGTATGGAAGGGTTGGCAAGAAGGTTGTACAATTGGCTATTTGCTAGGGATGAATGTAGCAGTTGGAGTACAGATCTTTGGGAGACTGTACGAGAAGGCTGCAAGTTCATACGGTGGAAGAACAATGGAGGCCATACAATGTAGCAGCTCACAAGAGGCTGTATGGAAGCTATTGGCATACTGGGATGTGGGTCCATACAGTATGGAAGTTGTATAGTGGTGATGGGGAAGAGGTCGTACGATGGAGGTGGGGAAGGCTGTACGATTAACTTTGCAGGCCATACGATATTGTGGGGAGGATGTACGGTGGAGTGAAGGAGACAATGTGGTGGTGAGGTGGGGTATGAAATGAATGTAGAGTTGTCCATACGGTAGGGGAACGAAACAAATGGTGTACGAATGGAGGAAAGACAGTCATGCAACAAAACTTTTAGATCCAAATTCATTAGATACACCAAAGAATCAAGATTGAACATGAATAACTTTCAATATATATTTGCCAAAAGATGGTGCTTTGATTTGCCAGGTCTAAGCGAAGTATTACATGCAACGAATAGGATGAGAGTTGAATCCCACCGAAACCAAACAAGCCAAGTAGGGAAGATCTTTCACTTCCGAAATAGCGAACAACAGAAAATCACAATGGGAATTTGAAGTACAAAGAAATAATCCAAAATGCATACCTAATGACTACCTACAAGCCATGCTTAAATACCCATCGAGGAAAACTTTCTTAGGGTGTAAAAAGATAGCCGATGACTACAAAAACTACAAAAACAAACTAAAAATGTGTCTGAGATATATTAGTTCAATCGGCCCATTAACAATAGTTTGATTAATGATTTATTTTATAACAGGAACATTACAATCCTCCCATCCCAAATATTGTTTGTCCTCAAGCAAATGCAATGCTGGATGTTGTAGAATGTGCTCACCCTCTCATGTCGCGTCGTCCAATGGCAAGTGTTTCCAACATACCAAATATTCCTTCACCATGCGGTTCCGCAGGTCTTCTTACATACTTCGATGATTTTGACTAATTTCAATATGAGCTTTCCCTCTTCATTGAGCGGCGGAAGGTCTACAGCTATCGTGACGTTCTATCCCACAGCTTTCTTAAGGCAGGAGACATGAAAAATGTTATGAATATGGCTCCCCTCTGGAAGTTCCAACTCATTGGCAACTACACCAATGCGGCAAACTACCCGATAAGGACTATAAAATTGTGGCTTCAATTTTTCTTTTCCTTTTTCCTTCAATGAGGATTGTCGGTATGGTTGAAGTTTGAAATAGACCAAGTCTCCCACTTCAAAACTTCTCTCGATTCAATGTCTGTCGGCATACATCTTCTGTTGATTCTATGCCCGTTGTAAGTTTTCCTTCAAGCATCTCAAGATGCCCTGTTCCTCCTAAAGCCAGTCCCTCGCCCTTGGTGCGCGATTGTCATCAACAACTGTGTCGATGAAGGAAAGGGGTTCGTACCCGTATAGTTCTATGAATGGTGCCATCCCAATGGACATGTGGTAAGTGGTATTGTAAAAATATTCCCCTATGTGCATCCATTTGACCCATGCTCGTTGTTGTGCCAAGACGTAGTTCCGAAGGTACCCTTCAAGCCACTTGTTCACAATCTCCGTCTGTCCATCTATTTGAGGGTGGTAACTCATACTTATTGACAATTATATTCCTACCAATTGAAATAGTTGTGTCCAGAAGATAGTGATAAATCGTTCATCTCAATCACTGACAATGATTCATGGTAACCCATGTAGATGAAAGACATCTCTAAAAATAGATCGGCTACTTGTGCGGCCTGAAAGTTTGAGAGGATGGCAAAGAAATGTGCGTACTTCGTCAGTCTGTCAACCACCATGAAAATAGAATCCTTTTTGTTCACCTTAGCAAGTCCAGTAATGAAATCTATCGAGATACTTTCCCACTTCCGTTCTAGAACTAGCAAACATAGTAACCCGACGGGTAGAGTATGTTTGGATTTGTTCTATTGGCAGACCGCAGACTCTCTTACATATTGCAATACATCTCCTTTAAGACCTTTCCATGGAAACCTCTCACTGAGACATCTATAAGTTTTGAGGAAGCCCGAGTGTCATGCCAAGGGTGAGTCATGTACCTCCTTCAAGATTTTCTGCTACAATTTGGATTCCGGAACTAAAAATATCTGATTCTTATAGTAAATGATGTCATTCACTACTTTTTACCGATTATCGTGGGCGTTGCCATCCATTAGCTCACAAGAAAATGTGTTTTTGGAATATTCTATCAACAAATGTGCTTTCCAGTCAGCTAATATCTGGGTTAGTGTTGATGCGAGTTTTGTATCACTTACATAACATATTAGGATTTGACTATTCGATATGGGATATCAAACATGCAACTCCTCTCTTGAAAAGTTATTGCTCATGGGAGATGAGTATAACTCCAATGTTCCTTACACTGTTGGATACTCGCTCAGCTTTATCAATATGATTTGCTGATAATCACGTTTTCGGCCTTATGCTATTCTTTCGAGGATGACTTGGACTTTGGTAGGATGAAGGTGATGGTGGCTCTGTTCGTGAAATGTGCGAGTGACAGATAATGTTGATGGTAGTTTGATGGAGGGTGTGCCTGTCGATGATGATGTTGATGAAAGAGGTGGTGGTGGAAGGTGAATGGGTGAGTTCTGATATTCGGCTTACTTCTTTAACTTCGACTACCCAGCTACTCACTATTCTACTCTTACTCCTATGAATGGAAGGTTAGCAAATGGACAGGGATCGAACCTAATGAGAGCTGACCAGCGGCCTCACTTCCACAGGTGCAATGATTCAAAGGAATAATAAACTAGTTTACCACACAAAGCTTCCCAAGCAGCCGCTAGGATGCTAGTGCTCTAGTATTAATCCCTATCAGACATTTACCAATGCTACCATACAACTATTCATCTACTTTAACCTCACTTAAACAACTTAAAATGAAACCAACTTTAACAACTTGAAAAGAAATCTAACTAAGTGGAAGTAGAAAACATGCAATAATACCTAATGTTCTTGACCAACATGCAAATCGCAACAATGAAAAAGAGAGCAATTTTGGTATTATCTTCGCAACAATTTCTCCAACACTTTACAAATGAGAGTTAATGGCCTTATATAGGGACCAAAAATACAATGGACGGTGGAGATCAAAACAAGATCAACGATCCAAATTGGATCCTCAAAACCCTAATTAGGGTTTCCACCCCATCAACCAATGAGAAGCCGCCACCTCGTCAATGGACCAATGAAAAAAGTGCAAAAAGTGGCAACCAATGAGAAGGCATCAATATGGTGGCCAATCAGAAATAGACACTTGTCCTATTTTAGAAGAAAGATAAATTTTCCACTTGGGCTTACGTCAAATGATCTTCTAATATAACTCTTCCCTTTTCTTTCATTTTCTTAGCTAAGGAAATGAACTTAGCTAGCCTCTCGTTAACTTCTTCCATAGGAGGACAAGGTGTGTGCTTCGCCCTGAGTTCCACTGACTTCACCGCGCTTCTTGCTGCTTGTAGTATCTTTTCATGATCCTTCTCATATTCTTTCGTAAATCCAATAAAAGCATTGCAACAAGAAAGGGTGCCCAAATGTTTTTTCTTTATAGCAACCTTTCCCAACTAATCCAACCTCGATCCAAAATTTGTCTCATTCATATCATCTTTGCCAAGGGGGATTGTCCTTCCTTTAGTCTTTCCCTCATTCGTATCATGTCCACTGTACCAATATTGGTGTCGGTTATTCTCTTCATTTTCGAGAAGAAGGGCATTTTGGGCATCATATCCTCTTTGTCTTTCTTAGTCTTGTCCGCTTGGATTCTTACTTGCACTAAAATCCTCCATGCTCGTCGCCCTATTATGGGATGGTGGAGTGGTGGACCAGAAAGCAAGTAGAACCAAGGGAAGCAATCCTAAGACTAGAACAAAAGAAGGATGTCAGCTTAAGGACCCCTTGCAACTCTAGATGATAAAAATTCACCTTAACCAATAATCTTACAGCGACCTTTCAGAATTAGGACTTGACCTTAAGAACTTCAAATCCCTTGCAAATCAAAAATTTATCATGCAATTCACCTCCAAATAAAATTACCCAACTTAGGGAAAAATTTTCAGCCTCTTGCAAAAATCAGAATTTCATCTCCCACAAATTTCGCCCTCCACAAAATTCGCCGAGCAAGAAGAGTGCAGATCTGCTCTTGCAAAATCACCAACGCCTTGAGAAGGAGAAGTGAGAAGTGAGGAAGAAATGGGAGAGAGGCCTCCTCTTATACCCAACTTTCTTACTACCCACAAGCTAGCTGACTTGGACCCTGGGAGCAAGAAAAACAATAAGTAATGCAAAAATTATGGCCCACAATTAAATACTTAGCTAAATATTAATTTTGCTAAAATGAAAATTGCATTTTAAAATTGCCAATTAGTTCTAAATTGCAAAAGGAAATTAAATGGTGCCTTGGAGATGTTAAATATTTTCATTTAATAAGGATTTAGTAATTAATACATTATTAAGATCGGATTTTGGCAAACCAAAAGCCATTTTTCAATATTAAATTACCAATTTCATTAAAGGCAAAAAGTTTTCAAGGCAATTTTAATCTATTAAAGCCAATTTTTTGCAATTTTTACCCAAATCAATTTTGCTATGCCAATAAAAAAAAATTTTGACAAAAATAAAATAAAATTTCTTCTAGAGCCAAAAATCGATTTTTGCAATTTAGCATCATTTCAACAAAATTAAAATTTTCACCAAAGAAAAAATTGAGATTTTCCAAAACTTAAGTCTAACAAAATTTTTCTTTTGAAAGATTATTCAAATTTACACATTTATATCCGGATTTTCAAAAGAAAACATCTAAATACAAATTTACAATTTTATCCTGCCAAATATTGCTCTTTAAAATTTTGTCCGGCCTAAGGATGAAATTGGTCTAGAAAATCAAGCGAAGCCGGGTGAAAATAAGCTAAGCCTCCCCACATTTGTCTTGAAGGTGCCAAGGCGTGAAATTTTCAAAACTCAAAAATTTTGGACAACCCAAAAATTTGCCGAGGCGATCAAAAAAAGGGGTCCCCAAAGAATTTGGGGCGATGGTGTGAGAACCTCACAACATCTAGCGACTCCATGGGTGAAATGTTCTTGAACGTTTCAAGAATAAAATAACTTAGAACAAAAATCTCAGGATGGCTTATCTGAAAATCTACTTAAGGACAAGCACTCAACGAGGGAAAGAACTTTCAAGTTCAACCTAAGCACCCTGGCCATAAGTTACTCACGTGTGTGCAAATGATTTATTCCCCACTCGACAAGACCTTGACAATTTCTCAGATCCTTTGAACTTAGCTATTATAATATCCTTACCTCAAAAACAACCTGGATAGATCCCTACTACTAGTTAGGCATTTATAGCCCCGACGGAGTTATCGCTATTGTACCACAATCATGGTTCTACCTTTAGTGATTATTTTTATAGCACCGGTAGAGATGATTGCACACCCTTGAACCAAATTTCATCTTTATTTTCACTTTGATACTACTTTCTTTTTTCATGATATTTCCTCTTTTTCTTCTTCTCCTTTCAATCTTTTGTTTGGTTTGCAGGCTATGAAGCTTGCGGAGGGTTTGGAAGACCACAATGGTGCTGAAGTAGGTGTATGATTTTTACTAAGTCCAATTTCACTTCGAAACATCAAGAACTCAAAGCAATTAAGCATGAGTAGAATGTTGTAACCATGCCAGAGATAACTCAAGAACCTCTATCGAGTTAAACCCAAATTTAGTACAAGTCCCACCATAGACCAATGACTAAGCACATCCTTAAATCTCTGAACCTTGCTAAATGTATTCGAGAAATGAACAAGACAAATTCCGTTTTGTCACCAGAAATGTAAAATCTATGCACCTCGCCCACAAGTGATAACATGGACCCCCTTTTACACTTGCAAAGGCTCAAAAACCAAAACTGCTAACTAAGGGAAGCTAAAAGATCTCAAATCAAATGACTTTGATGCAAATCAAACTCAAGCTCCCTCGCAACATCTAAACTAAACAATGGAAAGAAAACTACTCTACCCAACTGAAAAGAAAAGTACTCTAAACCCTTGGGCCAAATGGTCCAAGACAAACTCTACTCAAAAGAACTGAAAGCAAACTAAACTACTAACTGAAAGCAAACCTATTCTAACTATGTACAAAAGGGCTCCGGGTGGAGTCCTAGGCTTGGAAATAATGCTTGAGGAATTGCCCATTGATAGGCAATGGGACATCCTCGCTAGTGAGTGTCTTTAGTCTAAATGCATTATCTCCAATGATCTCGGATATCTGGAAAGGACCCTTGAATAGTTTATCGAATTTGTCATGTTGTCTTTTTTTCTCATGGGCTTTGTCCCAATATAAGACCAAGTCTGAAATCCTAAAGGCCTTATTTTGCGCTCTTCTATTGAACCAACGCTTCACTACCCCTTGATGTTTTGCAAATTTATCTAGGGCTTCATCCCTTTTCTCATCCAATTGCATCAGTTGAGTCAACCTAACCTGGGCTCGGTCTTCATTCTCATCATAGTATTCCTGTATGAACCTCAAAGTTGGAATTTTCAATTGGATCAAGACTACAGGATCTTGTCCATAAACCAAATGATAAGGTGTGTTTCCTATGGACTCTTTTACTCTAGTTCTATCTGCCCACAAGGCATATCTCAGTTGCATGTGCCAATCTTTTGGGTTCCTATCTAAGAGTTTTCCAATCACGGTCAAAAGGTTCTTATTTGTAGATTCTGCTAACGCCATTACCCTGGGGATAATATCCTAATGAAAATTTTAAAATAATCCCGTGGTCAAATGCCCAAGTATGAAATTTCAAAGAAGTAAAAGCAGAACCATTATCACATACAAAAGCAGAAGGACAACCAAACCTGGTGGTGATCTTTTCCTCTAAGAACTTAATGACAATCTTAGCAATGCAATTCTTGAAAGCTTGGGCTTTTGACCACCGAGTACAGTAGTCAGTTGCGGTTCGAATATACCTGTGTTGTGCTGAGGAAGGTGGATTGATGGGACCAATGAAGTCAAGTCCCACATCGCGAAAGGTCTCACCTTGATGATTGGCCGCAAAGGCATCATTGGGTTCCTCTGTCTCTTCACTGTAGTTTGGAAAACATGGCAAGTCTTCACATGCTCGTGAGTGTCTTTGAACAAAGTTGGCCAGTAATATCCGGCTCTTAGTATCCAATGTGCTGTGGCCAAATCTGATCCATGTCATGTTTCCCATTTGTCATGAAAATGTTCCAATATGTTCCTGGCTTCTTCTTTTACAACGCATCGCAAATATACCCCTTCATGATTCTTCTTGTACAACACTGCTCCTCGTAGCATATATCTTCTACTCTTAAATCTTAGTGCCCGTTTTTGCATTGGGTTCAAATGTGAAGGACATCGGTGATTTAAAAGATAGTTGATTATGTCCTAGTACCATTCATCGGGATGTACCTCCTCCAATTCATAAACTTGTTGTACAAGTCCAGGTCCTTCTGATGCCATGGTTTGCGCTAATTGTTGTCCTCTGACTAGTTTCATTGGTTGGATCTCTATGTCATATTCCTAAATAGTGGCGACCCACTTGCCTCGTCTTTCTCCAAGCTCACTTTGCATCAACAAAGTCTTTACTGCTATGTCTGGCACGATTGTGTGTACTTTGCTTCTCAAGATGTAATGCCTGAATTTCTTTACCGCTTTCACCATGGCATAGGCTTGTTTCTCCACATTTGGGTACTTCAATTCGGCTTCCCTAAAGGTGCACTCGTGAACGCAATCGGATGCTCTTCACCTTCCTTATTCTTCTGTGTTAGAATGGCCGCACATGTGTGATCAGAGGCAAAAGAATATATGTTGAATGGCCTCTCATAATCCGGGCTTACCAGGACTGGTGCATTGATAATAGCATGTTTTATTTCCTCAAATACCCTTTTTGCTGCTGGAGTCCAATCTACTTTTGCATCCTTCTTCAACATGTCATTCATTGGTTTCACAATCTCAGCAAATGCAGATATGAACTTCCTCATAAAGTTGATCTTTCCAAAGAAAGATTTGAGCTCTTTCTTGCTACCTGGCATGCCAAGTTTGGAAATTGCTTCCACCCTCTCTGGATCTATCATTATACCCTTTTTTGAAATCACATGTCCCAGAAGCTTCCCTTCGGTAACTCCAAACATACATTTCTTCGGATTCAAAGAGATCCCAAACCTTTTACATCTTGTGAAAACTTTCCTCAAGCCCATTATGTGATCCTCTCTGTTCTTTGAAAATATTGTTATGTCATCCATGTAAATGATAATGCATTTATCTTTTAAGTCCTTAAAGGCATAGTCCATAGCTCTTTGAAATGTTGCGGCTGCATTGATCAGGCCAAAAAGCATCCTTCTATCTGCAAAAGTTCCCCACTTTGTGGTGAAGGCTGTCTTTAATCTATCCTCCTCTTCAACTATCACTTGATTGTAGCCCAAGTATCCATCCATAAACGACATCATTTTAGCTCTGTTCACAATTTGTAAAACCTCATCCAGTGATGGCAATGGGTAATTGTCCTTTTCTGATGCTCTGTTCAGGTTTCTGAAATCAACACACAACCTTATCTCTCTGTTCTTCCTGACTGGGACAAAATTGGTGACCCACGTTGAGTGTCTCACTGGGAAGATGATTCGTGCATCAAGCAACTTCTTCACTTCTTGATATATCAATGGTTCTAACAAAGGGTTGACCGGCCTTTGTCGCTGCCTAAATGGCTTACTCCCTTCCTTCAGTGGAATCGTGTGTGTAATGATGGTGGGGTCATATGTCTTCAAATCCTCATATCCCCAAGCAATCACATCAGGGAATTCCCTCATCAAATTCAATATGTCTGCTTTCTCCTTGGGTGTACAAACTTTTCCAATGTAGACAATCTTGGGACAATCCTCTGTTCCCAAATTAACCTTTTCACACTCATCACCTCCTATACGTTGATACTGTGTTTTGTGGAATTGGTCCATGTCAAATATTCTTTCCAATTCAATCATTCCTTTTGGAATAGTGTTGGTCTTTTGGCTCATAATTCCTTCTCTATCAATCTCTACTTCTTCATCCACTTCTCCATATATGATTTGTGTTGTGAAGATATCTGAATTGGTCAAGAATTTAAGAATATGCCTATCATCTTCGAACACCTAGAAATTCTTGACGTTGTCTGGTACTAATGGAACCAATACCAATTCCATTCTAAACTTCTTCAAGCAATCCAACTTTATTGGTGCTAGCGAGCTTGTAGTCTGCGCGAGGGCATTTGCCACCTAATTGTTTGCTCTATAGCTAAACTTGATGTTGAAGGCATCAAAGCTTTCTATCAAATCCCAAACTCAGTTTCTATAATTCTTCAACCTCTTGTCATGGTAAGCGAACTTTGCTTTATCTGTTCAATTATTAGATATGAGTCCCCTAATACATGAAGTATTTTGGCGCCTTTCTTAATAGCACACAAGCAGCCTAGAATCAATGCTTCATATTCTGCCATGTTGTTGGTGCATGGGAATTGCAATCTATTTGCCTCCAAATATGTTGCCCCTGTTGGGCTGACTAACTTGAACCCGGCTCGAGCTCCTTGCTTGGTTTTGGAGCCATCGAACCTTAGAGTCCATATTTCATTTCTTTGTAAATTCTTCGACTCATCTGTTTCCTTGTCTTCTTTCATTTCTTCATTTGGTGGTGTAATATAATGACCCTTACTATAAAGGCTACTAAAACCTCAATGCTGAACTATGACAATCCGTCAAACACTTGACATGCAACTGATTATTTGTTTAAAATGTAGTATAGCAACAAATTCACAAGGTATGACTGATATAACAATGCAATACAATTAACAATAACAGTACCAATAACAATATTCAGGAAATCTGATTACGATGTGTTATTAAGGACTTAATTCTGAGAGAATAATGGACTGTTGCTACAATATTCTTTAACTAGAAACAGTGACTGATTTAAGGCATTACAAGAACTGAATATATGCAATTTATACTATCCAAATCAAATGCAAGAACCTGGAGATTTGCTGCCACTATTTGTTGTCAAAGCCTGATGTACTGATGACAATTCTGCACCCCAAATTTTCACCTCTATTCCCTGTCGTACAGCTTCCTGGTGCAGGTCGTACAATACGGAACCTATATTGAAATTTATGCAAATTAATGGCTGCTGAAAATACCCCAAATAGGGACGCCTAGGGTTGTTAAATGACCTCTTAAAAGCATTGAATGAATCTCTGAATAGTTTGTGAGATATGAACAAATTTGTGTCTCAAGCCCTAGTACAGCACTGCTATGTGCGGCCCTGTTATAAAATAATTTGCTGGGTATTGGATGCCGAAATTGGTATGATCTGAAACGCCTAGGGTACATATATAACCCCTCCAAAGCATACATTCAAACTCCCAAGCAATATGAAGTTATGAGTAAAAATGTGCGTCCAAGCCCTGGTACGGACTGATCAGAAAATTGCACTGAATGACCTCCCAATTTTACCAAACTGATTTTCCAATGATATGATGAATTCCAAACCCCTTTTTGCAGACAGTTTTAAACTCTCAAATCAATTCTCAGAATAATCCACCATGAAATGGCTAAATACCATCTCCAATGAGCAACCCTTCAGAAGATATTCCACTTCCTCAGTTATGCAAATCCAAGGGAGTTTTCGTTCACAAAGATCTAATGGAAATTTGCAGACCAAATGACTACAAATTGCTCCAAGATGAATAAAAGTTGAATCCACAAAATCGCTTGTCCAAAAGGATGCCTCCAGCCCTCAATTTATTAACTTTTCTAAGAAGTCACTAGGAACTTCTAGAAACATCTTTTATAAAACCATATTATAATGCACTTTATTATAAAATAACTTTATAAAATAAAAGTGCAATCTCAACTCAAAATTAGAACATGTAGGCCCCGCTCAACTGGATGTAGGCTCAACTATGACTCTCCAAGAGCAATATACAACCAACTGATCAACAGGATGACTCTCTCTCCAAAATCATTTGCCTACAAGAGTCAATGATAGGCAAATCTACTGTGGAAATCATGTCGCTAGAAAGGGGACATGACATGTAACTTGGTTTTTTTTTTCACCCATCATGCTACTTTTTGCCTCCTCAACTTGTTGAATCTCAACTTTCTGTTTGCCATGTTGATTCTCATGTTTTAGGGCCCCTGGGATCTTCTTTTCCACTTGTTCTAAGGCCACTGTGCACAAAGAGCAAGATAATTCCGAGTGGAATGCATTGTGGATTATGCACCAGTTGGGTAATAATAAGTCTCTTACTGGCGTTTGGTTACCCAACTCCATCCCTTGTTGCAGAATTCTAGTCACGAAATTCTTGAAGTTTTCGAAACATGTCTTCACCCTCATCGGACGAAGCATCTGGATCTGACTCAATCAAGATCTCGATGGAATCCTTTCCTTCGCTCATGATGTTCATAGTCAATACTTCTACTTTCTTTGGTTTGTAGGTGCTCATATTTGTTTCCACGAACAATATTTCATTTGGTTTGTCCTTTTCTGTGATCATCAATCTCAACTTTGGGGTGTTATCTCTAATTTGATTGGCTAGTCCCTTCCATGGGAGCCACATGTGAGAGAAGTCCGTTGCCATATATCCATTCAATCTTCTAGCCCAATCTCTACCTAGGATCAATCCGTAGGTATCGACCACATCTACCATGGAAATGTCTACCATGTGTTCCATTCTTGGATCAGATGCCAACTGCATGTGTATGTTGTGTAGCTCACCTACTACTGGTACTTCTGTTTTATCCAATTGGGTAACTCTTCTGTTTGATCCCAAAGGCGTGATTCCCAGTCTTCTGCAAATGTTCAAAGGCATAACGTTACTTGATGCTCCTGAATCTATTAAGCAATTATGAAGCAATTTCCCGAACATCCTTACTGATAGCAAAAATGGGGCTAGCTCATCTTTTCCTTGATAATACACTACAGGTGTACTTGCTTTGGCTTAACTCCGAAATCTGTTGGTTGAGCAACCTCTTCTTTCTTCACTTTTTCTTTATTGTTTATTGGGTCTTGATTCCTTTGAGTTTGTTGTTCTACATGCGCTGATCCTTGAGCCACGTAAACTGGTTGAGGTCCCGGCTATCTATTGAATTCACTGATATCACCATATGCAATTTCCTGTGTAGAACTTCCTGTTTCTCTGGATGGAATGTCTTGAGACGAGTTTGCCATATTCGCCCCTAGAGCATCCTGGATTACATGCACCAAATTAGGAGGCCTCCCTTGAGTCTATGTTGTTGCACCTTGAGTGTGGAATCCTTGTGATTTATTATCTTTCAAACTATCAAGGAATGTGTCTCTAATCTCTGCTACCTGCAATAATTCGAACAAAGGGAGACCAATTTTAACCTCCATCTCCTCTGTCATGCTTTGTCCTAATCTCTATAACTCCTCATTGTTCACGGCATTGTTTCCACTTCTTCCTTTACTTGCTTCTTGTGTCGACTGGACATTCTGTGTTCTTTGAGTACCTTGATTGTTTTGCTGTGTGTTTTGTTGAAAGCTCGGTTGTCCATTCCCACTGCCAAGGTTGCCTTGTTTGTATTCAGGTGCATCCCTCGAAGGATTCGGTATATTACTCGCATCAGGGTGTGGAGGCGTATTCAAATTGTTTGGGGGTATGGAAGATGTGAAGGGTCCGTCATTTCTCTTTTTGTTCCTCTGATAAAACCTAACATTGCTAGCCGGTTGTTGAAATGTTTGGTTCCCTCCTATTCCTTGAACTAAAACAGTATCTTCCAAAGGTAGGCAAGAAAAATCCAACCCATTGTCATATCCTTTCTAATCTACTACCTCATCAACTAGCCTGTTTGCTGACTTAGGAGGAAATCTCCCTTGGGGTTCTTCATAAGCCTTAAATTCTGGTGGGAATGAAACCTCCTTGAAAGTCAGACATTGATCATATCCCGAGGAAGGGACAATCTCATACCCTGTAACCTTAACATCTTGCTAGTAATTTGATTCATCTATTATGTTTTGGAACAGGTTAGATGCTCTCTTGAATTTTGCACAAGCTAACTCTGAATGTTGATCCGTCTCATGGAATCTGCAATACTTGGACATGGCAGACTCAGCCAAGAATATTTGGTCTACTGGTCTATTATCTGCTGAAGCTTGATTATCAAGTAGCGACACCACATTTCCATTGTTTGGACCCGTATTCCAAGTTCTCCTCTCGTTGGACTGATTGTTGTATCCTTGGTCTTGTGACTGGTTATTACCTTGATAGTTATTGTTTTGGTAGTTCCTTTGATAGCTACCACCTTGGTTATTCCTTTGGTAGTCTCTGTCTTGATAATTTCTTTGATAGCCTCCTAGATAACCTCCACCTTGATTCTGGTAATTATTCCCTTGATTATTTCTTTGGGAACTTTGGAGTTGGTTGTTCTGGTTTCTCAAATAGGTGACTTCCGTAGACAACTTCTTGAGTTGGTCAATCAACTCTTTCATCTCATCCTTTTCTTCTTGCGTCCTTGTGAAGGAACTTGCTCCTTGTAGATAAACTGGTACTGATGGCGGTGCTTGAGATAATGGAGGCCCTGAGTGTACTACTAACTGATTTGCAGGCGCCTAGAACCAGATTGTTTGGATATCTTGCACCTTGGGGTTCCATTCCTTGTTGGCCTAATTGCCTTCCTATCTCAATTGCTTTAGTGTAGGCCTCAGTTAACGTTGTGGGAGCAAGATTCGCCATTCTCATGAACATAGCCATCTGGTTGTCTAAGGCACTGTAGTATGCTTCCAATGCACCAGCTTCTGTCATTGTGTAAGGGGCTTGCAATCTCATGTAAGCCTTATGGAAACGATCATTGAAGGAACTTATCGTCTCCCTATCATGCCTCCTTATGTCCACAAACCTTCTATGTAACTCCAGTGGTGTGATGGGCATACCAAACTTTGCAAGAAAGGCTTCCTTGAGTTGAACCCATCCTGTTATTGATGATGCTGGTAAATTGACAAACCAGTAATAAGGTTCTTCACTTAGTGAATAAGGGAAAAGCCCACACATGACATCTTCCTCTTGAATTCTTCTATTGCACAATGCCTCTTGGAATACCTTGATATGCTCGTCCGCTATACGATTAGGATCATTGACAAAAAACTTGGAGCAGAATACCGCTGGATTCTTTGGTAGATCATGGTATTGTTGGAATAAGAGTGGTGAGGCATTGTTTTGGATCCATGGTAGTTGAGCCATTGTTGGTTGATTGATCTGAGCTTGAAATGGCTCATTGACTAGGGTCTAAATTGGTGGATTAACTTGAGCTTGAACCGGTGGATTGCTTAGAGCTTGAACTGGTAGACTACTTGAGGGGCTAGCAAAGTTTGAGGTATTAGCTACCCAACGATTCCTTGGTTTCTTGGGAGATTCTAACACAACTAAGTCCTCTTGGTGTGGTGTATTTCTCAATATCCTCTGCCTCTTATCAGATATCAGTCTCTCAAATCTTTCGGGGGAAAAAGACCCAATCTTTCTATCCAGCTTGAAAATGATCCCAACTTGATTGTCTCTAATTCGAGTTCTCTTCAACAATAGCTTGAGCTTGTCTTTGTGCTTTCCTTTCTCTCTCAAGCTCCCTTTCCAATTCTCTTTGACATTCTAACCTCCTTTGAATTCTCCTTTCAATAGCTCTTGCTTTTCTTTCCTCTTGATTTAGCATGTCAACAGTGTCCAGGTACTCTATAGTGTTCTCACTTTCCTCCCAAGCAGTTGAGCACAAACTTGCTACAATGTGATCTTGAAGTGTTCTCCAAGTTGCTCTAGGCTGATTTGATCTAAGGAGCACCATTCTTCTTCATAATTAAATGCCAACAAATCCTCAAAATAAAAATTTTAAGGCCCTCCTAGCGCTAGATAATGTTGATGCGAGTTTTGTATCACTTACATAACATATTAGGATTTGACTATTCGATATGGGATATCAAACATGCAACTCCTCTCTTGAAAAGTTATTGCTCATGGGAGATGAGTATAACTCTAATGTTCCTTACACTGTTGGATACTCGCTCAGTTTTATCGATGTGATTTGCTGATAATCACGTAGGCGGCCTTATGCTATTCTTTCGAGGATGACTTGGACTTTGGTGGGGTGAAGGTGATGGTGGCTCTGTTTGTGAAATGTGCGAGTGACAGATAATGTTGATGGTAGTATGATGGAGGGTGTGTTTGCTGATGATGATGTTGATGAAAGAGGTGGTGGTGGAAGGTGAATGGGTGAGTTCTGATATTCGGCTTACTTCTTTAACTTCTCTCTCTAAACTTCGACTATCCAGCTACTCACTATTCTACTCTTACTCCTATGAATGGAAGATTAGCAAATGGACGGGGATCGAACCTAATGAGAGCTGACCAGCGGCCTCACTTCCACAGGTGCAATGATTCAAAGGAATAATAAACTAGTTTACCACACAAAGCTTCCCAAGCAGCCGCTAGGATGCTAGTGCTCTAGTATTGATCCCTATCAGACATTTACCAATGCTACCATACAACTATTCATCTACTTTAACCTTACTTAAACAACTTGAAATGAAACCAACTTTAACAACTTGAAAAGAAATCTAACTAAGTGGAAGTAGAAAACATGCAATAATACCCAATGTTCTTGATCAACATGCAAATCGCAACAATGAAAAAGAGAGCAATTTTGGTATTATCTTCGCAACAATTTCTCCAACACTTCACAAATGAGAGCAAATGGCCTTATATAGGTGCCAAAAATACAATGGACGATGGAGATCAAAACAAGATCAACGATCCAAATTGGATCCTCAAAACCCTAATTAGGGTTGCCACCCCATCGGCCAATGAGAAGCCACCACCTTGTCAATGGACCAATGAAAAAAGTGCTCTTTAAAATTTTGTCCGACCTAAGGATGAAATTGGTTGCTCTGAAAAATCAAGCGAAGCCGGGTGAAAATAAGCTAAGCCTCCCCACATTTGTCCTGAAGGTGCCAAGGCGTGAAATTTTCAAAACTCAAAAATTTTGGACAACCCAAAAATTTGCCGAGGCGATCAAAAAAAGGGGTCCCCAAAGAATTTGGGGTGATGGTGTGAGAACCTCACAACGTCTGATTATCTAGCGCTAGAAGGAGGGCAAAATTTGAATTCATTCCTGAGGAAATTGGAGCACTAGTGAGGAACACACCCTCCATCATCACTACCATCAACATTATCTGTCACCTGCACATTTCACAAACCGAGCCACCATCACTTTCATCCCAGCAAAGTCCAAGTCATCCTCGAAAGAATAGCATAAGGCCACCTATGTGATTATCAGCAAATCACATCGATAAAACTGAGCGAGTATCCAACAGTGTAAGGAACATTGGAGTTATACTCATGTCCCATGAGCAATAACTTTTCAAGAGAGGAGTTGCATGTTTGATATCCCATATCAAATAGTCAAATCCTAATATGTTAAGTAAGTGATACAAAACTCGCATGAATAGTTAGTAAGTGGATGACAGGTTTCCTAGACAAAGCATCTGCAACCACATTGTTCTTCCCTTCTACATATTCAATGTCAAAATCAAAAGTATAAACCTTGCTTACCCTTTTTTGTTGCCTCTCGTTCAAGTCTCGTTTCTCCAGAAAATATCTCAAACTATTGTGATCCATACGAACGAAAAACTTGGCACCCACTTGATACAGTCAGAACTTGGTTAGTGCGTGTACGATGCCCAACATCTCTTTGTCATAAATGAAATTTAAGCATTTCGTTTGCATAAGCTTTCTTCTCTCATAGGCTATGGGGTGTCTATTTTGCATCAGTACTGTGCCAATGCCTTCTTCGGATGCATCACACTCCAAAACGAATGGTTGAGTGATATCAAGTAATGCAAGTACGGGACAAGTGCTCATTGCTTCTTTCAGCTTATCAAAAGTGAGTTGCGCCTTTTCATTCCACTGGAAGGACCCCTTTCTTGTCAAATCTGTTAATGGGGTGTTGAACTGAGAGAATACTTTTACAAACCTCCAGTAATAACTGCACAAGTCCAAAAAATCCTCGCAACTCTGTGAGTGATTTTGGGGTCGGCCAATCAAGAATAGCCTGAATCTTCTCCTGATGAACTTGAACTCCATATTTATCGACAACATGCCCCAGGTACAATATTTTTGTCATATTGGATTCACATTTGGATCACTTGGCAAACAAGGATTGATCCTTCATAATCCGTAGGACTTCATCCAAATGCTTCAAGTGCTCTTCCCATGTCCTGCTATAAATAAGAATATCATCAAAAAATACCAGTAAGTACTTACACAATTGTTTGTTGAAAATGCAATTCATGCATGATTGGAATGTAGTAGGTGCATTTTTTAATCTAAATGGCATGACCAAGAACTCATAATGCCCATAGTGACAATGAAAATCCGTCTTTTCCACGTCTTCTTCCCTCATGCGGGTCTACTGGTATCCTGAACGAAAATCTATTTTTGAAAAATAGACAGTGCCATATAATTCACCAGCAACTCATCTATCCTTGGAATGGGATCTCTATTTTTATTTATTTTTTGTTTAAGGAATGGTAGTCCACTCACATGTGCATCATCCCATCATTCCATTTGACCAATACCACTGATGACGCGAAAGGGCTAGAACTAGGACAGATCCATCCTTTCTCCAGTAGTTCCTAAATCCTTTTTTCAATTTCATCTTTGAATTTCTTGGGATGGTGGTAGAGTGCGGTTATCATTGGCTTGGCTCCTACTTCCAACTCGATAGTATGTTCAAACCCTCGATGAGATGGTATGCCAGGAGGAATGTCTATAAAAACTTTATCTTGATTACTCAAGATATTCTAGAGATCATCATCCTAGGGAGGTGTCCATTGCCCTTTTATAGGTTCTGTCGAGATAAAACAGATTGCAGCCCAAGCAACGTAATCACGCCTAAAAATTGCCTCCATCCGATGCGCAAAAACTTCCTTTGGACCCTCATTTGCCATTCCATGGAGAACCTTTTTTCATCGATAACAAAAGTGAAGTCCATCTATTTGAAACTCTAAGTGTATTCATCAAGTGTCTCCATCCATTGTATCCCTAGAATAACCTTCATATCATCAAGGTCAACTACGAAGAAATCTTCGGTCATCGTGTGATTCGCTATTGTGATAATTAGCTGAGGAACAAGGTGTGTGTAGGGCAGAAGAGTCCCTCCGACAACCTTGACCAAGAATCCTACATGTGTTTTCGTAGGTAGACCTCTTTGCTTCACCAAAGATGAGTTTATGAAGTTTAGGGTGGTCCCACTATCAAGCATCATGGACGGAGACATAACCAAAAACCATAATGAACACACAGGAAAAGGGAAATATTATTATCAATGAAAAATGCCCTATGGGCTTACAATAGTATGATTCTGAAGAAAGAAATCCTCCACACAGTACCTTCTCTCTAACTCCACTAAGAACTGCCTTTGCAATGCCAAAAATGTTCTTAAATAGACCCCAATTCATTTAGGGCTAGGAATACATTCTAGAATATGCTAGTTGGCATCCACCGCCAAAACAGAAGGTTCCAGAAGTCATGTTAGAAGTCGGTGTAAAATTAGAAGAATCCAGAAACACTAGTCCAACTTCCAAGAGGCATAACTTTTGAACCAGGACTCCAATTGATGAACCATTTACATTTCCAGAAAGCTCTCGAAGCGCTCTACAGCCTTGAAGACAGCTTTGCTCGTCCCCCATTTTTTGGCCCCGTACGAGGCCATTTAGTGCCCCAAATCTGACTTTGAAGCACTGCTAGGTCTCCAAGAAACTTAAAACTGCAATAACTTTCTAACTGGAAAGTCTTTTGACTTGATTCTTTTTTTGGAGCGCTTTAAATTACAATTATAATCATCCCTCCAAATTACACCCTCTAACTCATCATAATTTTGGCTCTATTACAAAATAACCCATTTTTTGCATTTACACGTATCCCAAGGTGTTGAAAAACTCTAACCCAAAAAACTAATAGTGGAACTATGAGAGTTGGAACCTTTATTTGACCCAAATGGGTATCCAGAAATAAAAACACATTAAACAAAAACTATCTTTAAACATATTTTTGGGTGATATAGGATTGCCCTTACACCACTGGATGCTCTTGCATCGGACACCCAGGGTAGATTGAAAAGTGACCCTGATACTTTATGGTAGAGGAAAACCCAAATGGGCAACTTTTGTTGCTAATATCCAAGTTGAGTCCTCTCTTGGTCGTCCTTTCCACTTCACCAGGTACTCTTCATACTGCCTATTTCTAGTACTCTTGCCCACACGACTATCCAAAACCTTTTCTATCTCCTCCTTCTTAGAAGTAGGAATTGGACATGGCTCCAGCATCAACCCCTCATCTGCACCATCATCATGATATTTTGTTAAGTCTGCAATGTTGAAGATAGGAGAAATGTGAATCCCATCCGGGAACTCCACCTCATATGCATTTCCCGAGTCATGCTTCAATTTTATAGAGGCCAAATTTCTTCATCTTCAGCTTGTTGTAAGTACCCACTGGAAACCGTTCCTTTCGTAAGTGTACCATAACTAGATCCCCTACTTGGAACTCCTTATGTCTCCTTTGATCTGCCCTGGCTTTATACTGTTGATTCATCTTGGTGATGTCTGCATGCACCTCCTCATATAGGCTCTTGATATGTTTAGCAAATTCTTCTGCCTCGGCACTTGTCCTCTCCCCTTGCTCCATTTTCCTTAATTCTGGTGCAGTCCTTGGGCTGCTTACATACACAATTTGGAATGGTGATCTACCAGTACTCCTATTTACAGAATTATTGTAAGCAAATTTTGCTTGTGGCAGAATCAAATCCCATTCCTTGGGCTTATCTCCCACTAAACACCTCAGCAAATTGCCAAGACTTCTATTTACCACTTCGGTCTATCTGTCATACTGCGGATGATGTGTAGAACTGAACCTCAATTCTGTCCTCAATTTCTTCCATAAAGTCCTCCAAAAAACCCCACAAATTTACTATCTCTGTCGGAAACAATACTCTTTGGGAGACCATGTAGTCTCACCACCTCTCTGAAAAAAAAATCTACAATATGTACACCATCACGAGTCTTGTGGCATGGGATGAAATGTGCCATCTTGGAGAACCTGTCAACCACCACAAATATTGAGTCATTACCCCTTTGTGTCCTCGGCAATCCAAGAAAAAAATCCATACTTATGTCCTCCAAAGGCTTTGATGGAACAAACAATGGCTGATAAAGTCCAGTATTGTGACTAAATCCTTTGGCTACTTGACATACTTGACAACTCTGCACAAATTTCTTCACATCTTGTAACATTCGAGGCTAAAAATTATGTTCTCTAAGAATGGCAATGCTCTTATCTCAACCAAAGTGTCTTGCCATTCCCCTACTATATTTCTCTTTGATCAAGTTTTCCCTCATGGAACTCCTTGGAATGCATAATTGACTGCCCTTGAATAGCATACCATCCTGAATCAAATAATCTAGCCACTTGGTTTTGTCTACGGTAACAGGTTCTTTACAAGCCTTCC
The DNA here is from genome assembly GCA_028749045.1 of Cupressus sempervirens. Classification (NCBI taxonomy): domain Eukaryota; kingdom Viridiplantae; phylum Streptophyta; class Pinopsida; order Cupressales; family Cupressaceae; genus Cupressus; species Cupressus sempervirens. The sequence continues at coordinate 162,034,905 of CM053790.1, read as the reverse complement.
ACGCTTCAACAAAATCAAGATCCTCTGGGTACAGATTCTTGAGTTCATCAAACCCAACTACTTCAACCTGCATTATTGTAAGCAATAAGTGTCTCCTACTCAATGCATCTGCAACCCTATTAGACCTTCCACATCTATGTTTGAACACAAATGTATAGCTCTGCATGAACTCTACCCACTTCATATGTCTCTGGTTCAATTTACCTTGGCTATTTAGGTACTGCAATGCCTAGTGATCAGTATACAAGACAAATGATTTTGGCAATAAATAATGTCTCCATTTCTTTAAGGCCTAAACGATTGCATAGAACTCCTGATCACAAACAAAATACTTCTTCTTTGCATCATTCAACTTTTCACTAAAATATGCAATAGGCTTACCTTCTTGGCTCAATACAGCCCCAATAGCATTGCCACTAGCATCACAATCTACCTAGAACACTTTACTGAAATTAAGAAGTGCCACCACAAGTTGTTCTGTCACCTTCTTCTTCAACAATTCAAAACTCCTTTCAATTGCTATAGTCCACTTGAACTCTTTCCTATCACCCCTTATTTTTTCAGTCAGGGGTGCACATATGCCACTGACATTCTTAATGAACTTCCTGTAGAAACTAACCAGACCATGAAATGATCTCACCTCAGTAGCAGACCTTGGAGTAGGCCATTCCAAGATGGCCTTTACCTTTTCTAGATCCATTTTGAGACCTTCAGATGATACAACAAACCCCAAGTAGACTAACTCCTTTTTTACAAAGCTATATTTCTTCAAATTAATCAACATTTTCTCTTCCCTCAACCTTTCAAGGACACTACGAATGTGCAATAATTGTTCATCCAAAGTCTTATTGAAAATTAAAATATCATCCAAATAGACAATAACAAATTTTCCCAAGAATTTCTTTAATACCTCATTCATAAGCCGCATGAAGGTGCTTGGTGCGTTGGTCAGTCCAAAGGACATGACTAACCACTCATATAGACCCTCTTTGGTCTTGAATGCAGACTTCCACTCATCTCCCTCTCATATCCATATCTGGTGATAGCCACTCTTGAGATTTATCTTTGTGAAGTACTAAGCTCCACTCAAGCAGTCCATAAGATTATCCATTCTTGGCAAAGGAAACTGATACTTGATGGCTATTCTATTTATAGCTCGAGAGTCTGTGCACATTCTCCACTCTCCATCCTTCTTTGGTGCCAGTACTGCAGGTACTGCACATGGACTCAGGCTCTCTCAAATCAAACCCTTCCTCTCTCAAATCAAACCCTTCCTCAATAGCTCCTGAACTTGTCTGTTTAGCTCCTTAGTTTCGGTAGGAGTCATCCTATGTGCAGCCTTGTTAGGCAAAATAGCTCCAAGGATTAAATCTATCTGATGACTGATCTGCCTTATTGGTGGCAACCCTTCTAAAACATTAGTAGAGATGACATCTCCATACTCAATAGGCCTGAAACTCAAGTGGAATTTCACTACTACCTTCCTTATCTCTTCTAGGAATCAAAGCATAACCCATACGCTGATGTTTCATACCATCCAAAAAATTTCTTCCATCAACAAAACATATCCTAGCACTACTGCATACCTTTTCACCTTCCTTTATCAAGGGCGTCAGTTTGTGGTGAACTCCATCCTTTGTCACAGAGTATGTATTTGCATGACTATCATGTACAGCATGTCTATCAAATTGCCACAGTCTTCCCAACAATAAATGGTAGACATCCATTGGAATAATGTCATAGAGAACTTCATCATGGTAATTCCCAATCTTGAACTTCACCAAACATTGTTCACTTACCAGGACCTTATGATCATCCTTCACTCAAGCAATCCGATAGGGTTGGGGGTGTTTCTGCCTCTTGAGCTTTAGCTTAGAGACCATCTCCTCAGGCACCAAGTTGTCAGTGTTGGCCCCATCAACACTCACATCACAACACTTATCCTCGCACTTGCACCTAGTACAAAACAAACTCCTTTGACCAGGTTCAGTCTCACCACTTAATAAGACCCTTTCATTTACGAGAACCTCTCCTCTTTCTGCATCCTCAGAATGCGATGACTGTGCATCCTCATCCACATGAGCAACCCTTGCTTGACCATCAGCTCTCCTATCTATCCTTCCTTGTCGTTGAGGGCATTCAAATGCACAATGACCTTCTTCATTGTAATGAAAACAAGTACCATGGAAGCCTCCTCTTCCTGAACCTTGTCCACGTCCTCTGCCTCTTCCTCTTTGATCTCCAATGTTTTGATCATGGGAGCGGTTGAAGCCCTCGTTCCTCTGGTTCCTGCTAGTACCCACATCTTCATTTTTCTTCTAGGTCACATTTCGGCCTCCAAATGACCTACCACTACCCCTTCCTCCTTGACCACGCCCGCTTTGCCTTCCGTGAAACCTTTTTTTAGCTTCTCTTTAACTTGCAGGACAAACTGGAATGCCTCTTCAATGCTAGTCATTCTAACCAGACAGAACTTCTACTGAATGCTAGGTTGTAACCCACTAAGGTAACAGGCAACCTTCTCCTTATTAGCTTCTGCATGCTCTACCCTAATAAGAAGTCAATAGAATTCCTCTGTATATTCTTGGACAGATTTTCCTGCTTGCTTTAACCCTTGCATTTTCTTAAACAAATCAAGCTCATAATCAACAGGAATGAACTACTTCTTTAGTTTGTCCACCATTCGATCCCACTTTGTGATTTTCTCCTTTCCTCTTCTATTCCTTTCCAGTTGAATCTCTTGCCACTAGATTTTGGCATGGCCTTTCATTTTGGCCTTTGCAAACTTAACCCTCTCTGGGTCCCTGATAACCTCATACTCAAAATACTCCTCTAATTCATTGATCCAATCAATCAACACATCTAGGTTTAGAGTTCCCGAAAACATACCCACATCAATTTTAGGTCTTTTTCCAAGCTTAGAAATGGCCCTAAAGAGCCTCTCCTCTACTTGATTTAGGACTTCCTCTTCAACTTCCCCTTCCTATTCAATATTTTCTTCTTCATTTTCTTCCTCACTTTCGTTGCCTGCGGCAACATTCAGTCCTCTACGGATCTCTCCTGCAATGCTTGAACTTGTCTCTAGAAGGCTCTAACCTCAGGAGTAACAACTCCGGCCCTTCCACCACGTTACCTCCATGGAGACATCTTCTTGTCTCAAACCCACAACCACACAGTCCTGGTGCAAACTGCCTCACAGTCGGCGCTCTGTCTACACACTCAAGAAAACCTGCTCTGATACCACTTGATGGAGACAACCAAAAACTACAATGAACACACAAGAAAAGGGAAATAGTATTATCAATGAAAAATGCCCTATGGACTTACAATAGTATGATTCCGGAGAAAGAAATCCTCCGCACGGTACCTTCTCTCTAACTCCACTAAGAACTACTTTTACAATGCCAGAAATGTTCTTAAATAGACCCCAATTCATTTAGGGTTAAGAATACATTCTAGAATACGCTAGTTGGCATCCACCAGCAAAACATAAGGTTCCAGAAGTCATGTTAGAAGTCGGTGTAAAATTAGAAGAATCCAGAAACGGTAGTACAACTTCCGGGAGGCACAACTTTTGAACCGAGACTCTGATTAACGAACCGTTTACATTTTTGGAAAGCTCTTGAAGTGCTCTATAGCCCTATGGACCAGCTTTGCTCATCCCCCATTTTTCGGCCCTGTACGAGGCCATTTAGTGCCCCAAATCTGACTTTGAAGCGCTCTTCGGAGGTCTCCAAAAAACTTAAAACTGCAATAACTTTCTACCCCATAAAGTCTTTTGACCTGATTCTTTTTCTGGAGCGCTTTAAATTACAAGTATAATCATCCCTCCACATTACACCCTCTAACTCATCATAATTTTGGCTCTATTACAAAAAAACCCATTTTCTGCATTTACACATATCCCAAGGTGCTGGAAAACTCTAACCCAGAAAACTAATAGTGGAACTCTGAGAGTTGGAACCTTTATTTGACCGAAATGGGTATCCAGAAATAAAAACACATTAAACAGAAACTATCTCTAAACATATTTTTGGGTGATACAGGATTGCCCTTACACCACTGGATGCTCCTGCATCAATCACCATAACCCTTTGTCCTTAGAAGGTTCCCCATACACGAAACACCATGCACCTTAGGCTACCAGCTAGGGCGATATTTCCTCTACGCTGTACCAATGCTACAATTCTTTCTGTACGATTCAAACTAACCATTTTGGTGTCCTCGTGGGGTTGGTTTTCTTCGGAGTGTATATCTTCCTATTCATCCTCATCATCAGACATGACCTCAATGTTGTGGATTTTTCCTTTCTCTAGGCATCTGTGCCCAAGTTCCCATGGTCCCTTGCAATTGGAACATAGTTTGTTCCTTCAAAGGTCCTGTCTGGTAGCTTCGCCCAACGACGGCTTGCTCAATGGAGGTTTGTTATCTTTGTCCATTGGAAACATCGACAGTTTGGAATGTGAGTAACTTCATGAGGATGACACCGATGATGATGCCACAATCCTTGCCTTCTTAATGGCCTCTGACAGGGTGGTAGGATTGAACCCTTTTATCCAACCTTTCAGTGGTTCTGTCAATTTGTCCATGAAAAGCACTATTTGTCTTCTTTCAGAAATGTTTGTGATCAAAATAGAGAGTTTCCGAAATTTCGCAATGTACTGCTCAACTAATCCAGTATGCCTCAGCTGTCCCAAATATTTGAAATTGAGTTCTGGATCTTTACCATCAAATCAATCTATTAATCTCTCAATGAATTCTGCATAGGTATTTATTTGATCATGACCCAGTGTTATGGTGCCATGATGCCACCATTCATGTCCAACTCCCTCCAAGTGTAATGCCGCAAATTTGATTGCTTCATCTTTTGGCATAGGATTAAGCTGGAAGTAAGTATCAACCTTCATTACCCATGCTTGTGCAGATATGGATCCGGATGCATCAAATGGAGACAAATTTACTTTACTCAACTTCCTTCTAAGATCATCGTTAAAATATCCTTGGTTTCCACCTCCCGAATATCTCATCCTCAAATCTATGTAATCTTTGTAGGATATATCTTCCTCCAAATTCGCATTGTTCTAGTCTTCTCTCAATTGTTCTTGCGTTTCTTCAAAGATCAATTGCTTCCCTCTGTGTGGTGCCTCCATTCGTGGAGGAAAAGACATGGAAAGTTGAGTGTATTGGATGAGGGTTTGCTTTACCCAACACCAAGTCCGCGCTGTGACCATTTTGTTCACTGGATATGTTATTGTCTACCAACTCCTAAGAGTTTCTTCCATGAGACGTTGAGTATCATTGATCTGTGCCTGATTCCTCGCAAGTTCTCTCAGCAACGCACGAGTTCGCCAGCTATGGGTTCCGGTTCTGAAACCATTATATCAACGGAATGGGTTCTTCTCTTCCGGCTATATACTCTAATTCACTGTCCACAGGTTAGCAGGATCGAATGCTTTGATACCATTGCAACGTTCCATTCGTCTGAGTACCTGATGGTGAGTTACAGAATGTTGAATGATTGTACGGAAGGGTTGGCAAGAAGGCCGTACACTTGGCTATTTTCTAGGGATGAATGTAGCAGTTGGAGTACGAATCTTTGGGAGACTGTACGAGAAGGTTGGAAGTTTGTATGGTGGAAGAACAATGGAGGCCGTACGGTGTAGCAACTCACAGGTCATACGAAAGCTATTGGCATATTGGGATGTGGGTCCGTATGATATGAAAGTCATACGGTGGTGATGGGGGAAGAGGTCATACAATATGAGGCCCTTACGGTGGAGGTGGGGAAGACCGTACGGTATTGTGGGGAGGATGTATGACAAAGTGAAGGAGACGACGTAGTGGTGAGGAAGGGTACGAAATGAATGCAGTGTTGTCCATACGGTAGGGGAAGGAAACAAATGATATACAGATGGAGGAAAGAAGAATGTCCAATCATGCAACAAAACTTATAGATCCAACTTCATTAGATACACCAAAGAATGAAGATTGAACATGAATAACTTTCAATATATATTTGCCAAAAGATGGTGCTCCGATTTGCCAGGTCCGAGCAAAGTATTACATGCAATGAATAGGGTGAGGATTTAATCCCACCGAAACCGAACAAGCCAAGTAGGGAAGATCTTTCGCTTTTGAAATGGTGAACAATAGAGAATCCCAACAAGAATTCGCAGTACAAAAAAATAATCCAAAATGCATACTTAATGACTACTAACAAGCCATGCTTAAATACCTATCGGGGAAAACTTGCTGAGGGTGTACAAAGATAGCCAACGGCTACACAAACTACGGAAACAAAAAAAAATGGGTCTAAGATATATTAAGTCAATCAGCCCATTAACAATAGTTTGATAAATGATTTATTTTATAACGGGAACATTACAGCCAACATTAGAATTTCAAGAATTAGCCTAATATTGGATCCTCGTAGGCTCATAAGGATGGTTAGAGGGTCTTCTGAGGATTGATTCATCTCCAACATTTAGCGATTTATGGATTTGGCCTTCATTTGATATCATTTGGACTCTATTTACCATACTATGTATAGTAAGTTAGGAGTAATAGAGATGGACCCTTTCTATTTTTAGAAAGTTTATTTGGTCACATGGGGAATTATGAAAAGAGATTCCTATTTCAGACAGCATAGTAATCAGACAAGCAATTCAAAAGATATTAAAGTTCAAGTGACTTAAGTGATTTATTTAAATATTTTAATGTTATTTATAAGTTAAAAAGTTAACTTAAGTGACTAAAAGACGAAATTGGCTTTTAATCCCACATTGCCTAGATGTTTGTGTCTTCTCTCATATCGAGGTTATAAAAGCATGGAGCTACATTGGGATTGACATCATGAATATATGATATTATTCAAATACAAGGTTACTTAAGTGTGACTGGCTACTTTGAGGACGAAAACACTTAAGGGCAAGTGTGAGAAGTTGGACGTAGCCCAAGCCTCTCATTGGTAACTTTTCATTTTCAAGATATAGCTATATAGTGGTCTTAATTGCAAATCGAATCAGTTTCCAAGAAGTAAGTACTGTAACCAGTGGTAGAAGTTTTAAATTCTGATTATAAGGAAATTAGTATTTGCCAGGATAGACCTAGCTGAAGTAAGTCTAGCTGCAAGGTTCCAGTCACGGGATAACATACTAAACGTGTGTGGTTGGGGTATTAAGTTTGGACGGTGACAACAGGTGTCTTTTCCAACCTCACGACAAGAGGCAACCACTGGAAACGTTGTGTAGGGAAAACATAAGGACACCCAACTGTGGTGAATGCTCCACTTTGAGACAACAGATTAGGTACTGCTTTGTATAATCAAGCAGTCACAGGCTTCGGAGGGATTGTGAAGCACTGTGGGAAAACATTGTGAGGCCACAGTCAGTGTGCAACTGTCAGTAGCTACAACATCAGGCAAACCCCGTACTGCAGCCAGTATTCCCCCTGTATGTGCATTCTCAGCAGTGGTAGTCTATACAACAAATCAAACCACCTCTACTCCAGCATAGACATAGCATCAACCCATTACAGGTGCTAGCTGTTAGCACAGGAACAAAGGTAATTACCGGCCACTATAGGTGCACCATTATTGAACCATTACTTTGTTATGCAAAACACTGAACTGTAGTATCTCAGTTGTATTGGTTATCATCGTGATTGAGTTATTTGATAAGCATAGTATGACAAACAGACTTAATAATGTTATTTGTTAGCAAAACCACTCCTTGAACATCTAGTGCTTTCTTACTTTGTAAGCATTATTGTATCTGCTATTGTGGGAAGTCATGGCTTTCATACCAGGTTGAATGCAAACTGTTTGTCAAAATTCCTTCAATCACATCCTAATTTCTATGTCAACTTAAGAGGGAATCTTACACAAAGTAGTGAATGTGCATCAATTTTAAAAGTGTTCTCTCGGCAACTAAACAAGAGCTTTTGATTTCGCTTCTAACCATCATGTCTAACTCTGAATAGTGAACCTAAAGTGGAAAATAACTCGGCTTTATCACAAAAAAATGAAAACAAACTAACATTATAAACCCTTACAATGAATAAAAAGTATAAAAAGTATTCAAAACTTCTTTAAAAAATTTAAAAACTTGATTCTTTTTTTAAAATCTTGAAAAATTGAACAAAATGAAGCTTCACCCACCTTTGACTGCCAAATCTGCCTTCCCCAACACTTCTCAGGTCTTTGATGCATGTCTCAATCCTCCCTAGCATTCACCTCTGAAAAAAAAGGCTAAAATTGTAGAACAAAGCAAAAATGGTGAAAAATGCTCGAGGAAGAATGAAATAACATCAAATGAGCATAGACATGCTTTAGAGGTCAAAAGTTTGGTTTTTAGTTCTCTTTTTAGGTTAAAAAAAAATGAATGGCAATGCCAGAACCAGACCCACAAAGAACTCGAGCACCGGGAAGAACCCAAGCATAACCTAGGCTGAACCAGCTCAAAACCAGAAGCGAAACAACGCCAAGACCAGAATCTGATCCATTTCACAAGGACCCAAAAACTTAGCTATAAGCAGATATAGCTGATCAAGATAGATTTTTATCTAACTTGTTGACATGAATGCCCGTCTCACCAATAGTATCAAATCTATCATCACAAATCACTCTGATAATCTTTGTTTTTCCTTGGGTTGTTTCAACATGTAGTTAGGTCCTTTTACTATTGAAAGACTTAGGGTTTGCCTCTCTTTCTTAATTTTTATTTCTTAAATGCTTTGTGCTTTAAATATTTTTAAAAATGTACAATCTTATTCATGTAATAATTCTCTAATGTACTTGATTGACTCATCAATTTCAATGACTTTTTACGGTCATGTATGGATATTAATAAAAGTCCTTTATGTTGTTCTTTCTTATACTCAATCAAGAAAACTTACTCGAAATTATAAATGTCAATGATGAAATTGACTTGAATTTTTGTGTTCACATGGCAAAAGAGTAAGCGATTTTCACCCTCACTCCTCAATAACATAAGCCCGTCCACCTCCTCTCCAACCTGTGTCATTTCAATTAGTTTAAAAAGGTATTGACATTATTATAAAGGTTATATTATCTAGGAACATATGGTCTAGTACTAAGGTAGGGAAGACTTCTGTAATAGTCACAGATTCAGTCCCTATTGGGTAGCTTCCCCACTCATTACTCAGCCAAATGCCCAACAAGTCCAATTAACACTAGATAAGCAACAAATTTTGGGTAAGTTTTGACAAAATGGAAACAAATAATGTGTTGAATATGGAAAATCTCACACTTGATAATTCTGAGTCAAGAGGGCCTTGGAAGTAAAATATACAACAAAAAGCTTTGCCAATTGGGAATGAAGCTCGAGGGGGAATAGCAAAAAGAAATAGATTTTCTCAATAGAAAATCATAAATCTTCCATCATTATGACAAAGTAGGGGAGGCTCTTGTGTGTGTGTGTGTGTTTGTGATTCAATTGGCTTGTGATTATTGATAATTGTCAATGAGCTCATCATAACAAATGACTACAGTGGTAAACAGTCACCAAAATGAAGACTTGAGTAATAATATACTCCCACATAGTTAAACAACCAAAAAAAAAAAGAATTTATTGAACTCAGTTCTTGGTTAAAACTAAAGGGTTTCCCAAGTTTAAATCTACTATATAGCATTGCCATCACATGGTGTTTTTTATTACTTAACCCCCCAGAAAGAATTGAGAAACTTCTTATCATGGGATGTTAGACATAAATGCAAATCAAAAAAAATTCCCAGTTCCCATCCTTAATAAACACGAGAAGATTTTCCAAACCATACCTCACCAATCCTGGAGTAGATATCCAACTACACTATGAATGAAGAGCTTCTCAATATCAGACCCTAAAGCAAAAGAAATGTTACCACAAAAAAATTGGCATGCAAATTGGATTATTGCCACAACTCTTCTAAATCTTCCTCTTTGATCCATATCCAAGCTTTCCTACATAAGGCACAATACTAATCTAACTAAGCCATTGAATATACTCAATTATCCACATGTCGTACCTTGGATACTATCTCTTTTGTCATTAAGTCTTAAAGGAAGTTCCTAACACCACTATATGAAGAGCACATGATTATATTGAGGGGGGAGGGAGGTGGAATCGGTATAATAACAACTTTGCCAATTTAAAACTTCTATCAAAATAATGACTTCAAATACTGAAATAAACAATTATGCACATGAACACAATTTATGTGAAAACACAATGCGGGAGAAAACCATAGAAAGCAAATGCTTCTATATAAACGTGTTCTTTTACAATATTTTGTAGGCTCCAACCTACTAGAGGCTCCAGCTCCTGTGTTTATGAGCACTAACTCACTGCAAGCTCCAACTGTAATGTCCTCAATTTTGGCAAGTCTATGTAGTTGATGGAGTTAGCTCATCATAGTGACCCTCACTAGTTGACAAGGTGTTTTGGTGCTCCCAGTTGTGGACTTGCTATTTTTAGTAAGTCTATTTTGGCAGTTGCTATTTATGATAGTGCAGTGGATGGCTTTGGCAGTTGGTCATCACCTGTAGTAAATAAGGTTAATAATCGCAAGAGTTCTAATTTATTCATTAATTATTGAGTTGCATTATTATATTAATATTTATGTTATTATAATAATGTCATTAAGAGATATTTCTAAAAAGTGTGTTGGAAAGTTTCAAGTGTTGAGTTCTTTTGAGAAGCTTCCACAATTTCTAAAGTGGAGTTTTTAAAGAAACTTTGGCCAACAAAGGATTATAAATAGGAGCTCATTTCATTGAGAAAAGCATGCTCGAATATTTTTTTTTCTTTTGATGCTGAAGTATAAGGGTCTGAATTCTAAGTTGTTCCATTGGATCTACAGCTGGAGTATTGTAGATTCAAATATGAGATTTCTGAGTGTTGTGCAAATTGTTGCGAATTTATAACAATTTGCTCCTTTACTCCTACTGTACGCTATGTGTCTAAGGAGATTAGTTGTTGAAGAGTTTAGGAGTTTGTGGAGAGATTTCAATCAGTTTCGAATTGTCAAAATTACTGAGTTTGGTGGAGATTTGAATTGGGGGTAGAATCAACAGTCGAACTCAATCTAGAAGGCAACATTTCTTGTTGGTGTGAAATTTGGGTGAGTCTGGAGCCAATTTTCTTACTTCTTGGACTGGACGATATTGTAAACTAGGTCTGCACTTAATTACAAGCCCTGGTGAAACTGCCCTATTAGCCGCACACAATTCAACAAGCCAAGTGTCCACCATTTGTAGCTGCGATCTGCACATGTGGAAACACGTGAACATATTCAGTTCAATGTCCAAGCATTTGCACCTACAATTTGGCTTCAATTGCATTTCCTCCATTAACGTGTGCAAGAGGTGACTCGATAAAATTGTATTTGATCTTTGGGAGATCCGCTTGGAAGTTTGGATAGGGATTTTCTTGTCAGTTTGAAAGATCAAATTGCCTTACAACCACATCCTAAGTGCTGCATTTTTTTCTATCAGTATTTTATGCAACTAATAATGCAATCATTTTGATTTTCAAAAAAAAAAAAAAAAAACATTGTTCAATTGCATCAGCATTTTGAATAGAGAAAAAATTCAGAATTCAGTAAATTGGCTTGTCCTTCATCATGTTTATCTAGAAAATTGTCTCTATTTTTTATATTTTCGGTGTAGTACTTTGGAATTGAGAAAATTGTGAATTGACAAACATGTGGAGTTCCTTAATATTGTTTGCTAAGTGTTTGACTACATGCCAAATCTCTGATTAGTAAGGGAAGTTGATGTTTGTTAAAGCCATAACTAACGGGGGTTATTACAGTGGTATCAGAGCTTGCTTGCAAAGTGTTTTACGAAATGTCAAACAATTGAATTATAAAAGAAGTTGGTGTTTAATGAAGTTATAACTAGTTGGGGTTATTACAGTGGCATCAGAGTGATTTCCTACCAGCCTGCAGGAATTCGGCTCCGACTCAGTTATTATTTTGATTAGTGCTTAATTATGTGAGTCTCAACATTTGTATTATGGCTGATGATAGGAAATTTGTACCGAGTATGCACTATACCCGAAGAGCACATGCCACTCCACCTAGGGAAGGTGAACCTAAGATACAGTTTGGCTCTGTTGGTAGCATAGGTGGTTCAGGCGGGTCAGGAGTTAGAGATGTTGATGTTGATAGAGAAGCTATGCAAACATTTCGGAACTTGGCAGCCGAACAACAACAGATGACAGGTGTACTAAAGCAGTTGTCTAACACTCTGCAACAGATAGCACTTCCTCAAGAACAGAGTAGGGAGAGAGCTCGAGATGTTTCTGTTGGTTCTCATAGATCTCGAGTCGAGGATAAAACCTGAGATGGTAATAGGTACAAGGATGCAGATTGGGTTCGAGTTGGGGATCGTGGTGGATTAGCTAACAAAGATGACATACATACTGACACTCATGATACGCTGCAAATACCCACATTTCTGAGACCTAAGATGGATGCGGTCAATATTGAGTCTGAGGCCACTCCTTTTGCTGATGACATGGTGGCACACTTTACGGAGTGGGATGTTTTACCACAGACTATTAAAGACCATTTGAATTTTGATAGGTTCCTGACTCAAAAATGGGAGCATTCCACAGTGAGGTCGACACCTGAGAGACGACGACCTCGACAAACTGAGTTACAACAAGTTTCCAGTAAGATGACGTTGGAGCACTTTGATGGTACTAGGAGAGATACAGCTCGAGCTTAGATTCATAAACTTCACACATATTTGGCTTTGTGTCCTATGTCAAAGGTGGACACTATTAGATTTAGTGTGCTGCGTCTAGATCGAGCTGCCGATGAGTGGTGGTACCATGGGTTAATTTCTTTGCAACATGATCAGATCACTTCCTATCAGGAGTTCAAAGGATTGCTTCATCGAGAGATTTGATAGGAAGTATCTGGAGGTGTACTTCCACGAGTTGGCTCAGCTGAAGCAGTCTGGTGGATTGGAGAGTTACATGAGTTCGTTCTAGAGGCTTTCAATCATGGTTTATGATATTTCAGAGCACAGACGAGTGATGTTATTTATGGAGGGATTGACTGAGCCACTCCATGGATGGGTGAAGTCATTGGATCCATCTTCTCCATAGGTAGCGATGAGGACAACACAAGACTTGGAGTCGTCTTCTCGAAGCAAGGTTGCTTCGCAATCTTCTGCTCTTTCGTCCGATGATGAGCCCCCACCAGTTGTTGAGGACAAGAATAAGCCAATTGGGAGATCTGATGATATTTCTAGAGAGGATTTGAGGAGGCGTCAACTTTGCTATTAGTGCAAGGGGCCTTTCTCTAAAGGTCATACTTGTGCATTAAGGTCGAAGGGAGCATCGCGGTATGTGAGTTTACACTGACGTGATTAAGGATGAGTCATCACAGCAGCATGAGGATGTCGATGGAGATGATCATTCTGATGATAGAGTTTATACTGTGATGACTATTTATAGTTTGGTATTTGACTCACATGTTCAGGATTTGCATCAGGTACAGAGTTGGTCTGAGCCTAAGCTGGATTGTCTTCAAGATGATTGGGTAGGTATAATGAAGGAGAGTATGTTGAGATCTCCTATGGATTTGTCTGTTAGTGATGTTTTGACTTTTACATCACCAGCACAAGTATTTGCTGCTATGTTGCAGGTCATGTTATTGGGCCTAATGGTGGTATTGGCATTCAGTAGGTTCAGCGAGGACAGGGACATCATTTGCTTCTTATGGGATCCTAGTGAAAGTTATTGTATGTGCTAGATTGCTTAAGGGCAAGCAATTTTGGGGAGGGAGGACTGCAATGTCGCTATCTTTGGCAAGTCTATGTAGTTAATGGAGTTAGCTCATCATAGTGACCCTCGTGAGTTGACAGAGTGTTTTGGGGGTCCTAGTTTGGACTTGTGTAATGTCCCCTTTCTAGCATTCATAGCATGATGTTGTCGTTAGCCTATTTCCCCACAGTCCCGTAGGCTAACTAGGACATTAAAGGGGCTTAGAGGCCATTTGGCCTAGACAATTTCAGTTGCAGGTCTTTCTGAGGGGTTCTGAGGCAACTTTGGGCATACTTACTATTTATAGTAAGTCATCTTGGACATGGCCGAACATTCAGTCATAGTGGTATGTCGATGGTAATTGTTTAAAATCGACAGGAAAACTTATTTATCATTGATAAAATTTGTTATGCATTGATAAGGCCATTTTATAAAGTTAAATTTAAATATTTAACTTTATTAATGCATAGACTATAGTTTGTGGGAAATATTTAAATTAAAAGAGTTCCCTTTATTTTTATAACACATTGGAGACATAAGGTACATAAAGGGAGTTATGTTTTATCCCACATTAAGAAAACGAAGGATTGAGTTCTTGTGAGAGCACTATAAAAGAAATGGGAGAGCTTTTTTTTTTGTATGCTTGGATGAAGATTAATGTTATGTTGCTGGATATCTAATTATCGGGCTTGGAGGACGGAATCCCTCTTTGCTAGCATTCTCTTCGCTGTTGGAAGACACAGTCAGGAGGATCAAGGGTGTTTTCATTTCAGGAAACACACTGGGTTTCATTTGGGGCGTTCGCATAAAGAAATTTACAAGGGTTTGAGATGCAGATCTGAAGTTAGTTATTGCTATAGTGCCGCATGAACAGTATTTTGCTACAGTCGGCATGAATAGTATTTTGCTACAGTACGGCGTGAACAGTGTTGGTATCAAGTTTACTTGTTTTTCCGGCTAATTAGAAGTTTGGAGGGCTGCCGACTACATCTGCAAAATACTACGGCAACTAATTCCAAGTTTCTTCTGTCAAATTTTGATACTTTGCATAATAATTGTTGAATACAAGTCTGAATAGTTGTTGCAGCCTTTAAGGCAGCTGTAAGTGCACATCTACATTTAAAAATCACCCTTTTATCAGCAGATTGAAAGAGTTTCCAGATTTTTCATATACTGTTGAATGTGTGCCAAGTGTTTGTGAAAATGTTATGATGTGTATTATGCATTTTAATGTCACTTCATAGTTGTTCGTAAATCTACTCATTGGAAAGCAATTTATTGAGGAAATCAGCTTTATGAGTTTGCATACAAAGTGTTTGACAATATTCCTTAAGTTAAATTTATACAAGTCAAAGTTCAAATCAGGGGAGGATATTACAACTTGCTATTTTTAGCAATTGTTATTTATGGCAGAGCAGTGGGTGGCTTTGGCAGTAGGTCGTCACCTATAGTAAACAAGGTTAATTATTGCATGAGCTCTTATTTATTCATTAATTATTGAGTTGCATTATTATAATAATATTTATGTTTTTGTAATAATGTCATTAAGATAAAGATAAGATAATAATATTCATGTCTAACAAAATACCACAAAAGGTCTATGGGACTGAGAGATTACAATAAGACAACTGACAATAGCAGGAGCACCAAACAGTGTCTAAGAAAAGTGAACAACAATAACAAAGAAGAAGTTTCTAAAAAGTGTGTTGGAAAGTTTCAAGTGTTGAGTTCTTTTGGGAAACTTCCGCAATTTCTAAAGTGGAGTTTTTAAGAAACTTTGGCCAAGAAAGGATTATAAATAGGAACTCATTTCATTGGGAAAAGCATGGTTGGATATTTTATGTGTTTTTGATGCCTTTGTGATTTTTCTTGAGTTCTGATTTTTGTGCCCTTGCTGAAGTGTAAGGGTCTGAATTCTGAGTTGTACCATTGGATCTACAGCTGGAGTATTGTAGATTCAAATCTGAGATTTGTTCGGAGTGTTGTGCAAATTGTTGCTGATTTATAACAATTTGCTTCTTTTACTCCTACTGTACGATCTGTGTCTAAGGAGACTAGTTGTTGAAAAGTTCGAGGGTTTGTGGAGAGATTTTAATTAGTTTTTCGTTGTCAAAATTACTGAGTTTGGTGGAGATTTGAATTAGGGGAAGAATTGACAGTCACACTCAATCTAGAAGGCAGCGTTTCTTGTTGGTGTGAAATCTGGGTGAGTTTGGAGCCAATTTTCTTCCTTCTTGGACTAGACGACATTGTATACTGGGTCTGCACTTAATTACAAGCCGTGGTGAAACTGTCCGATCAGCTGCACACAATTCAGCAAGCCAAGCATCCACCATTTGTAGCTGTGATCTGCACATGTGGAAACAGGTGAACATATTTAGTTCAACGTCCAAGCATTCACACCTATGATTTGGCTTCAATTGCATTTCCTCCATTATCATGTGCAAGAGGTGACTGGATAAAATTTTATTTGATCTTTGGGAGATCCACTTGGAAGTTTGGATAGGGATTTTCTTGTCAATTTGAAAGATCAAATTGCCTTGCAACCAGGTTCTAAGTGCTGCATTTTTTGCTATCAATATTTTATGCAATTAAATAATGCAATCATTTTGATTTTTTTTTTTTAAACATTGTTTAGTTGCATCAGTATTTTGGATAAAGGAAAATTCAGAATTCAGTAAATTGGCTTGTCCTTCATCATCGTTATCTAGAAAATTGTCTCTATTTTTTATATTTTTAGTGTGGTACTTTGGAATTGAGAAAATTGTGAATTGACAAACATTTGGAGTTCCTTAATATTGTTTGCTAAGTGTTTGACTAAATGCCAAATCTCTGATTAGTAAGGGAAGTTGATGTTTGTTAAAGCAATAACCGAAACGGGTTATTACAGTGGTATCAGAGCTTGCTTGCAAAGTGTTTGACGAAATGTCAAACAATTGAATTATAACAAAATCTAGTGTTTGATGAAGTTATAACCGGTTGGGGTTATTACACCAACTCCCACACTTTGTAGGCTTCGACCTACTAGAAGAGCCAACCCCTACTAATGTCTTTGTGAGCACCAACTCACTGCACACAAACTGTTCTTCCACCTTGACGATGTTTCTTGCTCAACTGATGATGGACAATTGTAGTTTAAGAATTCTTCATCAATTTGATATTTATTTCTGCATATATTTATCTTTTATGTTTTCCCTAAATATGCAAAATATATAATACACTTCTTTAATCTCCTTTATTCTATGCTCTTTATTCTCATACTTTCATCTACTCTATGATCTGCATTACACTCATTTCACTCTTCACCACACACACATCAAATTAAAAATCTGATTATACACATTTTCCTATACAACTCTTACTACTTATTCATCTTGCTTTTTCTCAATATTATTAATGTGCTTTTATTTATTACATATCTGCATATATTGTAATAACCCCAACAGGTTATAACTTCTTCAATCACAAAAAATCTTTATAGTTCAGTGGTTTGACATTTCGTCAAACACTTTGCAAGCAAGCTCTGATACCACTGTAATGGTCCTGCTCAAATTCGACCTTAGAATGCTGATTGAAGGCTTGAAGAATTTTGTCAAACACTTTGCATACAAGGTGTCATATGACGGATATAACTTTTCAGATTGCTACAATGACTCTTGTTTCGATTTGCATCAAAGAGAATGCTTACAAAAAAGACTCCAGATCGTCTAAACAATGACCTAACATGAATGTGCAACTAATTTTGACAATATTCAATACAAATATGTGACTTAACTACCTGCAAAATGCAGCTACAGCAACTAATAATTATGACCAATACTTTGGATGCAACCTAAGATGGCATTAATGCACTTACAACCAAGTGTCATTAATGTAAACACTTAGTATGCAAAATTATAACATTATTTATGCCAAAAAGAGAACTTACAACCAAATGATATTTTGTCAAACAATTGGAATGCAAACTAATAAGCTGATCATCAACTCTAGGGTTGCAATATAGATAGTCTAAAAATTACAACGCTCTTTCAATTGCAAAATCCTAGCCTTCCTTTGATACCAATAATGCCAAATGGCAAACAAAGACAAGTACAATATGAAAATAGTGAAGTGCTGAAGCTATATTTTGTACTCAGCTGAAAACCTACATTTC
Source organism: Cupressus sempervirens (assembly GCA_028749045.1). Taxonomy (NCBI): domain Eukaryota; kingdom Viridiplantae; phylum Streptophyta; class Pinopsida; order Cupressales; family Cupressaceae; genus Cupressus; species Cupressus sempervirens. The sequence goes on along the minus strand of CM053790.1, from coordinate 162,016,976 downwards.
TCAGAAAATATGCCAAATGAGAAGTGAAGAACCTGATTGTGGATGGCTGTAATATTTTCCTTCAATGCTGCCCCTTCTGCTTGCTTTTTTTTCCGATCTGCTTTTTCCACTTGCTTTTTCCGGATTTGCTTTTTTGAACTGCTTTTTTCAAATCCGCTTTTTTGAACTGCTTTTTCGGACCCGCTTTTTTGAACTGCTTTTTTTCGGATTGCTTTTTTCGAAGCTTCTTTTTCGGACTACTTTTTTGGCTTGCTCTTTCGATTCTGCTTTTTCGGCCTGCTTTTTCAGCCTGCGGACCTGCTAGAAATGACCTCTAATAATTTCGGCCCTGCTAAAATTGCCCACTGAAATGCTGAAAATGGCCTTAGGCCCAATGATGCCCTAGCTGAAGTGACTGAAGTATCACCTCCAAATGTGCAACCCTTCAAAAGATATTTCACTTCCTCAGTTATGCTAATCCAAGGGAGTTTTCGTTCCCAAAGATCAATTGACTATCTGAAACCACTTGGCTCCACAATAGACTATGCGACTGAATCACAATTTGATGTCAAGAGAGAAATAAACAACTGGATGATTAGAATGAAGCCCGGGGTGCCTATTTATTCTTTTTTCTCCACTTTCTCCAGAAGCTTCTAGAACATTATTTTATTTTATCTATTAAGTGACTTTATAAAATATTTTATAATTCAAGTCACTTTATTAAATTAATTAAATATAAAGTTACCTTTTAATATTTATTTATTTGATAACTTTATAAATAATTAACTTAATACCACTTATTTATTTAATTAAAATAATTAATTAGTCATCCTCATAAAATATTCATTATTTTGGACAACCTAATTAATTAAATTAATTAAATCAAATTGCCTCCAAAATGGGGACGTGACATATATCTTCAATTATCTTTTATTTGTTTCACATCCTCTCACACTGCTTTGTTCTTCTTTTCTCCGCTCACTTCATGAATTTTCTTCCTCTTTTTTTTACACATCTTTACTCTTCCTTATATGTATCTTTTATATGTCCTTTAATTCTGAAGAGACAAAAATCTTTTTAGAATTAAAATCTCTTTAAGAGAGGTCGTGTCTTCTCATCACAAATCAGATTATTTATGTTATTGTCTCTTTACAACTCAGGCCTCTAATCATAGGCTGCCCAGTCTATAATGACATCTACTCCAACTTTGGTGATATTCTGGAAACGGGCAATTTAGCTACTCTTTTCAAGGAAACACTGCTCGACAGGTCAGCAAACTTAGTGGTCAACATTCACTGTCAAAGAAATCTGAGGAAATAGTTCCAAAAGAGCTGAGATTCTGAGCATTGAACTCTTCTAGGTGGTCGCATAGGCTACTTTAGCCTCTTGGAGGTTATTAAAATCTTTCATTCATTCATCATACTTTTTGTTTATTAATTAATAGCATTAAAACTTCGGACTCCAGTGTAACACAGGGATGCGTCCCCCACCAAAAAAAACTAGGCCATCTCAGAGACGAGGACATCCCCGGGATGGGGGGACGGCGTCTTGGCATTTCGAGCGGCGCTACTGTCGTCGGAGATGGCGAGACGTCTCCGAGTGTGGGGGTGCGGGGGGATGCCAAGGAGTCTCCTTCATTGCGGGGGGATGCCTGGACGTCTCCCGCGGCAAGAAAAAGAGGCACTTAAAAAATTAAAAAGTTTAACTCATTTTTTAAAAAATTTAATGTACTAATTTTTATGCTATTGGATTGTGGGGCCCATTCATTCCTCCTTTGTTCAAAACCTTTCTATTCTTCATTTTAATTCACATTTGCATTTCTCACTATTTGCAATAGCAAGAAGAAGTGTGAAGAGTTGAGATAAGGGTTTGTGCAAGAGTGAAGAAAGTGTTTGCAAGTGAAAAAGGAGAGCCTAGGAGCAAGAACAAGAAGAGGGTGGTTCCGGGTTTACTGAATCTTGTTGAAGGAGTTTTTCAAGCAAAAGGTAAGGTTTGTAACTTATTTTTATGATTTTCAAATGCATGTTTATGAGTGTTAAATGTAAAATTTTTGTTTGTTTAAATGACTTCTATTATATTTCAACTCTTTCAACTGTCTATTTTCATTTGTTTAAACGACTTCTATTATCATTCAACTGTATTGAAAAGACCAAAAAAAAAAGTATAAAACAAAAATTGACTTCCAATGGTTCCTTACGATTTGGGCTATTCTGAGTTGATTTCAGTATGTAAGAAATATCAAAAAAAAGTGTAAAAAAATTAAAAATTAAAAATATTAATAAACAATAAGCCTTGCCTATTCCGATTTTTTGTTCTTTGGTTGTAACTTGTTTTATTTTGTTATAAGTATGATTATCATTTATAAATTTAAATAATAGATTAAGATTCTTGATGTTTTAGTTTTAAAAATTTTTTATTTAGCTTTATTAAATTTTTTTTTTTCATTTTGTGAAATGCAGTGTCAAAATGAGCTCCCACATTGATACTCATAGCGATGATGAGATGGAACTTCATTCAGATAGTGGCAGTGAATCAGAATATGAACCTGAGCCTGAGGTTGGGGCTGAGGATGATTATGACATCGTTGAGAGGGATGAGCATGAGAGTGACATTGGGGCTAATTTTGTACTATATGGTACTCCATCTATTGATTGCCCCTCCCCATCTTTGGTAGAGTGGGCTAGAGGTAAGTTTGATCCAAAATCTCCTTTAAAACAATTTGCCACTAGAATAACAAGCGGATCAGGAACAAGTGGCACAAGAAAGTGGAGATGCAATATTTGTGGTGAAGTATGGTATGGTAGCATCACTAGAGTGAATGTACACTTCCTCTTCTGGATAGGTAAAGGTGTCTTACCATGTAAGTTTTTGACTGAATCCAAAACTTGAAATTTGGAATTGAATTCAACAAGCTTTAAGGAGTTCCAAAGGACTTGGGCCTTCCAGTGCCTACTACCTTGGCTGGTAGGCAACAAATTCAGACTATAAAGGAGGTGCATGAGCAACAAATACAAGGGCAACAACACCAACGCATGTCTTCTTCTAGACCACAGCATAGAGCTTCATTGACTACATTGCTAGGGGTAGCCTCCACACCTTCCTCTACTTATAGCTCTATAGGTGTAGCTGCAGTCGAGACGAGCAAGGGGAAATGCAGGGCACAATCTAGTGACAACAATCCTATAGCAGAATTGTTTGCAACCCAGACGAAAGAGAAGTTAGTTGCATGCATTGGGAGGATGTTATTTGCCAATGTCGTTCCACTTCACATTTCAGAAAGTAGCGAAGGCGGGATTACCATCATATGTGCCACCAGGTGAGCACAAATTGAGGACTAAAATCTTGGATGATGAGTATGCCAGGATTAGTGAGTCCATGGAGACCATGAGGGTTGTTTGGGAGGAATCGAGGTGCAGCATTATCATGGATGGGTGGATGGACATTAGACACCATCCACTCATCAATGTCATAGTCACATGTATAGAGGGCCCATTATTTCTTAGGGTGGTTGATTGTTCAAGGCATCGAAAAGATGCTGATTTTCAATTTTAGATTCTTCGAGAAGCCATTGAGAAGATTGGACCACAAAATGTGGTCCAAGTAGTGATAGATGCAACTCATGTGTGCAGAGCTGTAGGGAGGCTTATTGAGACCACATATCGGCATATTTGGTGGACTCCTTGTTGTGTGCATGCTATGACAATGCTCTAAAGGACATGGGGAAGATTAGCTGAATAAAGGGAGTGGTGAGTGATGGTGGAGATGTGCAGATGTATATCTGCAACCACCACACCTCACATGCACTATTTAGGAGCTTCGCCAAGGAGGAGTTCCTGAAGCCAGTTGAGACACAATATGCATCCTACTTCATTCTCTTGGAGAGAATGCTTGAGTTACAGGAGCCACTACAACTAATGGTTATGACGAATAAATGGAATAGGTGGGATGGTTCCAAGTCAGAGCAGGGGATGAGGGTGAAGGATATTGTTAAGAGTGATGTATTTTGGAGCGACACAAAATACATTGTCTCTATTATTAGGTCAGTCTTTGAGGTGATCAGGTATGGAGATAGGGATGCGCCTACACTTGGAGAGGTGTATGAGTGCATTGATTCTATGCTTGGGCAGATGAGGGCAATTGTGCAAGAGAAGGACCCCACATTAGCCTTCTACAATAATCACATTTAGCCTATTATTCAACATAGATGGGGTAAACTTAACACACCCTTACACATGGCTGCATATGCATTGAATCCGAGGTGGTACATGACTAGGCTTGGTAGAGAGTTACACCACTTCATGATGATGAGGTGATTTATATTATATAACACTTTAAGACTTTGTCTTAAAGTTAAGAGTTAGATTCTTATCATTTTATAAATTAAAATCATTCACATTACTAGCATCTTGATTCTTCTATTTGCTAATAATTTGTACTTTTTAAATTTTTTCAAGTGAAGGAAGGGTTCTTCAAGTGCATAGATAGGATGTATGACCTTGAGACAGCAGCTAAGGTTCGCATTGAGTGGACCAAATTTGCTACTCTTAGGGGTTACAATCAAGCGGGAAAGGTGAATATCAAGACTATGGCACAAGAGGATCCCATTTTGTGGTGGTCAGCTTATGGAGCGAAATCTGCAACCACCACACTAGCTATTCGTTTGCTGCCGCAGGTACTTAGTTCCTCAACCTTTAACTTTTCATTGTTCATTGTTCAATGATCACTGTTCAACTTTCTAATTCCTGAGTCTTACATTGGCCAATTATTTTTCATCTCAGGTTTCTAGTTTCTCAGCTTCTGAGAGGAATTGGTCTACATATAGCTTCATCCACTCTCTTAAGAGGAATAGACTTACCTCTTAGAGAGCAAAGAAGCTAGTGGCTGCACACAGTGTGTTGCATATCAATGATCGCAAGACATGTGTGTACAAGGAAAGCCTAGCATCACGATGGGATGTAGAGCCTAAGGAGCCATCGCAGATTGATGAGGAGGAGGATGCTTTAGATCCAGCCACAGGGCTAGTTGTTGTTTCATTTTCGGGTCTTGATCTTGGAGAGACTGATAGTTCCAGTGGCGATGAGTTTCAACTTCCAGCCTCCAGGGATGATCATTGATCATTGATTTGGCATTTTGGTTTGGACTGTTGGAGACTTGTAGTTTTTGTTTGCATTATATACTTATTTTGATATCATGATTTATGGCACATGATACTTATTGTAATCATCTTTATGTCATGACTCATATAATCATTGATTACTATTAGATAGTAGAATCTAGATACTCATACTATTCATCTAAAGACTGATATATAGACTAATATTTATTATTTTCTGATGTTCAATGTTCAAGGTTCAATGTTCATTGTTTGTTTGTCATTTGATCATGAATCATGATGTTCTAGGTGAAAGCTTCAATGCAATGTTCAATGTTTAAGTTTTTTACATCTTTGTATCTTATATTGTATAATTGTAGTACATCTTTTCACAACTAGCATTTTAAGTACCATATGTATAGTATATACACCCCTGCTCCCTTCGCCACCCCCCGGTCCCCCCTTGCAGTCCCCCCACCGTCCCCAAATCAAGGCCCCTTTGTCCCCCTGTCTCGGAAATTTGTCCCCCGTCCCCCCGTCTCCCAGGGCGGTGTAACTATGAAACTCCCTTAATTATTTACTTGTTTTCCATTACTGAAAAATATCTCCTTGTCAAAATCAATTTAATATTATTGTATCGATAATGGGAATTTTATTTTTAACAATGAGCCTTTCTTAGTTCAATCTTTGTATGCTTACTAAAAATTACGATGACAAATCAAGCCATCTAGCCGTCCATATTTTATATTTTTCTGCATGTATAGGTAGCTATACCATTTCTTCAGAAGTATTGTTGACTTATATGTATCTGTGTCTCTGTAGATATTATATGTTTATTATCGCTGCTTCTTTGTCTTTGTATGGACGGCTTCCTTTGGCCAAAGCCATTAATACGTCACAGCTGTAGAAATACTCCATACATTCGCAGCCTTTTCTTTCTATAAGTTGACTGGCATATACAGTCCAGATGTCCATGTCTTTCATACTGCCGATTAAGCTCCCTTTTTCTTGAGCATATGATGTGGCATGTTCTCTGATGAATTGTCACAACACATCGCAGGGAATTCTTTTTACACAGAACTTTGACTATGTCTTGCGGTTTTGTTTTTATGCTTTAGAGCATATTAAATTAATTGTTGTTCATTATATTTCCCATTTCATCGGGCCTCAAGGCATTATTGCTTCCACTCCTTCATTTCGTATATCAGTGCTGCTATGTATTTACCATTTCCAACGCTGCTAGAGAATCTTCATGAAACACTGTATTACATGGAACTTCTCCATATGTCATAGCAGCCTTCTAAGAGACGTATGTCTTTAATGTATAAGAGACGTATGTCTTTAATGTATATGCTTATCGGGTCTTCACCAATCACAATTGTACGCACTTGATATTCCATATCATCTTCCCTTTTTTGACATATGCACTTGTCTCTGCATTTAGAGACCCACATAATCGCAATTGTCATCTTTGTGCTAATTGGAATGATTTTCCATGCTAATTGGAATGATTTTCCATATTATTTATTTATTCAGAATTGCTTGTTTTAAAAATGACGACACTTAATCAAATCATTTCCTTCTTGCTGGGACTGTCTTATACTTGTTGTTCGGTATTATTATTGCAATACTTTCTCCTCCTTTCTTTAAATAAAATGTGGTTGCTGCATTGTTGAACTTTACCACTATTTATATGCTTACTTGTCTTTCATTGTTATAGTGTGAGTATTCGCTGACCTTGCTGTGAATGCTTGTGTCTCTTATCTCTGAATGAATGTTTTTACAATATGAACTTTGCTATAAATTCCAACAAACTTTGTCTAAACTAGCTTGTTCTTTGTTGAAAACCTGCAATATATTTCATGTATCATGGATATAAACCATTTATTTAATTTTACTTCATTTTCGCTGTATCATGTTTACTTCACATTAGATGTAGCTATTTATGCTGTCTTCATTATGATTCCTTCAACCACACTCACTTTCCCCGTTTCTTCCAAACAGCCTGCTATTCCTTTTCATTTTACATACATGCACACTCACCAATGACAATTCTTCCACCAATCTCCTGAATGCCTTTGACATCAATGACAATATTCCATCACTATATTTATAAGATGGAGTGGCTTTTTTAACTTATCTTTGGCAAAGAATCCACATTTCCTGTCAATGACCATGATGACTACAACAGTGCATATCTTGTTTCTACATCCAAACTTAGCAGGGAGGCAGTTCTAACTAGCATGTTCACTTGCTCTGAAATATTTGGTTCAAGGACTTTCCGAATTTTGAAATGCAAGACATGTTTCACTTGCCCCACCTTAGTCTTCACGGAAAATCTTTTCCAAAATATGAAACATGAACATCACAAAACAAGTGATCAAGCATTGTTAGCATACCTCTGTCGAAGCCGTAATGCGTTGCATAGGGCCGTTAAAGCAGAAGTGCTGTCTCCACCATTTCTGCTCTCTTCAGTTTGAAAATATTTCAGGCTAGGAATTTTATCGGAAAAATATTTTCCAATGCTCATGTGATTAAGGACTTCACCTGGAAATATCAAAGAAAATAAAAAGTAAGAACAGCAAAACTTGAAGTTTACTCCAATTAGACAATTTCCTATTTCTGTACTAGGAGGACAAGTTTTCCAATAGACGTTCCTGCCAATAAAAAAAAACTTCAAGAAAGCATAGGTGCATACATCCAAATAATTTTTCAGCTGACTGAATGACTATGGTTACAGTCCGACCACTTGGAATATCTGTAAGCTGAAAGCAATCATCTGCAATTATAACATGGCTTGGTTTTCTGGATTCCATAAATGGCAACTGTAATAGTGTATGACCAACAAGGTGTAGCATATCTGGATCCCTTGCAAACCATCCTGCATCAGATGATACATCAGAAATCCAGTACAGATAGAGGATAGTTCCCCTACACTTTTGTTTGTAATAGGTATTATCCACAGTTGAAGATGAGCAAGTACTAGAATGTGAATCTAATGAAAATGTCGGTATTTGTAATATGTGAGTTTAAAGTTATAAAATGGCTGCCTTGACAAAACATAATCCAGATACTTCATTTTATCCTGCTAAATGTTCAAGACATTTTTATTTGCAGCTAATTTGAAAGTTTGAAACCTTGGTTGAAACATTTGAAATGGAAATTTCATGAATCTCTCATTTTTTAAGCATTTAAATAATATGCAATTCTTCGTAGCTTATTTGCAGTTTTTCCTTTTGTAACTTGTATCCCCAGTTGCCAGAAATGAGAACAGCAAACACAATGGCTATGCCAATATGATGGAAAAGAGAGTCGTGATGGATTCTGCATGAAACAAATATAGCTGTATTCACATGCACAATACTTATTACTAATACATATAGAGAAAACATTATACAAATATTCACCATACATCCATGCATACTTCAAGGTCAAAACATTAAAACCCTGGCATTTCTATGAAGATTCAGACCTTAATAATTTAAACAAGTTTCCACAGACATGTCCCTATCTCACAGCACAATGCCTTCATCGCCTTCCATCCCCACTGCTGTATTAGGGGCATAGAGGCCAATGAACATCTCCTGTCCTTTAGGTAAATTGGGGGCATGTTCCCTTTCTTTTATTTATATTTTATATTTTCTCTGATATATTACTAGAGAAGAAGTCAATCTTCCGGTTTCCACTCCAATTATATAGAAATTCAAAATCCAATTCCAGACGTATGCTACTGTCCCTAAACAATTAACATTTTGGCAGATGCATCTGAGGCAAAAACATAGACGGTCAATTATTTTTTTGATAGGTATAGACAGTCAATTATTATATATATATGCAAATCCCCCAATACTGGAAAATTTTGTCTAGAATTTAAGGTTGGTTTTAGCTTTAGTTGGGTCTCAAAGAGCTTTCCCTTTGTACTATGCCTTTTCTATCTTGCCCTAAATCACAATTACACGAGATTAGGGTTTGGGTTTACCAAATCTAGAGTTTCTTTGATGCTATAATTCTAACTAGAGACCTTGCAACATAGTTAGGATTCATACATATTTGTATTGTCATAGTTTGATTTCTTAGAATTACAAACATATAAGTAAGGAATGTAAATCAATCCAAAAGATTTTTGGAATTAACTTGAGGATGAACCAACTATAGAAATGATACGATACCGTGACTTGAGAAGGTGCCCCGAAAACATTTTTCCCTAGGCCCAAGAGAGGACAAGTTGTTCCCCCTTGGCCTCATGTGGCCCATGCCATTCATATGAGGTGGGCTACTTAATGCAAGATCTTATCGTCATTCTCCTTCATCTTGTCATTCCTAACTTGTTTCTAATGATTGAATATCCATTCACCATAACAGGGGTTTTACAGTGCATTCACAATCAAGTGCCATGAAAGCATATCCTTCCTAAGCCAAAGGCAGTCCACCTTGTCCCCCTTTGGCCCTATGGGCATTCCCTAGTCACAAGCATGAGGTGGTGTTCTTAGAAGGTGGCCTCATTGCCGTTCTCCTAATCATGACTACTACACTTTCCTTATCATGAATAATTACAACCATAGTCGGAAAACTCAGACTTTGCAACAACTCGCCAAGCTCCCTAAAAGTTTATTCGGGAAAAACTCGGCCATTTTTTAAAAAATTCCAGAAAACTCGGGAACCTAAAATAATCGCTAAAATTTAATTCAAAATACATTTTTTTGCAAATTTCAATGAGAAGATGCATCTAATGAGTTAATTAAAGAGAATGCAAAAGAAACAAGAAGAACTTAGATATATATAAATGCATAGTGGGTACAAAATCGCATTCTCATGAGGAATGCTGATCGCACAATAGAAAACTAGTGTTGAAAAAATAAACTTATTTGGCCTATATCGCTGGCCTGCACACGCGAATGAGTTTTCTTTTAAAACTAAAAAGTTTTTCGTAAAAAGTTCGCAAATTAATCAACGATTTGTTGGTGACACCCGAGTTTTCAAATCCACAAGTTAATGGCAGAAAAACTCGCCCAGCTGAAAACCTCAGTGAGTATGGCAACTATGATTACAACAGTGAGAAAATATAACAAACATCTATACATACTTCTTATATTACATCTTTACACCAATAATATACTTATCATTACTATATAAAATAATTCTAAAGTTCTCATTAAGTTATAATATATATATATATATATATATATATATATGTTTGTTCATTTATATATACATATAGAAATGCGTAAATATATAATTACTCACTATAATTTTAATACAGAAATCCCAAACAATAATAATCATCAAAACACTTGTCTAATATATTATATTTATATTAGAAGACACTTGTACAAGATATCAATAGTCTGAGACTATTTCCTTACTTTCCTTTTGTATTTTCCTCTTTCTGTCGATGATGCCCTGGGAAATGTGTTTGTCCATCATTATATGTATCATTTTTTATGGAAAAGGGTAGCATTAGAGAGATGTGTGTCCCTAGATTGCATCCATTTACCATATGCAAATCGCACCCTTCTACACAGTTTCTTAATCACAACTTTTAGTAATGGCCTTCTCTAAGATAATCACACTTTTTCATTAATTGCCTTGTATAACCACTACCTATTGGTAGTTTACTTAATCAAAGCAATTTATGATTTATACAGATACTCCTTAGGTACATAATTTGATTGGTTCTTTAGCAACAGCCATAATATCAATTTGACTTCGAGCCTAATAGTCACACAAGGTAATAAGCATAGTCATTGTGCATAATGGCTCCATTTCATTTTCTAAGATAGTGATATCCATGGGTATGATTACTTCATAATAATCAGCCGAAATGGGATAGTCGGCATCAAGTCTTGAGATATTCCCTTCACATCACAAAAACTTCTGATATTAATGTCATACGTCACTCATGCAAAAATGTCTATCCTCGACACTCTAGCCGCTAATTATGTTTAGCAATATCACTTGAATCATCAACAATATGTCAATCAATTTCTATTATTAGGCGTTGGCATTAACTATTGTTGTCTCTCTGTCTTAAAACTTCATTTAAGTTAAATAAATGGATTGTTGTTGTATCATCATTTTCTCCCTTTGTGGTTGACGATATACCTACATAATTAATCACTAACTTTTATCGACTACTCAAACTATTGTTGTTAATTAGGCTTATTAATGATCGGCGATACTCATGAAATTTGATATCAGCATGGTATTTGATGAATCATCTATTAGAATATTTTTTCTATTTTTAGTATTTCCCTATATTTAGCTACTTCTACTTAATGGTCATTTAGGGTTTCCTTTTAGTTTGCTCTTTCAATTCTATTTATAAAAGTTGTCTTTATTAAGACATTTGCCTTTTGTTCACGCTATAATTGGCATCTATAAACTTTATTTAAGAGTCCATTGTTAATGTAATAATCATTCTATTTTCTCTATTCATTCAGTGTTCAACAATTTCATGGTATCAGAGTAGGAGAATTTTGGGGGGGGAATTTTTATTGAAGTAAAAATTAGAAATTTACCTTTTCATCCTATCTTGTAGTATGTGCAAGAACCCCATTAGGATTTTTACTACAAAATCAATGGGTATTTTCCTATAATTCATGTTTCCACACATGAGGAAAAATCAAAAATCAGACCCGCACCAAACATCAGTATTTTTATGCGATCAATTTTTTTTTTAAGCAGATCTTTCTGGCAAACACACAAAAACTTACTAGCACTTTTTGCAGTCAAAGATACAATTCTTTCTTGGCAACTAGCATGGTTTTTAATTTTTTCCTGACATTTTTTTAAGGCCCGTAGCAGAGAGTTTCTTTTTTATTTTTGGCGAACACAATCAACTTCTAGACTTTTTGGCTCAACCTAGTAAACATTAATTTTGGCATGCAGCCCAACCAACTATTGACTTTTCTTGGCCACATTAGGCACCAATCTTTGTTCAATTTTCTTCTTTTTCCACCCGTGTGTTTGTTAAACAACGATTTTAGGTGTTTCGAATTTTCTCTCTAACTTGTGACCAACTTTTTTTTTGTCAATGATGTGTATTTGGGTTTTTTTATCACAATTCCCATGCCACCTAGGGATAATACTGCTCCATAGGAAGATAAATAAACTCAACACTTTTTTTTTGGGTTTTCGTCCCGATATACTCCAGCACACACCTATATTTTTCCCATCAATTTTCAAGCTTTTTAAAACCCACAATTCTTCTTTTTTCGGGTTTTCATCCCAATATACTCCAGCCCACACCTATATTTTCCCAGCAATTTTCAAGCTTTTTAAAACCCGCAATTCCAATTTTTTTTCACCAGATTTCTTTGGCCTTAAAACAATTTTTCAGCACCCGCGTCAATTTTCTGCATGTTGTTCAATGATCAAACCAACCCATGACATCCTAACATTATTTTCTGCAATTTATTTTTTATTTTTTGTGAAACCCTAATGCATCAATTTTGGATTTCCATATTTTGAGTTTTTGTGGTCTTTGGACTTGGGGGTTTTTATCCTAAAACCCGATTAGTTTTTTTTGTATTTTTTCAAAAAAATAAAAAATATATATTTTTTTGATATTTTGTTTTGGTTCATCCAATTTGCACTTATCAAGTTTTTTTCTAGTGTTCTATCTTCCTTGATTTTTGTGTCTTCATAGGTTGATCAGCAACCTCCATTTTCATGATGGTATCTTTAACCAACATTATGTTAGAGGGCAGCTAGTGGTTTAATGGTCGCAATTACAACACCTAGAAGTAGTGCATGACAATATTTGAATATCGTTGTCTTGCTAAGATCGTTTTGGGTACAAAACCACACCCTACAACAACTTACATAGATCGGGATAAATGGGATGTATATAATCAAGAAGTTGTCATGCGGATCAAACTTTCAGTTGCAAATGATTAGCTCCCTCATGTGCCTTCCAGTAAGACAGCTAAAGAAATTCATGACACCTTGATGGATCTTTATGAGACATCTGACAAGAGTCATGCTTTCTTTTTGAAGAATTTGTTATTTTCTAGCATGATGGATGAGAAGACAACTTCCCAGGCACTTAAGTTGAAAATCAAGGATTTACGTGACCTTTAGAGGCTATAGGTCACAAGATGGAGAAGGAAGATATAGTACTGATCACGCTGAAAAGCATGTCCTGATCCTACAAGCATATAGACACTCAATATCACTTCTACTAGTGTTCCCTCAAATTCGCTGATCTCTACAACAAGCTTATGTACCAAGATAGATGGAAGCAACAACTTGGAAGTCATGACAATTCCTCCTCTTCTATACAAGTGGCCTTTCCAACACAAGCCACAAATAAGAACATGGGCACCTTTTAGTTCTCTCAACAAAAAGGGTTAAGGTGAGCCTTCAACATCTTCAAAGAAGAAGAGTGCTCAACACAATTATTGTCACAAGCTGGGTCACATGAAGAAATATTGTAGGAAACTCAAGATGGGTCTCAAGAGAAGACCCCAGTTGCTCTGTATTCAAATGAGGATGTTTTCTCCTATGCATTCTGATCAACTCCTATTATGGGAGGGCTTTAATAAATTTTTCCTAAAAAATTATCAGATTGGTTTTCATAAATTTTCCCTTAAAAAAATTTAGTTGGGTTTTACCATTTTTTGGAGTTTTGTATTCTTTCAATTGCATCTTTCCTTGTCTGTTTGGGTTAGATTGATTTGTCATGTCGAAAATCATGTTTCGTTTTGGTCAAATTTTCTCCTCAAAAATTGTTTCCAGGTTTTGTAATATGTTAAGTTGGTGTGGAATATTATTTTAGGGCTTTTACTATTTTCCTCTAAAAAAACAATGCTTTGTGCTCTTCAAATAATGGTATTTTGTAGTCCATTTTGGGGCATTCTTCTCATCTACAATATTTTGGTGGGTTTTGTAGTTGTTCTTAGTTATCTATTTTTCCAGGGAAGGATAGTTTCGTTATAAAACATCAAGATGGATGATTTTTTGATGAATTTTGGTCAGCGGTTTTGTCAAATCTGGAAGGATATCACAGGTTGGATATCAAATCTAGACACATTAATGATGAAGTGGAAAGGATTGCTAGATACCTGAATGGATTAAGGATTTCTATACAAGATGAAATTAGTTTGGTCAAGATGGATAGCATTGAAGAGGCATATCAATTTGCACTAAAGGCAGAAGAAAAGTTGAACAAGAGGCATGAACAGAGGCAGAGAGAGAGAGAGAGAGAGATGGTAGATTTCTTTGAGGAAGAGGTAGATCTTATGGTGAAGGTAGCAAAACTTACTCAGATCAAGGTAAGACTAATCAAGATAGAGGTAAATTTGAGTGGAAGGAAGAAGGTTCTTACAGAGGTAGAAGCTATTCAAGAGGTAGTAGTCATAAAAGGGAAGACATGACTTGGTTTAAGGGCACTTGTTTTAACTGTGGAGGTCATAGAGCATTTGAGTACATTTATTCGAGCAGGAAATATGGTAACAATAGCAGAAATGCACTTGCGTAGGAAGGTACATTTGTTTCATTGAATGAACTAGAAGAGGAAGCAAACCTGATGGTTAGGAGAACCTTGCGTAATGAGGAAGTCGTTGAGGATCTCGTATTAAGGAAAAACTTGTTGAAAACTAGACATAGAATTGCAGATAAATGTTGCAAAGTAATCATTGACAGTTGAAACTCTGATAATCTAGCACTAGAGGAGTTAGTCTCCAAATTGCAGTTGCCAAGAATGAAGCATCCTAAGCCTTATCAGATTGCTTGGATCAAGGATGAGCATAAGCTATTGGTAGGTGAACAATGTCTTGTGAAATTTAAGATTGAATCATATTATGATGAAGTCTTGTGTGATATTATGCCTATGGATTGTTGTCACCTCTTGTTGGGAAGACATTGGCAATATGACAAACAAGCCTTGAATGATGGTAGATTGAACTAGTATGTTATTTGGGCTAATGGAAAAAGACAAGTTTTGTTACCTTGGATAGAAGAATCGAAGGGTGAGAATTATACTACTATTAGAGTTTTCTTGATTGAAGAAAATCAATTCGTAAAGGATTTGAAGAAGGAAGACACATGTTTTTCTTTGATGCCTAGTAGGAGTGAAAGAGGAACTAAGAATGAAAAACAATAGGAAGTCAGAGAATTATTCTAAGAATTTAAGGATATCATTTCAGATAATATGCTTGATGGGTTACCTCCAATTAGAAGTATTGGTCATTGCATGGTCCTGATACCACGAGCTCTTTTGCCTAATAAAGCACCAGACTGGTTAACACCTACAGAGAATGAAGAATTGAAAAGATAGGTTCAAGAGTTGTTGCAAAAAGGTTTGATTAGAGAAAGTTTGAGACCTTGTGTTGTACAAGTTGTATTAGCACCTAAGAAGAATGGAGAATGGCGTATGTGTACTGATTCCAGAGCTATAAACAAGATAACAGTGAAGTATAGGTTCCCTTTGCAAAGAATGCGTGACATTATGGATTATTTGGGTGGAGCAAGATATTTTACAAGGATTGCCCTAAAGAGTGGCTATTATCAGATTCGAGTCAAAGAAGATGACGAATAAAATGCTGCTTTTAAGACAAGTTTTAGGTTTGAATGAGTGGTTGGTTGTGCCTTTTGGTTTAACTAATGCGCGTCGTTTTTGCATGAGGTTGATCAACAAAGTTTTAAAGGAATTCTTGGTTAATGGTTTGAAGATGGATCCTAAGAAGGTTAAGGTTATTTTGGATTGGCCTTAACCAAAGATTATTGGCGAAGTTAAAACTTTCCATGGATTCACTAGTTTCTACCAAAAGTTCATCAGGAATTTTGGTTTCGTCAATAATGCTATGACAAAGACAATAAGAGGAGATAAGAACAATTTAAGTGGACACATGGAGCTGACAAGAGTTTTGAGGCATTAAGGTAGTTGAATTACTATGTTGGCTTTACCTGATTTCACTAAAGTATTTCAAGTTTATTGTGATGCAAGTGGGAATGCAAAAGGAGTAATATTGAGTCAAGAAGGTAGACCTATTGCTTTCTATAGTGAGGAGTTGAATGATGCTAAAAAGGGTATTTACTTTATGATCTAGAATTTTATGCTATTGTTCAAGTTTTGAAGAAATGGATACATTATTTGATGCCTAGAAATTTGTGTTGTACACCGATCATAACACTTTACAATATTTGAGTAATTAAAATAAGTTGAATTAGAGACACATGAAGTGGGTTGAGTATTTGCAGAATTTCACTTTTGTGTTGAAACATAGGAGTGGACAATCTAATAGAGTTGTTGATGTATTGAGTAGGAGAAGAAATTTGTTGACTAAGATGAGAGTGAGAGTGCTTGGCTTTGATGATTTGAAGACCTTGTATAAAATTGATCCAAACTTTGCAGAAACTAAGAAAGCTTGTCATATGATGACCAATAAAAGTAAGTGGGTTGATTATCTCATTCAAGAAGGTATGTTGTTTAAGGGAATTCAATTATACATACTTAGATGTTCCATGAGGGAGAATATAATCAAGGAAAAGCATAGTGGATGACTTGCTGGACACTTTGGTATTGATAAGACTGTAAATTTGGTTAGTGAGAAGTACTTTTGGCCTCGAATTTATAAGGATGTTCAAAAGTTTGTCAAGAGTTGTAGAGTTTGTCAAGTTACTAAAGGGATTAATCAGAATGTGGCTTTGTATAAGCCATTACCCATTCCTTATAGACCTTGGGAAGATACTAGCATGAACTTTGTTCTTGGGTTACCTAAGACTCAAAAGGGTAATGATTCTATATTTGTTGTTGTGGATGGATGTTTCAAGATGGCTCATTTCATACCTTGTAGGAAGACATCAAATGCAATGCATATCTTATTCTTCAAGGAAATTGTGAGGTTGCGTGGGTTACCAAAGAGTATTGTTTCAAACAAAGACAATAGGCTTGTTGGCTACTTTTGGAAAACACTTTGGAAGAGACTAAATACTAAGTTGAAATTTAGTTCTACATTTCATCCACAAACCGATGGACAAATAGAGGTTGTGAACAAAAGTTTGGGTAATTTATTGAGATGCCTAGTTGGAGACAAACTAGGTAATTAGGATTTAGTTTTGGCTCAAGTTGAGTTTTCCTATAACAATATAGTGAATAAGATCAAACACCTTTCAAGGTTAATACTGTCACGCATCCTATGGGGATTACAGACTTTTAAGGGTTATTAGTCAACAGGAGAAGAGAAATGTGAGGGCAGAAGGTTATGTAGATTTCATGAAGACTTTGCATGATGAAGAGAAATTTGACTTGGAGCACAATAATCAAAAGTATAAGGATTTTACTAATAGAACTAGGAGACATAAGAAGTTTGCAATGGGTGATGAGGTTATGGTTCATTTGAAGAAGAATAGATTTCCAATTGGAACATATAGAAAGTTAAAGATGAAATTTGGACCATGTAGAGTTCAAAATAATTTGATAGTGGTAATGCTTTTGATTTTGAGTTGCCTAATGATATCGATATTTCATTTATATTCAATATTTTTTATTTGTATGAGTACCATGAGTCTGTTGATGATTTAGTTATGGAACTAGATTATCCTAAGAAGTAGATGGATGAGGTTGAGAGGACTTTGGATTGCAAAATTGGAAAGAACTCTATAGGGAAGGATTATTTGGAGCATTTTGTTCATAGGAATAATAGACCGGTTGAAGACAGCTCTTGGATTTCTCAATCGAAGTTGGATCGTTCTGGTTTCACTCAGGTTGGACATGGATCCTAAAGTGAACATCAGTTCTAAATAACCCTATGTGTCTGATGCAGAAGCATCTGAGGTTCTTGGAAATCTTGCATCATTTGGTTCCTATTTTGTTCTTTCTATTCCTGCTTACCTGTATCAATGATTCATGTGAGCAGTCATTTGATCGTGTGTCCCAGCTTATGCAATCCTACAGGTTTAATGGAGATTTATTCTATAATGTCCCCATTTTTGCCAGCATCAGAGTTTCAAGGATTAGCTTATTATTGTGATCCTTGTAGGCTAATTATTGTGGATAGAGAGTCTTCTGAGGCAGTGGCTTGGCTTGTGATGGTCTTATCTTCTCCACAATTCAGTAAGCTACAAGTTGGTCTTCGTTTGGCTCATATTGGACTTTGTTTGGGCTTAGTTTTGTGTACTTACTATTTGTGGTAAGTTGGTGTTGATTGAGATGGACCCTTTCTATTTTTGGAAAGTGCATTTGGTCACATGGAGAAATAATAGGTATGACTCCTATTTTAGACGGCATACTTAAATGATAAGTATTTTGGGAGATTATATTTTTAGTGGCCAAATTATTATTAAATAATTAAATGGCTTATTAAAAAGTTATAATTTAACTTTATAATTTCACTTGAGGGTTGAGTTATCATTGGACAAAGCCATTTATTAATTAGTTAAGCCAAGTCAAGTAAAAGAATCTAATGGAAGCTTCTAATTAATGGTGTGTAGTGAAGCTTCTTGAGTGAAGTTACATTTTGGCAACAAAAGGAAATGAGGAGGTTATAAATACAAGCCCATTTGTTGAAAAAAGCATGCTTGGATATTTTATTTTATTTTGATGTCTTTGTGGCTTTTTCTGAGGTTCTGAAATTTGTGCCCTTGCTGAAGTATAAGGGCTTATTCTGAGGATTTGTTATCCACTGCTGAAGTATATTGGAATGTCTGAAATTGGTAGTGCAAATTGCTGCTGAAGTATAGCAATTTGATTTGTCTTCTCAATTGTATTAATTGTGCAAGAGAAGCTAATGTTTGTGAGTGAATTGGTCTGATTTGAAAGGGTTTGGAGATAGAAATTATAAGTTGCAAACCTGCATTTCCTTTGGAGTTTGATGATTTCTTTATTAGGGCAGCGTCTATTACATGCTAACTACGATCTGCCTTAAGTTGGAGGGAGCATACTATTGTACGTTTTTCCTCATACAAATCTGCTGCAATCTGATATCTACAGTACTCACCTACAGGTTCTTCCTTTAATTGCAAATTTCATGAGAGTTTTAGTTATATGTTTCAGTCATTAGATTGCATGCCAAGTGTTTGCAAACATGTCTATTCGCTGTAAATGCACATTTCATAGGCTGAAATCATATGTATGTATTTGAATGGTCAAAAAAGATTGCATTTGTACGTCAGCTTCTTTGTTTGGACATCTAATAACCATTTGCATGCGTCTAAACTAAATTTGAACCATTACAAGCAAGCGTAAGTAACCTAAAGATAAAAGACAACGAGATAGAGATTACATGCAAAGTGTTTGACGAAATGTCAAACCATTAATCTTGTGAAGGAAAATTGATGTTTACTTAAGCTATCACTTGTTGAGGGTTATTACATATTCTGGGTTGTTCTCTTATGATCGTGTGTCTTTTAGATTCCTTTTCAATGAGTACTCTTGGTTTTGTTCTCGGGTAGTGTTTTCTTTGCTAGCACATTGACCGGTCTATGGATTTTTGTGGATTGATGTGCGATTCTTGCACACAGTCATTCGAGATTCTTCATGCATATTGTTGGGGCATGTGTGCACCTATATTCTAAGATAGCACCTTCTTATTTGTTCGTGATACCGACTGTTGGGCCCATTTGTGGGGTTTGTCATACGAGTTGTAACAAATTTCCTAATTATTGGGAAGTGCGAATCTTCTAGGTCAACATGTGTAATTAAGTGATTAAATATGTGTTGCCTAATTCCTTAAATAGCCCATTATAAAAAATTCCTGGCCAAATGCTCAATCAAATCATGTGGCTCAAGTTTTGATAAAAATAAATAGTTAAAATTGTTTTTTGAAAAGTTTTAATTATTTATTATTCTTCTTGTCCTTACCTTCGAAATGAGCCCACCTACGTCGAAAACAAACTTAATTTGCCAAAGTCGTGCCTTGTTGCTTGAAAAGTTATAATAAAGCTTCCACGATACATAAAAATGCTCAAATTATTAAAAACTTTTAACTTTCAAAGTTAGAAATGCTGAAAAGTTGAGCACTCAAATTAATGGCTGAGCATTCATAACCTATTTTTCCAACTTGCTAAAAAGTCAAATTGGCAACCAAAGTACTCATAAATGTCAAACTCAAAAACAATGAAAGGTTGCTTGTGCTAAAAAATGGAGTCAGCAAAACTTTATAGTTTTAAAATGCTTTGAACTTGAGCATTTTTAACTCTCTTTTTTAAGTTGCTCGAAAAGTCAAAAACAACTGTGTATGCTGAAAATGGTCAAACCCATAACCAATTGGAGTCTTTAATGCTGAAATTCCAAGCGGACATAACCAAGAGTGGTTCTAAATGCTCCAAATTTGAGCATTCCTAACTCGGTTCCTGTTTCCATGAAATGGTTATTAACACCTTTAAGTTCATTATGAGTTGCATTTCTTCAAGTTATCGTTGTGAATATACAAAGGAGCTAAATGGCAACTACACCACAAAGTTTAATAATGTAGAATGGCACTGCAAGATTTTGGAAATGAACAAAAGCCTTTCGTTTAAGTGCAAATAACATATGAAAGTTGACACCATGAAATTTTGCAGGAACCTTGTTTTATTTGATGATGGTTGTTGTGATTGTTATCATCATAAGACATGCAAGATGTGTAGCTATGTGTAAGGCGTCAACCGTCCTACATCTTGAATAGTGCCATGATTAAAGAGGAAGTCCAATGCAACAAAGCATATAGCAATATCATCAACATGAATGATCATTCAATTTGAGTTTGACAAACATATTAATTTAACTCTTTCATCGGGTATGATGCTAGTCAATACACTAGACAGTTAAACGAGGCACCATTGGTTGTGAAGAGAAGGATCTTATTTGATAAAGCATCAGTGATGTTCAGATCATAGTGGTCGAATCACATCTCTATACCTCAAATTGACTAAACAAAAGAGCATCAATGATATGGAATGTTTTAACTTGGTAAAAGCACTAAGGTTGCCTTGAATGCTCGTAGCAATTTCATACTTGAATTGAAACCCCATTCAAAGAACACAAAGGAGTCTAGGACCTCCTCTTATCCATTTGATCAAATGATGAAGGATTGTATATGTGATCAAGTTTTTATAATGTCTCACAATCGGTGAATGATAATGAAAGCTCATGCATTCACAGGACAAGATCTATTTCTACAGGATTGGTGATATTGAATAGGTGAAATCTTGTTTAAAAACAGTCTTAGCTATGATCTCCATCGGGCATTTTCTTGCAGCATGATGAACCATAATCTTCGCAGTTTCTCTGTTGTGCTTAATCGCGAAATGGAAGTTTTGGATCAAGTTGTAGTCAACCATCAGGCCTATCGACAGGCAGATTTTTGTCAAATATTATATGCTTTTGAAATACACCCAAAATATGGAGTTTCATGCCGCACACTCAAATTGTTGGAAACATGCCTTAAAGTGTGGTTTCATGATATCCGAGGCAAAGAGATAACACACCAAATGATTGACAAAATGTCACTTTGTACTAAGAAGTACTGTAGCCGAAAATCATCTTGGAGAGATTATTACAAGTGTGGGGCCAAAATCATCAACCTTCATCAACAATGTTAGTTATCAATAGCCATTGAAGCTTAAAAGAAAAGAGATTCATGTCAGCTATTACAGTTGGAATTGCTCGTCTAGAATCATAGGTGTTGCGCTTGAATTGTTTGACTTCATTTCTCAAAATCAAAATGCAGCGCCACCAATTATATTGAATGGAATAAACGCATTTTGTGAAAAGATTTCATAAAATTTCAAACAATCATAATGGTAGAAATGATTGTAAAGTTGTTTACTTGCTGACAGTTCCCATGTTCACATTACATGAGAATTGTTTCACAGAATACCACAAGGCATTCCATTTCATTGTACCAAAGCTAGCAGTAAATGCAGGGCATCACCTCATCAAAGGTAATGGTGACTACATGCACATACCAGGTAATAGAAGGGCACTCTCTGATCCTCAAAATAGTAAAGGCAACTACTAATGGTTTTTCTCTCACATCACCGTTAATACTGTGACTAAGAAATGATATATCTAAATCTACAATGGGAATTCCAATCTTCTATGATCTAATAAAGGCATTATTGTTTACGTGAGATTATTGACAATGCACGATGGGTAATTGTTGATATCTTAAAATATTTCATCCAACATAGAAGACGTCGTGGAAGATATTTTGGCATTATGGATTGAATTGCAGTCTGAGTCAACATTCATCAAGAAGGTGGAGATTGTCATTTCATGGAATGGAATTCAATGGTTAGATGTCACTCATATTTAAGAAAATGACATTCAAGCTATAGGCCTACAACACAACTCACAGAATGAGGAGTTGTGGGATATCAGAGCAACTATGTTGATAAAAAGTAGCTGCAAAATAGCATTGTACGGTACAACAAGAATCTCTACATCTTGGAAGCATGGACATGAAGACTGAGAAAAACTCTGAAGCTATAGACCCAGAAGATATGAAGGAACTAGTGCATAAGACCATTTTAAGTCCATACGATGAAAAAATCTTATTCTTCATGATGTTTGTAAATAGTGACTTTTGTCACTTTTAGTCAGAGTTAGAAAATTGACTATGGTTTTGCAAAATCTATAAAGTTCATAACCTTGCTCCAATTGTGCAAAAATGAGTTACTAACCTGAAAAAGGTTAGTTATCAACAAGAAGCCCTTAAATGCAAGGTAATTTGTAATGTAAAGAGGGCAGAGAACCCTTATGAAGGGTAAATGTCAGAGATATTTCTAAAGGACTTTGAATTTACATTGCACACAAAGTGTCTTTGAATTTGTATATCTTCAAGGAAATGATCAAGAACGCATTTTTGTCATATGTCTAAAAGGTGTTCATGAGCTAATAATTCTGTTTTTTCATTTGTCAAATCAGTGATCTCTTCATGTATTGATGGAATACAATAGTCTCTCTGATCTATGTAATTGATGTGACAAAGTGCATTCATTTTATGGTATCTCGATCTAAATGTGTTGGAATAGAATATCTCTTCATATGTCAGGTTCTACTATTTTTCTTTGCTCATCATTTCATCTATACCTGATATCACCTTGTAATCAGTTATCTGATGTGGAGTCCCATTTGGTATGCATAGGTCTATTAGTGGGGTTTTGGCTGTTCACTTTGTTAAGTTTTATAGTTTATCCTTTCGTACTTTTGGTGAAAAGTACACATCAATCCTAAATACCTACATCATACGAGGGAGCTGCCCCTCTCAAACACAAAGGAAGATTACAATTTGATAGTGATCGGATTCAATCTCTCCAAGTGTTGGCGCAATGTCACTATTCACAGGGCGAATAGGCCAGTTTCATATATAATCTCACAGTAACAAATTTGTTTACCAACAATATGTAATATTATTGATGTATCAATAGTTAAGAATCTGGAACAAGATCTAAAGTTAAACCTCCCATATGCATAGTGACTGCACATTGGATTTGTATCTGTTGTAAGGCTATAAACGGGTAGGCCTTGTTGCTCGACATACTGTAAGCAAATTGCCATTGGATTAGAAAATAATCAAATGTATTTTGTCATTTGATCTTTCCTTCGTGTTATTGCTTACTTGTGCTACTCTTTCTACTTGGGTGGACATCTCCTTTGGAGATTCTCCATCCCTAAGCTACATCAATAGGTTCCTATTCCAGATCAATATGCTTCCACCAAATTTGAGTACTTCAATTATGCAACATCTTGGGGAAGCATAAAGACCGATAAAGGATGATGTAATAGAAGTCTTGTCTTTTCAAACACAATTTATTTTCATCATGCGTTTGGTAAATTCCATTTTGACAAATTAAATGTAATGTAAAAACAAGATGTAACTGTATGTCATAGTATCACCTGCAAAGTCATTGCGGGTAAAGTATACTAGGACTTGCAGTTTGGACAAGTCAAAGTTAATTAGGGAATAGGTTAAAGTTTGTTGGGTTTCTCCCACCTTATTCTCTCAACCCCTCACCTATAAATAAAGGAGGGCACTCATTGTAATTTCACCTTTTGGCAATGCAAGAAAGCTCTGCCAATTTGTATATACACTCTAAGAGTTTTCTTGGATGTAAATTAAATTCCTTTCAATAAAAGAGCCAACTTGTGTTCAAACTTTGTGTTGATTCAAGATGCTCTGTGATGACATTTTCTGAATATTGATTGTGAGTTTTATTAAGAGGGATTTGAATTCAATCTTACAAACTTTGAAGTACATATTGCATTCAGAGTCATAGTTAAATTTGAGCTTTTTGAATACTTTGTGTTGTAGAAAGACAAATTGTTATAATTGATAGTGGCTGCAAATACTTAGAACTAAAAATTTGTGCTTCAATACTAAGTACTTTTATTTAAATTAGCGTATATTCAATAAGAGATTTTGTGCCTTATTATTTGTTTAGGTTATTAAATCTTCATTAAGGGTAAGTGTAGGAGATGGGTTTCTGCAATTATTCCACCAATATAAAATAGATTGATGTCTTTAGTGTTGGTCTTACGTCAACTCACAAGCCATCGATATTATTGTAGCAATGTGTTTTTTGTTAAATATGTTACAAGATTCAAGAATTGGCAGATTAACGGATTTCCGAATGATTGATTTTTTAACAAAGGAACAAATGTGTTCCTTATAAAGAATTACAAGGACGTTGTTTCTTTTAGAAACAATGTAGACCGAAGACGAAATTAGAAAAAAAACTGAAGACAGGATAGGAAACATTCCTATCTGGACCGATGACAAAAGAGACAAGATAGGAAACATTCCTATCTAGACTGGAAGACGGACTACAAACAAGTAGTTGACCATTATAGAAAGTATTTAACTAAGGAGATAATATCTTAATAAAGATATTAAAAATATTATCTTAATACCCTCCCTTAATGGTCAATGTACGGATGTCAGAACATTTTGTGATAACTGAGACCCTCCCTGGATCTACAGAATGTTGAAACCAAGAAGCTTTGCCAAAAGAATGCTATGACTCAAAATAGATTGCAATTACAAAACTTCGTTTTTGTGGAAAAAATGGTAAAACCCAGAATCTCACGCAACCTTGCGTATTATAGACAACATGAAATGATTTTTAAGGAGAAAATCAACAAACCCAAAAAAACATAAACAAATTTAAAAGACGAAAAATGCAACTTCACCTTGATCAGGAAGCTCGACAACTTGTTGTTTCATGCGGCTCCTTCTGATCTTTCTAGATTTCTGCAGCTAACTTGTCGGAAGGAATCTGCGGTAGTTGATCATCGATAACAGAGAGCTTGAGAAGCATAACAGCCTCTCGACTGCGATCATCAAACTTGTCCTGTTCTACTTGGTCGGAGGTTGAACGAGTCTTCGTGCCTAGAACAAGCTCATCCAGGCAACGATACTTGAAGACAGTCAACATGCGCTGCTTCCAAGTGTTATAATTGCGGCCATTGAATCGTTGACTGCCCTCCAACATCAAATTAGTCAAAGATGCCATTTCAAAGAATTCAGGTACAAACTTCAAGACTGAAATTTAGCAAGCATGGATTTCAAGGAAAAAATACAGAAGACCCAGAAGAATTAGAGTGACCTAGAAGAGAGCTTGAAAAACCTAGAAGGAATATGTTGTTTTCTGGATCTGCTGGCTCGAAAAATGGGGCACGAAAAACGAGGTACCCAAACAAATCTGATGAAGACCCATTTGAGATCTCAAAAAACCCACCAAGAATTTGAAAACAAAAAAAATACCGACCCCAAAAATTAGGGTTTCAGGCAAAAACCTATCTAGCTGCAAAACAAGCTCCAAAAAATGGCAGATTTGAGAAAAAATGTTGCAGAACCAGACCAAGAACTAGTCGGATTTAGGGCCACAGCTATTGGGTGGAGGTCACAGCAAGATTGAGGCGGAAATAGGAAGCTTTGGCAGACGTTTGCGGCTCCAAACGTGGAGGAGAATTCCCGATGCAAATTTGATGAAAATCGCGGGTTGCAAACTAAATCTACAGGATACAGGATACGGTCACACACATAAGGCGTACAGACTGATTGATGTAAATACTGATCATTTAATCTTCAGTCATGATGTGTTTGATGAGGAACTTGGACCATTTCCACTCTCTGCCTCCCCACCGCATTCCGAGATTTAGTTTGTAGGCCTTATGTGTTGTGCTGAATGCTCTTATTTCTCGATCTGCCAATTCTTAAATCTACATGGTATTAGAGCACAAGTCACCGGTTCAAGTCCCTCAAGCCCTTTGACCCTTCATCCGCGTAGGCTTGGATTATCAACATGGTATGTAGTGGGTGCAAATCCCACATGATAAATGGTTGTATCCGGCACCATCGTGTGGGGGGTGTTGGCGTAGCAACTATATCCCCGATTAGATCCCTCTCCACCATAAGTACATGCTTTTGGTGTGATGGCAAAATCTACAAAATTCTAGTGTTGTTCATAAGTTGTTTGCAGAATCATTCTGAAAAATGAGAAATAGATTAGGAGAAATGCTCTTTTTGTAATTTCAAATTAGTTTCTATTAAAACCACATACAGTAAGAAGGAAGCCTCCCCTATTGCTAAGATGAGAGAGAAATCTCATGAGACATTCCCTGAAGCTATGTCACAAGGTTCAAGTTTGAGTTCAACAACAATATAATTTGGATGAAGTTTGATAAGGAGAAAAAGTTTGAAAACAATTTGACATTAAGTTCACCTTATATATATTTGAATTTTTTAAAAATGTATAAATGATAAATTCATTAATATGTTAAAATAATTTAGTAATGCTAAATTTGTATATATTATATTATAAAATAAAATTGCGAATATATAATTTATTAAAATAAAGTAAAATTATTATAAAAATAAATATTTTCACTTGTTAAATTAATTATTAAAACCAAAGCTATATTATTAAATTTGAAAATTTGAAAGCTATAATAATAAACTTTATTTATTCAATATTTTTATTTTAATTGTTAGGATATTAATAATATGATATTGTTTTATAAAAAGAGGTTGCTATTAATGTAAATATTCCATTTCCGTCATATGCTGAGTAGGTGCAATGGAAATGACAGACTTTTCCATCAATCTGTTGAGTGCACGATTTAGGAAATTATTTGTTAGAGGCCGCTGTAAAATTTTCCATGGAGGATTTTATTTCTGCCCAGGTTTCTCTCCTACTGCTGGTTGTTTACCGCATAGGGTAAGAAGTTAACACATGTATAACACGATTCAATTCAGAACAGGTACTTTATTCATGTATGCACTTGCAGGTTACAATCCGATTACAATGATCTCTCCATTACAACAATGCTTCCAAAGTCCATCTCGGATGTGTACATATACCTTTCCGAAGGGGTGACTCAAGTGTCACATGCCCATTCGGATACTATTCTACCTGTCGGCTACATTATACATTTACCGACAACATCATCCCCCCCAAAAGAAAAAGTCGTCTCCGGACGACAATTACAAAATATCTGAGACAAATTAATAACAAAATACATTAACTGACTAACTACAACAAGATAAATTTGTTTTTGTCACATCACTTTCACGTTCATCTCGTGCCTGCACCAAACTAGTCTCCAAACCACGTTGCATCTGTAGCCTCTGCTAACACAATACTGCTCTTTAGCTGACCTTGATAGCCACCCGTGCTGCTTTCTCTGCTTCCCACTCCTGAGTACCCTGAGCCAAGTGTCGCTGTACTGCCTCCAACTGGATGATCAGCTCCTCCTGAGCTCTCTACGCATCCACCAAGACAGCCTCACGTCTAACCCCTGCTCCAAGTGCCTCTAGTACACAAACACTCTATGCCTACAACAGCTCCAAGTCTTCACCAACTGGTCAGACTTTCCACGACTGATATCTGCAACGACTGGGGGTCTAGGGGGCAACGCCCCCAGCGGGGTCGAGGGGCAACGCCCCCAGCGAGGTCAAGGGGTAGCACCCTCGCAGGGTCCTAGGGCAACGCCCCCAGCGAGGTCGAGGGGTAGCGCCCTCACGGGGTCCCGGGGCAACGCCCCAGGTGCACTCCCTGTCGCAATACAAGGCGGGGTCGAGGGGCAGTGCCAAATGTTTACCGCATAGGGTAAGAAGTTAACACATGTATAACACGATTCAATTCAGAACAGGTACTTTATTCATGTATGCACTTGCAAGTTACAATCCGATTACAATGATCTCTCCATTACAACGATGCTTCCAAAGTCCATCTCGGACGTGTACATATACCTTTCGAAAGGGGTGACTCAAGTGTCACACGCCCGTTTAGATACTATTCTACCCGTTGGCTACATTATACATTTACCGACAACACTGGTAATCTGCTCAAGTTTATTCCATTGTAATCTCTTCTCAAATTTATCCCTATTCTTTTCTGTCTCTGTTTCAAGCTCCCAAATCGTCCAATCTTCCTTCTGTGACTGATTGCTATCTGTAAATACTTGAAGAGGAAAGAAAAAAAATCTTGTTCCATACGAATTTATGGACGATTTTGAACAGATTTTTTTTTAATTTTATTAGAATTCGCTGAGCTTCAAACATTATGCACAAAGTTTGGCGAACCCTGTGACTAAGGCCAGAAGTCACAGTTTTGCAAGTTGTGGCAATAGTGACAAAAGTTTCAGCCAACATTGACCACCACCTATTGGTAGTTTACTTAATCAAATGTTTTTAAAATTTATACAAATACTCCTTAGGTATGTAATTTTGCTATATAATCAATTTGACTTCGAGCCTTGGAGTTGAACAAGATAATAAGTATAGTCATCATGCATAATGGCTCGATATCCTTTTCTAAAGATAGTGATATCTGTGGTTATGATTACTTCATAGTAATCAGTGGAAATGGGATAGTAGATGCTATATCTTGTGATGTTCCCTTCACATCATTAAACCTTCTGATATTAATAACATATGTCACTCATGGAAAAATGTCTATAACCTTGACACTCTAGCCATTGACGATGTTTAGCAATATCATTTGAATCATTTATGACAAGTCTGTCAATTTCTATTATTAGATATTGAAATAAACTATTGTTGGCTCTGTCTTAACACTTCACTGCAGTTAATAAACAAACTGCTGTTGTAAGTATCACCATTCTCTCCCTTTATGGTTGACGATATACCTGCATAACTAATCACTGACTTTTATCAACTAATCAAACTATTGTTGTTAATCAGTCTTATTAATGATTATCGATGCTCGTGAAATTTGATATCAGCATGATTTTTGTTGAATCGTCCATTGACCAACTATGATGATCTTTTGATTCATAATAGCAATTTCATCTTTCCAAAGATTTCACCAGATAGGAGTATCTTGGTTAGGCTTTTCTAAATGGGGAACATGACACTCTTACAATTGAAGAAAAGGTTCTACTGTATATACTGTTCCATTTTTGTGTTGCTGCACAACAGAGTCCAGACAAATGGAAATGCTAACACCTGGCAATGTAGCATTTTTATGACTGATTTTCTAAAGGATGTCAATTTGCAGAAATTCTTATCTGTATGAAACTACCCAGATGCTTATCAGTGCACCATCCTAGCTTTAATTAATTGACATTTCTAAAGTTTGAAACAAACCTCTGGGGACTTAATGCCATATCATCTCCAAACTGTTTTTAACCACAAGGGAAGAGGTATAATGTTGAAAGGCTCACAGATCAGAAGAAGCAGATTCCATTTCCAATTATCACACTATTAAAACTGAAGAGGAATGGAATGATCTCTATCCCTGTCTGATTCCACTGACAGAATTCGTGAGGATTAAGAAAGTTAATGTTTTTAATGCAAACAGAATTAGATCCCATTAACTGTTAATGCTTGACTGCAACCATAATAATCTTCAAACAAATAAAGTAGGACAACTGAGAAAGAACATCATATATCTATTTTTTTGCTTACCAACAGTATCAAAACTCTGAGCCATCGGCACAACACCAACAGTGGAAAGAGCTCCATGAGAAGGGCGGAATCCTAGAATGCCACAAAATGCAGCAGGCACTCTCACACTGCCACCTGTATCAGTACCTGCAAAAGAAAGTCAAGGGAATATTAATAGCGGTAAAGGCATTATGAAGTTTTCCAAAAAGTGTCATAAAAAATTAAAAAATTTCACATAAGGTATTCTCTTCACTAAAACCAAAAATACTCATACAAATATAGGACTAGATCAATCATACATTACACAAATCCATTTTTCTTTCTGCTTAATTGATAGGTATCCAAAGAGCCGAGCTCAACAATTTGGTCCAAGTGCCAAAACCCCAATGACAATTTCTGAAAAAATCTTGAAATTCAACAGTAATGTAATCATTTTAGAATAATATAGCACAATGTCCTTTTTGGAGTCCTCAGTGCTGGTAATGCAGCAAATCTTAATCAATCAACTAGATTCCATTTTGAGCAGAATGTTAAGCAGACAATGAATCAAATTTCAAAAATGCCTTCCTTGACTATTTTGTCTTCGTCTTCATCCTTAGAACAGGTAAAACATTCTCAAAGTGCCATAAGATGTGCTAATCATTCATCCCATGCCTCTGTTAACTTGTAATGTCGAAGGGGAACTTAGCCTAAAAGCGATCACAGCCTGAAGGCAATCTCAGCAAGAAGGGAATCTCGTCCTGAAGGGGATCTCTGTTTAGAGGCAATCTTGACCCCAAGGGAATCTCTGTCCTAAGGCAATCTCAATCCGAAGAGGACCTCAATCCAAAGGGGATCTTGATCCGAAGGGAATGTCGATCTGAAAGGGAACTTGATCCGAAGGGAAACTTAGTCTAAAGGGAATCTCGAGCCGAAGGGGAACTCAATCCGCAAGGGAACTTGGTCCGAAGGAAATCTTGACCCGAAGGGGAAATCAATCCAAAGAGGATCTAGTTTCGAGGGGAAACTTGATCCGAAGGGAAACTCATACTAAAGGGGAACTTGGTCCAAAGGGAATCTTGACCCAAAGGCAATTTTCTCTAATACCACTCTAATGCTCTGCTCTCAGCTTCACGTTGGTTGATACCCCAACCCAGAAGTAAGCTTCAAAAATCCCGAACCACAATCCAATGATGTCTGTACAGTATGGGTTATGTTTGCCAAACAGTTGTCCATGTTGACTGTATGGTAGTACAGAATGTGCAATGCTCTGTCGGTGACAAGCTGTACAGTAGGTATGGGTGAGTCTGTATGGTGTTTGCTAGATGACCGTACGGTGGCCAAGTTTGGCTATGGGGAGATCGTCATACAGTAGTATAGTAGCCAAGCGGGATGGAGGTCCATACGATGGAGAGGAAATGGGTCCCTATGGTCTGAAAGTAACAAGTGACCGTACGATGGAGGGAGGAGGATGATGGAGGTTCGTTCACCATGGATTGAGCTCCACCCTAAGATGCTAGAACAATGTGAAAAATATATTCGCCAAACATGCCAAATAATGCCAATACAAGTAATCACAATCCAATCCCAGATATATAGATATATGTATTTGCAAACAAAGATGGTGCGCGGATTTGCCAGATCCGAGCAAGTAATACAAAGACAAAGTAGGATGAGGGTTAAATCCCATCGAAACTGGACTTGCCAAGTAGGGAAGATCTTTCACTTCCGAAATGGCGAACAATAGAGAATTCCACTGGAATTTGCAATATAAGAAAATATAATCCAAATCGCATACCAACTACTACCTAAATGTTGTGCTTAAATACCCTTTGGAGGAACTCCCAAGGGTTTACAAAGATCGCTGACAACAACACCTATAGAAACAATCAAACTTAAAAATGGCTTCAAGATATACTAAATCAATCGAAACCACAAATCCAAATATTATTAACTAGGGCCCCATATTAATTAGTTAAAGTAACTAACTAAAGGTCTTTTTATTATATTATTTAAATTCTGGGACCAATTAATTAATTAATTATATTTAATTATTACATTAAAATTTGGGGACATGACATATCATTGCTGCCCAAAGATTGCTTGCCCTCAAGCAATCCATCATTAGACAAAACGCCAACAATTCTAGGGTCCCAAATCAAGTGCACAAGCGAGACAATGAAATGACATCAATCCTCCGCAACACCACATTGCCATCAAACTTTTGTTGTGCCACTCTGATATAAATATTGTCATGTCCTAAGTCACCAGGATCCCAAACCAAACATGTAGGCAAAATGAGTGAATTATCATCAAGCCTCCCTTGCACCACACTTCATTAAGCATCCGCTGCGCCACTCTAATATAAACATTGTCGTAGCCTTCAACAAAATCCCAGTGACACAAGTTGATGAAATCTCTCACATCATTATGTTCAAAAATCTCTTTGGGTATGGTCATGCACACAGACACCGATGTTGGCACAAATTTAGCCACTAACACAATCACAAGAACCGCTATTATGCTCCTGATAGACGAAACCTTGACGAAGAGAGCTTCGGTGGTGAGAGTATTAGCTAAGGGGAGCTCGGCCATGAGTACATCGACGACAGGAACTTCAAAGAAGGGTGTCATGATGATGGGAGCCTCAATGCAGAGTACCTCAGTGAAGGGAACCTCAACAAAGAGTAACTCAGCAAAGGGAATCCTGACCATGAGTACCTCGACGAAGGGAACCGTGGCAATGAAAGCCTTGACAGAGAGTACCTAGGCGGCAAACAAAATTTTAGCTGTAGATAAAACCTCAGTGGCACACAGAACCCTAGCTGAAGCCTCGATGATGGATAGAACCTTGACAACGAGCAAAGTCTTAATGGAAACAAACATAGCTACTACAACAGACGCAGCCACAATGATGCACACACAATGATGACAGAGATAGCCACGACGACATCGATGGACACAACTACAACAACCAATACAAACTCGACGACGGACATAATGACGCTAACGGATACAATGACAATGACGGACATGTTGATGGACTCATCAAGGAACACGATGACGGTGACGACAAAAGACACAATGAAGATGATGGACATGGTGACGATGATGGTGATGAACATGACGATGGACTTAGCAATAGACACGGTAGCGGTGAGGACAATGGACACAATGACGATGATGGACGGTGACAACAACAAACACAATGATGGTGACAGACACAGCGACGGGCACAGTTACAATGAGGAAAAAAAACTCAACTGTGGTGACAAAAACAACCACAGTGACAGACATACAACCTCGACAATGATGGACATAGCTTTGGCGACAGAAAGACAGCCTCGGCAATAAACACGACCTCGATGACAGACACAACCTTGGAGATGACAGATTGAGCCTCAACAATAGACACAGCTTCTATGATGGACATAACCTTATGATGGACATAACCTAGGCAACTGATAGAACTTCCACGACAGATATTGCCTAGGCAACAAGCACAACTTCAGTGATGGGCACAACTTGATTCGTCCATGTCTTCACAAGATCCATGCAAACAACACCTTCAATTTTTTGGTGTTCTTCCCATGCTGGTCGAGTAGAAAGATTTAGTAAATCCTCTTGGAGCAGCCTTATAATCATGCCTTCATTCTCCTCACGTAATGCATCACCCTTATCGTTGTCATCCATTTTCTCCCACTTGTGCAAATGAGATATTAGTTTTTCTTCACAATACTTGAAAACATTACTAACCAATCTATATGCTACTATAGAGGGGATACATTCTAGATTATGAACAACCCATAACATAGATGTGATGGGTTGGGATATTTCATCCATCTCTTCAATGCACGAAATCATAAGACTCTCCATAGCAACTGAAATCTTAGTATCATGATCTTCCTTGATGGTGACCAAGAAGTGATGAAACATATCATGGACCAAATTTTGCAATTCAAGATGTAAGAGGAGGTTACTTTGACATTTGCACAATTCTCGAATATTGTAGTTCTCCTACCAAAAGGGTCTATCAAATGCAATATCTCTATCACAGGGTTATCATCATATGGTGCTTTAGGAGCTGAAATTCTCAAGACCTCACTAAGCTGCCACGGCCAACCTTTTTTCCTTTTCATGGTGTCTCAAAAGCCTCGGTTGACTAAAGACATCCTTAATCAACGAGAGGATTCTCTGTATAAGTTTTGAAGGTAATTGGTTCACCTTACACAAACATACTTCCAATAAATCTAATGGAAGATCAACACCCTCGCTGAGCTCTATGCCAATCTTTTGTAGTGCCTTCAAACACCACTCTCCATCGCTACTCGGCGCCATAATGTGATCCAAATACCAAAATCTCTCAATCATCCCAGTAGGCTGGCAAGATCACCAGCTCTGATACCACTGTAATGTCCTAAAGGGGAACTCAGCCTAAAAGCGATCACAGCTAGATGGGAATCTTGTCACGAAGGGGATCTCTATCTGGAGGCAATCTTGACCCGAAGGGAATTGTCCCAAAGGGGATCTCTGTTCGGAGGCAAACTTGACCCGAAGGGAATCTTGTCCGAAAAGGGATCTCTATTTGGAAGCAATCTTGATCCGAAGGGAATCTCTATCCGGAGGCAATCTCAATCCGAAGGGGACCTCAATTTGAAGGGGATCTTGATCCGAAGGGGATCTCGGTCTGAAGAGGAACTTGATCCGAAGGGAAACTCGGTCCAAAGGGAATCTCGACTAGAAGGGGAACTCGATCTGAAGGGGAAATCGGTCTGAAGGGTATCTCGACCCGAAGGGGAAATCAATCCAAAGGGGATCTGGTTCCGAGGGGAAACTTGATCCGAAGGGGGACTCGGTCAAAAGGGGATCTCGACCCAAAGGGAAACTTGATCTGAAGGGAATCTCGACCCAAAGGGGAACTTGATTCAAAGGGGAACTCAGTTTGAAGGGAATCTCGACCTGAAGGGGAACTCGATCCGAAGGGGAACTTGGTCCAAAGGGAATCTTGACCCGAAGGCAATTTGGTATGATACCACTGTAATTTTTTGCTCCGACTTCATGTTGTTTGATACCCAAACTTAGAAGTAAGCTTCAGAAACCTCGAAACACAATCCAATGATGTTTGTACGGTATGGGATGTGTTGGTTGAATGGTTGTCCAGGTTGACCGTACCGTACGGTAGCATGGAATGTGCAATTCTTTGTCGATGACAGGTTGTATAGTAGGTGTGGGTGAGTCCGTACAGTGTTTGCTAGATGACCATACGGTGGCCAAGTTTGGTTGCGGGAGATGGTCGTATGGTAGTACTGTAGCCAGGCGAGATGGAGGTCCGTACGGTGGAGCAGAAATGGGTCCCTATGGTCTAAAAGTTACAAGTGATCATACGATGGAGGGAGGAGGATGATAGAGGGGTTCGCCACGGATTGAGCTCCAACCTGAGATGCCAAAACAATGTGAAAAATATATTCGCCAAATAATGCCAATACGAGCACTCGCAATTCAATCTCAGATATATAGATATATGTATTTGCAAACAAAGATGGTGCACGGATTTTCCATATCCTTGCAAGTAATACAAAGACAGAGTAAGGTGAGGGTTGAATCCGACCGAAATCGGATTTGTCAAGTAGGGAAGATCTTTGACTTTTGAAATGGCGAACAACAAAGAATTCCACCGGAATTCGCAGTATAAGAAAATATAATCCAAATTGCATACCAACTACTACCTACATTTCGTGCTTAAATACCCTTCGGAGGAACTCCCAAGGGTTTACAAAGATAGCCGATGATAACACCTATGGAAACAATTAAACTTAAAAATGGCTTCGAGATATACTAAATCAATCAGAACCACAAATATAAATATTATTAACTAGGGGCCATATTAATTAATTAAAGGTTCTTCTATTATATTATTTAAATTCTAGGACCAATTAATTAAAGAAATTTATTAAATTATTACATTAAAATTTGGGGACATGACATATCTCTAGTTCTTCCACCAGTTCAAGAATACCACTTTGTCCTTGAGTGCCTAAACTAGTTACTATATGGATGACGATTCAACTTGATGAAGACATCTTTGTTGGAAGCATTGAAAACTTTCTTGAGAGAAACAAGGAAATCATCAAGGGCATTCAGTTTTCCTCTAGTGAAACTGTCAATGTGGTGTTTTATACCTAGAAATAGATTCAAAAAGCTAGTGGTCGTGATAAAAGGCATGCTACCAAATGTAAATTTTGTCTTTGAAAGAATGAGACAAATTTGTTGGGACATCAAACACAATCAAGGTTGAAGAAACTCATTTTTCTCTTGTGGACCTGTTAAAGTGTCACATTTACAAAGAAGTTATACAAAATAGTATTGTCACCCCTACCAAAAGTAGAGGCACTTGTTTTTTCGAAACCGTGCATTTGTAGTGTGCCAAGTGCATTGGATGGGTTTGGTTTAATGAAGACAATAATGGTAATAATCCAGATATTTTAGAGTCCGGACTATTGTAAACTTTCCTCATTCTTCAAACAAAACATTTCTTTAGGTCCTCCTAGTACAACTATCAAAAACATGGTATTGTTGTGTCTTGTCCACACCCTCCATCACAGATAGGGACCCTTTCTTGCTTTTTATACTCTTAGTTTAGTTTTGCATTCCATCATTTCTTGCATCCCAAAGTGTTTTTCTTGAGGTTTTGCATTTCATCTCTACATTTTGAAAAAGCCTGAATGCATCATGCATCGCAGATAACAGGTCAGTTGTAATTCAAAACCTTGGTTAGGTTTGAACAATAGTAAAGTGTTGAGATTGAAAGTTGTTAAAAAATTCAAGTTCCCTTTTGAAAGCAATGAAATGGTGGAAGATGTAAGCTTTGATGGTTTCTAGGTATGATGTCAGTATTTGGATCATGTTTAGGATTGGATCAACAAAGGAATCATTCAAGAATTTAAAAGTATTCATAGGATGAGCAAAGTGTTTGATATTTTTTAAAACATCAAATTGACTAAGTCATTCAAAAACTAGGCAAAACAAAGGAAAAGTGTTGCTAACAAAGAAGTGCGGTCATTTTAAAAAGTCTTTGACTCTTTCCAAAAGGCAACCTAACACTTCGCATTGTTAAAGAACACTCAAGAAATGGAGGGTTGGCCTTCAACTTAGTGCGGGGATTTTCTCTACTTTAGAGAGATTTCAACCCCAACATTCCAAAGCACCTCGAAAAGGCTCCCCTAGTACTCTTGTTATTGATAAATAAAAAAGAACTTAAACAAAGTAAGGGCAAAAATTTTGCGAGTGCAAGGATTTTACCCGCCTTTAACTCGAAAATACCCACCATAGGAAAATACCTAATCCTCCATGTCATAAAATTGCCTACCCATATTGGAGGAACAATTTGATCCAAGGCCTCAAATAATGTTAATCCTCTTGTATGATATCAAATTGCCGATTCATTGGGATAGAATGATGTCGGTCCATTGCACTGTTGTGATGTTGATGTTCCTTGATCGCAACTAAAATCAAATTTCTTGCCAATTTGATTGTGACAACCTAACATGTAAGAACTATGTTGTTTGTTGTGGTGACAATGAACATGATTGAAATGATGACAATCATGATGAATTGAGTTTTGATGTTATCAATTATATAAAAGCTTTGATCATAACGACAATGTCATGTTTTCATGTATATGTTTAAAATTATACTAAGTACTTGTAAACACGAAGATACATTCTTTGGTTCTTATTATCATTTTAATGCAATCATGATTGATTCTATATATGGTATTCTCATGGGATTGCAACTTAATCAAGATGTCAGCATGACAAAAGGAGGATAACTCTAACAAGCCTAATGCATTTGTGAGGTAATGGAAAGATGCTTTACAGCAGAATAGATGCCTTTGAAGAGATCAAAGAGTGTTGCTTTATCAATGACTCCCAAGATTGATGAAAGCTATAAGATCACTTAAATAAAGTACGATTGCAAGGGTGTTTCACATCTCCAAGAAACACAGGAGATGGAACCAGGCAGTGTTAATGTTATTGTAACTATGATCAGATTCCTTCAAACTAACATAGATAACAAAAGGTTATGATAATATAATATTTATATTGATGATATAATTATTGTGATTATATAATGATATTGATAATACAATTATTGTAATAATATAATTTATATTAATTGAGTAATTGTTAATTAATAAATAACAATCTCTGAATTAATGGGGCCAACTTGGAAGAGTGGTGACCCTTGGTGAAGGGGCAACAACGATAAGTATAAAGGAAGATAAAATCTTCCCTTTTTGGCATCCAATTTATACATAATCCAACAACAAACCAAACTAGAAGAAGAGAAGTGCTAGGGGGAGATGGTAGTTGTATATCATCTATGGTTGGGAGGGCAACCATGATCTGTGTCATTGTCTGTGGGTAACCAAGCACATAAAAACAATCAGGATATACTGATTTAGAACATATCGATTTGAATGCCTACAAGAGAAGGATGGATGGCTCACAGCCGAGGGACAAGGCCAAGAGGATAGGAACATGCAGGATGCTGAGCTTGTGGAAATTAATAAGGCTCTATATTCTCACCATTTTAAGATCAATGTCATTCTTGAAATTTCCCAAATTGAATGGACCACAATATTGGGAGATTCAAGGAGTATGTGCAAAAGGAGTTCTCTGGTATATGCATGATTTATATTCTTCAATACTAGTTACAAGTTTAGTGATTTTGATGGTAATATGTGAAAACATTTGATGGATTTTCAATTCATATCATTTGCATCTTCTTGATGTAAGTTTCAGTGTATAGTTAGTCTGGACCTAATTACAAGCACTAGTTCAATTGTGATGTCATGACCACTTCCTAAATGAAAGATTAATATATTAAATACTATAGTAAATAAATAATTTATCTAGATAAATAATATAGTACAATTATAATATAAATAATAAAATTAAATCTATAATTATATTAGTATAATAATAATGTAAATATAATATAGTACAATACCATACTATAGTATAATATAAGAATAGATGAATAGTGATTACTTGTATCAACTTAGTCGACAGTGAGGAATTTCTCCTGCCTGGATGGAGTATGAGTTAACTGAACACAAGTTACAGACAACTGATCCTGAGGCAGATGCACATGAATGTACACGGTTAAGCAACATGTAGAATCAACATCATAGATATTAGAGTAGTGATTGCTAAAATAAGTAAATTGATAATATAATTATTGCCGAAGTAAGGAGACAAACAACATGGAGCAATAAGAGAATTGACAATACTGGGATGTCCCTATTCGTCCAATCTCTATATATAAAGAGCTACAACTATTGAATTTGATATGGGCGATAATAGAGGACCCAGAAGACATAGGAGTACACAACGAACAGTATGTAGAAATAAATGATGTCTACGTTGATAGTAAATGCAAAGAAAAAATGTGGCCAATTCGACCCAACATTTATTCTATTTGATGAGTGAGATATCATCAATAATGGGCACTAGTCGTAACCAACAACCATAACTCATGGAATTCTGCGCTTAAAGGAGTTAGACTAGTTAAGTCAATTGGTGACAACTATGACAGAATTAATAATGAAACTAATTATAATCTTTGATACATATAGGGAAAGACGCATCCCTTACATAGTTAATGGGTGCAACCGCTCACATTATAAGATATATAATCTACATTGAGCCCATTCTAGAAGGGGAAAAAAGAAAGGAATATATTATCTTTGGCTATTAGATCATATTTAATTGACTCGCCTATAGCTGAAATCAGAGAGCGTTTTTCAGACCTTGAATTCAATATAAAAGAAAAAAAACCATTCATATTTGCGCTAGGGAAATAATTATCTCGTCTTCTTGGTGTTTGAGGACTGCCGGTTGCAAGCACAAACATAATTAATGAATAGAGATGTTAGTGAACAGTTTTTCCTTCTTAAAATGAAGTATGAAAGATAATTAACAAGGACAACTTCCACAACAATTGAGTTCCTTTGATTGAACTCTCTTTGTTTTAACACACAGCTCCCTCCTTAAATGATGAACAATAATTTCCTTTATTTCAAAAGAATTGAACAAATGAGATCTTTTAACTAGAAAGAACTAAGGCTTTAAAAATACTTTTCCATCTCATATGCAAAGTACTACGAGGATAATGTTGTTTCAATAACAAGCCTAAAGTCTTGATCGAATAGATAGCAGAAAACAAAATGAAACTAAAGGTGATTGATTCCACTAAACAATATAAATTAAGAACCATTTACATAACAGAGCACATCATCATTAATCACAATCAAGAAAGCATTCCTTATGAAACAAATTCAGATTACTAAAACCATATGATCACAAATGACCAACAATGTGCAACCAGCATCAAAAGATTTTTGTTTCTATTTCTTCATCCACGTAAATGACATTACTAAAATGGTTCACTCTGAACTTGCCTTAACAACTTAAGTTCCTATAGAAAAATCACCAGAGTATCAATACCAAAAACATTTAGAGTCTTACAATATATAGCCATGCAAGGCCTATAAAACGGTTATGAAACTAACTCCAGTCGAAGTTGATAAAACTAAGCCTAGAACCATAAAGCAACTAACTTAAGAAACTAAAAGATTAAACAGCCGAAGCCTTAGTCCTAAGCTAAGCAGTTGTAATATTAACTGGACTTCTCGGTTGTCCTTGTCTAATAGTCGCATTGCCACCTGTATCTTTCCAATCCTTATAGGTGACTTCGAAATCCACGATCTCCTTCTGTTGTGGAATTCCTAGCCGTTCTATTATCAACTACCAGATGGTGATGACCCGATAAGCGTGCTCCAGCTTCTTAATCTGCATCATCAGATGGTCATCATTGATTATGATCATCAAATCTATTCAGGCAACGACAACGAAACTCATAGTAGAGACTTCTTTGGCGTCCTTGAGAGCTCGTAGCTTGTCCTGGCAAGTTGTTTCTATCTCCTTCAAGTCCTTACTGGACTAATCTTTGTTCCCTAAGATCTCAACATTGATACACTTCACATCATTGTGTATGATTTCTTTTAGACAATTAAGTTCTTTGACAAGCTCTAAACACTCCTCCAAGCATTGTTCAATGACCATGTTCCTCCATTCCAAGTTGGTTCTGGAGACGTATAAGAAATCTGCATCATGAAAAATGCAGAGCGAGCCTCACTAGAAGCCTTCATTAGCTCTAGCTCACTTCTGCCTATTCATGATACTGATAACGGTGTCACCTATTCCTCTACAGGTATTTTGAATCTTGAAGTTGAAGTTGCACCTGAGTTTCAAAGTTCAATTCAACACGCAAGACTGGCAAGACGGACTCGCTTTCCTAGCAAGGAGAAAGCCTAAAGGGCTATCATGAAAGATACCAATATAGACCCAATTGAGGTCAAAGTTGTGATAGAACCTTTTGAAGAAAGAATACAAGAAGCCAAGGATCAGAGTGATCAACTAGCGATAGGTGATTTTAATGCCTCAAGTTCAATGATTACCAACTATGCCTCCCCTGCTTTACAAACCCCTCCATCCAAACGCACCTCCTCGGCGAAATTGGTTCGATGTATCAGTGAACAAGAAAAGGAGCTTGGTGCCCATAAGCATTTCAATCGAGGAAATGGTTGGGAAATGTTTGGGAAAGACAACCAAAATCAAAAAGCCAAAGATAGAAACTATACTTGGGGTTGATGAATAGATAAGGGATTGGGTTACTAACGTGTTCAAATCGTCTAAAGATAAAACTCTAGATGACATCACACCTCAAGACTACACTGTAGAGAAAAGAGTTATCGAGCCAACTCGAGCTATGGATATGAAAATCTTGGATGTTGGACACGCGAGGGTCACCAATCGTATCTAGAAGGCCTGGAAAGAGAAGAAAGAGCTGAAATAGTCTATCTACATGCTAGCAGAGTACATCCATAATCTACAAAATGCAGAATCTAAATGCCAACCCCAAGCTATTTCCATGATCAACATGACCTCCCCGACTAATCAGCAATTCATCGACCAAGTGAAAAGAGATAGGTTAGTCTCTAAAGCCTTTGATGAATGGCTTGATTTGGTAGTCTCCCACGAAGTCAGCTACATAGCTCACTTAACCGAAACTAAGGTGAAAGCTAAATAGATGATGGCCAATTTGGAAGCAAAGTTAAGTGTGTGGGCTGAAGAAAAAGAGAAATGGGAGGACGTCGTAGCTCACATCACACAAGTTCAAGAATATAGAGCAAATAAGTTTCTGGTTGAAAAGCAAAACTCCAGGATTGGTGTAGATTTCTTATATCTTGAGAACCAACTTGGAATGAAGGAACATGGTCATTGAAAAATGCCTAGAGGAGTGTTCAAAGCTAGTCAAAGAACTTAATTGTCTGAAAGAAATCTTACACAATGATGTGAAGTGTATCAATGTTGAGATCTTAAGGAACAAAGATCAGTCTAGTAAGGACTTGAAGGAGATAGAAACCAACTTGAAGGAGATAGAAGCTATGGATGGAAGATTAGCCCAACAACCACTTTGAATATTAGTAACTTGGAACCCTTTTCAAATTTTAGCAAACTGGCTAGTGGTAAATATACCCGGAGTGAAGTGAAGAAAGGATTTTTGGATCAATCCTATGAATTTGTAAAAAGTCAGAACTTTGCTTCCAATCTGACTCAAAGGCAGAGAAGGTCTGTTAAAAGTAAAAGTAGACTAGCATCTCTTGAAAAATCACCCTCTATTGTTGTGAGTCTACAAGCCTTAATTTTCCTAGGCACATTAATACCCAACTACTTCAACACCCAGCCTTTGAACCTCATTTTACCTCAAATGGTCGCTAACCCTTGGGATGCTCAAGTCAATCCTCTTGCTTTGGGACCTAACCTAGATCCTCTCTCGAAAGAAGCCAGGGATGTCTTGCCTAAATTCAATGGGGAAGAGAAGAAGTCTACGGACGAACATCTGAATGCCTTTAGCATTGCCTGTGGAGTTCTTGCGGTTGCCATGGAAAATGTAGCTGTAAGACTATTTGTACAAACCCTCACTGATGTTGTTGCAAATTGGTTCCACCATCTCCCAAATGGAGCAATTGTCGACTGGGCTTCTATACGAAATGCATTTGAAGCTAGCTTCAAATCAGCAGATGATGAACATACTCTTTTGTTGCAGTTGACACAACTTAAGAAGGAAGTGCAAGAACCCATGTGCAATTTTGTGGCGAAATTTAATAAAATACTTCATAAAATTCCTGCTGCTAAAAGACCTAATGCTGAAAATCGCAAAGGCTTTTTCGTGAATGCAATGCCCCCAAACATCAATTTTCACCTAAGAAGAGATAGGGTAGCTGATATTGATGTTGCTCAAAGATTAGTTGTTGGGTTGGAGGACGATCTTCTAGCCATTGTTAAATGGAGAAGGGAGATGCAAGCTTCAAGCTCACAACCATCCTCTTCAGGCCAAACCCATCCTTTGGTTCAAAGATTGTTGAATGATGTAATGACAATGAAGAGACAAATGCCAAAGATCAATACTACATATCAAGACATCCCCAGAAAATTCCCAAATACAGGTGCAAGCGAAAGACAACCTAATATGCTACCATCAAATCAAAAATTATTAATTGAAGGTACTTTGGCCAATAAACAAACATGTGCATCTTTCACTCTACCAATGATCATGATGGTGCTTCATGTCCTGAGATGTTCTATTCAAATGAACTAAATGCTAATAAAGAGACAATAGAAGAGATTCTTGTTGAAGAACAATCAAGAGGTCATATAAATGATTTCCTTGAATATGAGTCTGATTCTAAGTGGGGAGGCGATGTCTTTGTAACCCTTGAAGATCCTTCATGCACGATACTCACAATAAGTCAAAGAAGAAGCAAAACTCTTGAAGATCCTTCTACCTCAAACCCAACTAAGAAGTGGTAGATCTTACATAATCAATCAAAGAAAGTCCCTGATACTCCGAAGGTTTCTGCACAAGAGGTAAACTTTCAAAAAGAAATGATTTTGAATCTGCCTTTGATATATTTGAATTTTGATAATCCTCTAGAATTCAAATTTCTTCAGCTGATTATCTATGCTCAAATCCTAGTGAATTGGATAAATTGATAGAATTTGTTAAGGGCCCAAACCAGTCTCAAATGCCTCCATTGACCAATGTTGTGTCTAACTCTAAATCACTTGTGGTGGGCAACGATAAAATATTAACTAAGGACATTCCCGTCATTCCCAAGCCTGCCCCTTTCTATCTGTCCTTGTTTGTCCATGGTCACAAATTGAATAATTGTATCATAGATTTAGGAAGCCTCGGACAACATCATGCCATCCTCTATAGCAAAGGCCTTAGATTTTCCCATCACTTACACCTCGGGTAAATGTTATGCAATGGATTCCAAACAAGTCCCGCTTGTAGGCCAGATCAAAGATGCCTAGGTTGCCCTAGCCGAGTTTCCCAAGAAAAGAATTGTATTAACCATCTTGTTCGTTGACATCCCTGCTAGTTATGAAATGCTATCGAGCCAAACCTTTCGTAATAATCTAGGAGAGATAAAGTTAGATTGGTCACAAGCAACTATACCAATTGGTAGCAAAAAGGTAGTTTTGAACCCTGAACCCAAAGCCAAATATACAGTCTTTCCCTCGAAAGATCCCAGATCCCACATCTTATATCAAGAAACTGAATTTGCTAATTATCTTCATCCTACCCAAAGAAGATGTAATTCAACCTAGGAGTTTAACTGATCAAGGTGTATGGACTTTAGAATTTGATGGTAGCTGCACCTTGGCTGGCTCAAGAGCTGGAGTAGTACTCATTTCCCCTCTGGGTGAGATCATCCCTCACGCCTTCAAGCTCAAGTTTGATAATACAAATAACACGACCGAGTATGAGGCCTTGCTTTTAGGGATAGAAGAGGCTAAGAAGAAAGGCATTAGGGCATTGAAGGCCAGAGGAGACGTTGAGTTGATGGTTAAGAGGTACGAAACATTTTTGTTGTTAAGAACCCCAGACTAAAGCACTATAGGAACAAAGTATGGGATGAGTTAGAGGGATTTGAAGCCTTCTCTAT
Source organism: Cupressus sempervirens (assembly GCA_028749045.1). NCBI lineage: Eukaryota > Viridiplantae > Streptophyta > Pinopsida > Cupressales > Cupressaceae > Cupressus > Cupressus sempervirens. The sequence goes on along the minus strand of CM053790.1, from coordinate 161,972,005 downwards.
TGAAGCTATGCCGAGAGAACTTAACACCAGAGCTGATGCTCTCACCGGATCAGCATCTTTACTAATTCTTCACCACGATTTCAAAGAAGATCTCTACACTATAGAATTGATACACTGTCCCAGTGTGCCTGACAATTTTGGCTCGTGGCAGATTTTCAACAATGATGCTCACATCAATGCTTTCATCTATGGGAAAGAAAATTGTAGAAATATATTCTTTGAAGATTCCTCGTCAAAATGTCATGAATTATGCCCTGAAGAAATTTCAAATAAGGGTTCACAAATGCTCTAATTGAAAGGCAACAGAAGACCTAAAGGGCTAGTAGACTTGGAAAACCTATTTGACAGGAAGGATAGTCCTTGCAGGAGTATTGTTAATGAGACAAAAAAGATGGAGAAGTCTGGGGATTGTGACAAAATCAACATCAGCATAGAAGAGAAACCAAAGATGATCAACTTGGGCATATGCTGTAATGAATTTGAAAAAGTGAAATTTACCAAGTTATTGAAGGAGTTCAATGACGTTTCTGCCTGGTCTTATGACGATTTGAAAGACTTCAGAAAAAGAAAGTTCAAACACGAAATCCCACTCAAGCCTGGAGCTACTCCTTTTTGACAGAAGCTGAGAAACTACAATGCTAAGGTGGCTGATGCAATCTTCATGGAGGTTGATAAAATGTTAAAAGCCCAAATGATTTACCATATCCACAATTCCACTTCGGTAGCTAACATAGTGCTAGTCCGTAAGAAGAATGACGAGATTAGGATATGGGTAGACTTCAAGAATCTAAATCAAGCAAGTTTGAAGGACAATTTCACCTTGCCTAATATGGATCACATCCTTGAGATGGTAGCAGGCTCCAAAATGATGTCCATGTTGGACAGCTTTTCAAGCTACAATCAGATCAGTGTTGCCCCTAAAGATCAACATAAAACACTTTCACCACCCCTTGGGGTACCTTTGCATACAATCAAATGCCTTTCGGACTAATAAACATTGGGGCAACTTTTCAAAGAGCAATGAACTCTTCTTTCAACCATCTACTAAATAATGTCATCATTATCTACCTGGATGATACAACTGTCTTTTCTAGGAGGAGAAGAAACATCTAGGAGACTTAAGGTTGGTCCCTCAGAGATGCAGAGAGCATAGTGTCTTACTAAATCCAAAGAAGTGCATTTTCTATGTTACAGAAGGAAAGCTCTTTGGTCATCTAGTTTCAGAAGATGGGATAAGGATCGACCCTGAAAGGGTCAGTGCAATTTAGCAATTATGCCTTCCTTCCAATTGAAATGGGGTCAGATCTTTCTTTGGGCAAATTAACTTCCTAAGGAAGTTTGTACTAGAATTCTCAGAGACTACTAGACCTATTACTAATCTTCTTAGCAAGAAGGTAACTTTCAAATGGAATGAAGAAGTCATAGAGGCTTTTGATAGAGTGAAGACAGATATCGCTCAAGCACATATCCTAGCTCACCCGAACTACAAAAAGGATGCCATAATGCATTGTTATGCGAGTGAACACACTATGTCCGTTGTTCTACTACAAAAAAATGAGGAAGGTGAAGAAGTTCCCATTTCTTTCATGAGTATACCTCTTAAAAATCATGAATTGAGGTACTCACTCACTGAAAAACAAGCATATTCAATAGTAAAGGTAGTCAAGCAATTTCGTTATTACATTTTGCACTCTCACAACACAGTTCTAGTACCAAATGCTATAGTGAAAAGTATTATGACACAATAGGAGATAGCGGTTAATAACAGGGCAACCTAGGTTTCTAAAGCCCCAAGAATTTGATCTAGAAATTAAACCCACTAAGTTAGTAAGGGGCCAAGGTTTATGTAAACTCATTTTCGAAGATCAACAATAGCCCCCTGATGGTGAAAATTTTGTGCTTCTGGTAGGTCTGAAAGATGAATGGTTCTCAAATATTGCTTTTTATTTGACTTATGGTGAATGTTCCAAGCATTTAACCGGAAAAGCTAAGAGAGCTTTGAAATTAAAGGCAACTAAATTTGTGATAATGGATGATGTGCTTTAGAAAAAGGGCTTGGATGGAATGTTCTTATGTTGTGTTGATAAAGACCAGCAAGGAAAACTGCTTCAGGTTTTCCATAATGAAGCATGTGGGGGACATTATTCATCAACAGTCATTGCCTTCAAAGTTCTTCGTAGTGGGTACTATTGGCTAGGTATGTTTGGTGATGCATACAAATGGGTAGGGTGATGTGAAAAATGCAAACTTTTTACAAGTAAACCCGAATTGGCAGCTCTCCCTTTGAGACCTGTGGTTATAGAAGAGCCCTTCAGGCAGTGGGGTTAAGACTTTATTGGTCCGCTTAATCCTACCTCCAATGTAGGACATACTCATATCCTTACTGCCACAGATTATTTCACTAAATGTGTAAAAACCCCTAGCCGCTTATAGTTCTACAATTAAACCTTAACACATCAATTACCTTGACAAATCAAGAGGTCGACATTTTGTCCAACAGTTGGTCAGCAATTCAGTTATCAAAGTATGTGTTTAAATTCTATCACAACTGGAAATACTGAAATTCTCAATAATAATACTGAATTTTGACTGAATCAACAATATCAACTTCTTCCCTTTATTTTGAAACAATTGCCACTCATATGTTAAGATATATGCACCCACTTACAATTTATTGCTGCCATTGAAAACAAATTGATTACATAAATTCTGGAACTAATTAATAATTACTAGAACCTGATTTTTATTTGTACACACAATGTAGGTATTCTCAGCTAGTCCTCCAATATGTTGACCCCGAGAATGAACTGGTCTTCACATTTTCCTACCGCCAACCATCACCTTTACAACTCCCACCCCTACTAATTGAATGCCGACCCTGATCAATGAACGTGCACCCTCTACGAAGGAAATTGCAGGTATATAGACCAGCTGCAAGCCAAGAAAGGAAGAAAGCAGGAACATTAATTAATATTGCAGGGCACAAAATTGATGGTAACTTCTATCATCAAACTCATAGACACAAAGTTATTGGCGCCCAAATTCCTTACTGAAATTCTTGGCCTTTAAACTCCATGTAGCAAGTGTGATCGTTGAATTCCCTGATTACACAAATTGTACCTCCCAGAACAATCTTAGAATTGAAATGGAAATTCTCAATTGATATGTCCACCAAATTCCAATTCCAACACCAATATCCAGCTCTTCTTAGTCACAGAAATCACAGTAGAAGAGGAAGGCAAATTATATACCTTAGCATAATTTGCAAACACCAAACTCAAAATTCTCAGAATTTCTCAAAGCCTCAGCTAGATGATCAAGAACATATAATAATCAAGATCGTTCTCTTTAGCTACAGGAATACAATAAAAGAATGTTGGCCACTTGTATACCTCAACACAATTTCCAAAAACTTCTCAGACGAGACCCTTATACTTCAGCAAGGGCTCCCAAGTCAGAAATCAGAAAAGCCGCGAAGGCACAAAAAGCAATTATATTTTCCAAACGTGCCTTTCCCAGTGCGATGAGCTCTCATTTATAATCTTCCATTGGGCCAAAGTTTTCTAAATAACTCCACCTCAGAAATTGTGGAAGTTTCCCAAAAGAACTCTAACACTAGAAACTTGCCAACATGCTTTTTAAAAATCTCTCTTAATGTCATTAGTATAATAATATAAACATTATTATAATAACGCAACTTATCGATTAATAAATAAATAAGAGCTCATGCAATTAATACTTTATTAACTACAGGCGACGACCAATTGTTGAAGCCACCCTCTACACTACCAAAAATAGCAACTGTCAGATATAGACTTACTAAAAATAGTAAGTTCACAACTAAGACCCCCAAAACACCCTGTCAACTCACGAGGGTCACTATTATGAGCTAACTCCACCAACTGCATAGGCCTACCAAAAACGGGGACATTACAAAATGGGCAGAAGCAGTACTTGTGAAGAAAACCACATCTGAAGTAGTGTGCCAGTTTCTGAGGAAAACATCTTGGTTAGGTTTGGAGTCCCGGAAAAAGTGGTAACAAACAATGCCCAAAACTTCTCACAAGAACTACAGCTTTTCTACTATGATAATGGGATAAGGCTCTCACATGCTTCAAACTATTTTTTGCAAGGGAATGGTCAAGCAGAATCTACCAATAAGAATCTCATTTCTATCTTGAGAAAGTTGATCTACGACAATGCCAAGGATTGGCATAAAAGGTTGTATGAAGCCTTATGGGTAGACCGCACAACACCTAAGAGAGCTATCATTTGACATCATTTGAATTAGTTTATGGTGTAGAGGCTCATCTATCACTCCCACTGGAACTAGTTGCTGCTAATCTCCAAAAGACCCTAGAAGATGCTACTTTTAAAGATGCCCTGGAGAAAAGAATCTTTTAATATAATGAAAGTAGAGGAAGAGAGGGAAAAAGTGGTCGATCACATTACAAAACATCAAATGCGAGTCAAAAAGATCTTCGATCGTAGAGCCAGGCCAAGGAAATTTATGGAAGGTGATCAAGTTTTACTCTGGGATAAACGAAGAGAACCAAAAGGTACTCATGGCAAGTTTGAATCACTTTGGGAAGGCCCCTTCGAAAGCAACGAAGCTCTCGGTCCCAATTCCTTCATGCTCCAGTATTTGGATGGAACAAAGCTTCCCCTATCCTACAAAGGGCACAACCTTAAGCTTTACCAGTTTTGAGGTTTATTCCTTCTCTTTTCCTCCTTGTATATATGTTTTGTTGTGTTTTTTGTCAGTTTGCTTCTCGTTTTGTTTTCTTTCCCTTTCTCGTTTTGTTGGTTGTCTTTTGCAAAACTAGAGATGCTGAATTCGTTTTTAGTCCCCGACGGTCCAAATCCCCAGTTAGAGCCAATGTTACCAATGTAAATGCCTCATAATTTTGCTCAATGATTTTCAACAACTTTCTTTCTAACCTGAGTTTTGAACTTTGAACCTTGAACTCAATTAAGTTCGATGTTCAAGTTCACTTGTTCTTTTTCCTACCAGTTCTATAAGTGCAAATCTTCTATTTCTTTTCTTTGAACTTGAACTCTGAACTAATTGAGTTCAAGGTTCAAAGTTCAAAACTCAAGTTAGAAAGAATGTCATTGAAACTCATTGAGCAAAACTATATGAGGCATTTACACAGGTAACAAGAGGCATCATCAGTTTATATGTGATACAACATAAAGTCATTAACCACAATGTACAGAGGAGAACATAGTAAAATATAGTTTTCTCTGGACTCAAACACTGGAATAAAGATTGGAATGCAGATACTTCTTCATTCAGAATTGAATCAGCTTACCTAGTAATATCATGAATTGCTAACAAGGGAGAATAAATAGTATCATACTATAATTACATGCTAAAAGGGACACAACTGTTATATAGCTATAAAAGATAGTATAGATCAGGCACTACATGTTATTCTAGAGAACAATAGCAGTTCATTTCAGTATTAGGATATAATTATATCTAGTTGGAAATCTATTTTAACAACTTAGATATATACAAGTGATTAATTGAAGTACATTCTAAATCGTATACACAAAGTGGGTTATCATTAATTAGTATATAGTAAGATAGTGTAAATCTAAGAGTAATCATCCCATTATCCATGTTTATTCTATTAGGGACATTACAGTGGTATTAGAGCATAATCCTGCCATCCTCTGAGTGAAGGCTTATGGAAACCTACGAGAGGACAAATAAAACTACAATGAATGACTTAGCAAATGAGGTGAGATCCTAAATGGAGCAAAACAACCAAACCAATCAAACTATATTGAATCCAAATGGAAAAATCAAATCAAGCACTTCTCCAAGCATTGTAGAATATGGGAAATTCTATCAACAATTTGAGAGGTCAACCCAACCAAGCAAGAGAGACTAACTCTACTCACTCAGAAAATAATAATGTGTTTTCTGCAACCAGAATACCACAACCATCATTCTTACGCAAAGCAAAGCTACCAAGAGAAGAAGAGAGAATAAAACAACCAATGACTAGGACTAAACATATTGCAAGGGCATATGCAGCTCTAGAATCTAACATTAGAGAAGTGGTATCATTCTGAGAATTTTGTGATGATAAATGAAGGGAGACATCTAGAAGGATTGTAAATGAAGAACTCAAACATAAAAAATCAACAAAATAAAGGTTCCTCAGTTTGATGGGTCAAAAAAGATTACACTGCACCAATGGTTAAAAAAATTAAACACATTTTTCATTTTAAATCCCATGACGAAAGAAGATCTCTTGCAATTTGCTATAGTGCATCTAGAGAGAGCAACACATGATTGGTGGACCCATGGGCATATCTCATTGGGACATAAAGATGTAAAATCCTATGAAGAATTCTCCCAAAAGCTCATGAACAGATTCGGTGATAAGGACATCGAATGGTATTTCGAAGAACTACCTCAACTTAGACAAATTGGAACAACGGATATGCTAGCAAAGTCTAAGAGTTATCAGTTATGGTTCCAAACCTTTCCTAAAAGATGCTCACTCATATGTTTATAGAAGGATTAAAAGACCCCACCAAGCACTCTATGAAACCGCATGAAGCTCAAAACTTGGAAGAAGCCATCAGAAAAGCAAAAACGGTAGAATCAAATCCTTCAAAAGAAAGATCTAAGAATTTTTCAGCATAAACGGAACATAGAAACAACTCAAGAAAAGATCATAGAGAGAAGGAATGTTATTTCTTCGAAGGAAAGTGGAGTGTTGGGCATCAATGCCAAGGCAAGCACACTCTCAAGCAAAAAGAGGACATAATGAAGAAAGGCCTATGTTTCAAGTGTAGAGAACCATGGGCATTAGGACATAAGTGTAGCAAAAAGAATCAAATCAATAGAATAAAAGTAGCATCCAAGAGAGAAATCGAAAAGTCGCATAAGAAATAAAGACATGATCCAGGAGATCTCAATAGTATCCAATCCCAAAATCAAGGAGAGAAGCGATGGTCTTTTGAAGAAATTCCACTTGATGCATAAATTTGAGGATGAAATTAGTAACCGATACTAGAGAAGAAAGGAAAATAAAATGGAATAAGAAATTAGTAAACTTATTCACCTCCCATGGTGAAAATTGTTTAGGATCAACAAATAAGATGGTAAACGTTTGATTAGCAAATTGAAGAAAGAAATTTGTAATAAAACAAGCAAATAATGCAAAATATTCAGTATATTTACCCACACTCAAATTCTTCCAAACTTTCCTTGTATGAAACTACAGAGATCGTGTACTTCTAGGGATTTGGGAAGGGATAAAGTCTCTCCCAAGAATTATAGAGATGGGTAGTCCTAAAAGGGGATATCCATAAGGATGAGATAAAGTCTCTCCTAAGGATTACAGGGATGGGTAATCCTGAAGGGATATCCATAAAGGCCTTAAGACGAGATAAAGTCTCTCCTAAGGATCACAGAGATGAGTACATCCAAAAGGGATACTCATAGAAGCCTTAGGACGAGATAAAGTCTCTCCTGAGGATTAAATAGAGGGGGGGTAATCCTAAAGGGATATCCCTAGAGACTTGGGATGAGATAAGTCTCTCCTACGAATTACAAAAGAGATGGCTAATCTTATATCCACAGAGGCCTGGGCGAGATAAAGTCTTCCCTAAGGATTATAGATGTTATACTAAAAGAGGATCCATAAAGTTGGGGAGAGATAAAGTCTCTTGTAAGTATTATAAGAACTCTAATCAAGACTCATCATGGAAAAGAGAAATGCATAATACTACAAGATAAGTTTCATCTTTTAAGTATTCTTTGTAATTCAATTTGAATCTTATGATATTTAAACATGATAAAATTATATTTGAAAATATATGACCATCTAGTCCCAAATTGAAATTGTTGTTGCAAGGTTAAAAGAGATGCATCGATCAAATCATAAGGAGAAAATATTGAATTGCTTGAGGACAAGCAATTTTGGGCAGGGTAGACTGTCATGACCCCTCCCTAAATGAAAGATTAATATATTAAATACTACAGTAAATAAATAATTTATCTAGATAAATAATATTAGTACAATAATAATGTAAATATAATATAGTACAATACCATACTATATTATAATATAAGAATAACGATCATGAATAGTGATTACTTGTATCAACTTAGTCAACAACAAGGAATTTCTTCTGCCTGGACTGAGTATGGGTTAATCGAACATAGGTTACAGACAACTGGTCCTGGGGGAGATGCACATGAACATACATGGAGATGCACATGAACATACATGGTTAAGCACCATGCAGAATCAACATCATAGATATTAGAGCAGTGATTGCTAAAATAAGTGAATTGATAATATAATTCTCGTCGAAGTAAGGAGACAGACAACATGGAGGAATAAGAGAAATGACAATACTGGGTTGTCCCTATTCTTCCATCTCTATATATAAAGAGGTACAAGTACTGAATTTGATATGGACGATAACAAATGACCCGGAAGACATAGGAGTACACGACAGGCAGTATGTAGAAATAAATGATGTCTGCGTTGATAGTAGATCAAAAGAAAAGATGTGGCCCATTCAACCCAACATTTATTCTATGTGATGAGTGCAATATCATCAATCACGAGCACTAGCGGTAACCAACGACCATAACTCATATGGAATTCTGCACTTAAAGGAGTTAGACTAGTTAAGCCAATTTGTGACGAATACAATAGAATTAATAGTGAAACTAATTATAATCTTTGATACATATAGGGAAAGACACGTCCCTTACATAGTTAAGGGGTGCAACTGCTCACATTATAAGATATATAATCTATATTGAGCCCATTCTAGAAGGGAAAAAAAGAAAGGAATATATTATCTTTGGTTATTAGATCATATCTGATTGACTCGCCTGTAGCTGAAATTAGAGAGCATTTTTCAGACCTTGAATTCAATATAAAAGAAAACCCCCATTCATATTTGTGCTAGGGAAATAATTATCCTGTCTTGTCGATGTTTGAGGACTGCCGGTTGCAAGCACAAACATAATTAATGAATCGAGGCATCATCAGTTTATATGCGATAAAACATAGTGTCATTAACCACTTTGTACAGAGGAGAACATAGTAAGATATAGTCTGATCTGGAATCAAACACTGGAATAAAGATTGGAATGCAGATACTTCTTCATTCAGAATTGAATCAGCTTACCTAGTAATATCATGAATCGCTAACAAGGGAAAATAACAAATATCATACTATAATTACATGCTAAAAGGGACACAACTGTTATATAGCTATAAAAGATAGTATAGATCAGTCACTAAATGTTAGAGAACAATAGTAGTTCACTTCAGTATTAGGATATTATTTATCTAGTTGTAAATCTATTTTAACAACTTAGATATATACAAGTGATTAATTTAAGTACATTCTAAATCGTATACACAAAGTGGGTTATCATTAATTAGTATAAAGATAGTGTAAATTTAAGAGTAATCATCCCATTATCTGTGTTTATTCTATTAGGGACATTACATGTGAACACATGTTCGAGTACTATTGGGTACTCAAGTGTATGTGTACAATCTAAAAATCTTTCATCGTCTTTGAAGGTTACTGTCATGTCCCCTATCTAGAGATCAAATTCGACATATCCGTAATGTCAATAAATAAATAAACTTAATAAGATATTAATTACATATTATTTATTAATAAGGTAAGCATTGATGATTAACAATTATTTATGTAAATTGATGAATGAATTACCAATATTATAAAAATGAAAAGATATGATATATTAATAATATAAATATATTATTAATAAAAATATATATATACTATTCATATAAATATATAATACATAATAATCATTATAAATATTAAATAATACTAATCTCAGGATTTATATTAAACAAAATATATTAGCGACTAAATGAAGGATTGTGACTCATAAAGAATATGAAATATATGGAGGAAGGCTTAGCATATAATAAGGGGGGAGATTGAATATTTTATAGAGAAGGTTGGACGAACTAAGGGGAGGATAAGGATCAATATCCAAGCAGCAAAAGCTGGAGTATGACATTAGAAGAGGAGAGCAGTTCACAGTCTATCAAATATTCATCACAGTCCATATAGGACGATCACTGTTTGCAGAAGGAGGATGTAGCAACGATAGCAGTCTATATACATTGGTTGTAGATTGCGTGATAATAGAGAGTAAGTTATAACAGAATGATGAATACAAGCAGCAATATTACACAGCAAATAGAGAAATAGAATGTGAAGGTGTCAACGGGGACCAAGGACAATACACCATATACAGTAGAAATCATTGCCACGTGAGCTTAAACAGGAACATAAAGGCCAGAGAAAGCCTCGTACACCATGCGTCAAAAACATAAATTGGTATGTGAATCAAAGCAGATGTTATTGCCATCTAGTAAATCATTGTCAGTCATCTTATGATTACGGAAAGGTAACCATCAAGATCATACACCTACAGAGAATAAGAAGGAATATAGTAAGAAACTGATGACATATAATTTTTAGCACTTCATTGCTATGCTATGTAAAATGATGGATTGAAATCTTAACCTTAAATTGCAAAATAGTAAACTCCCAAGCAGGTTACTCTCTCCATAAACAAAGATGACTTCACAAGGTAGATCAAATTATGATAAAGAAGTATCTAAGAACAACAATCAATACACGATTCAGTAAATATTCCCTTGTATACAGTTAGCTACAAATCATAACTTAATATGGTCGAATGGAATTTGAACAAGTTAGAAGGAAGTTTAAGTCGGCAAACATCTCGTATAAACACTATCTTAAGAAGTCATATCAAACCCTGTTCATCTAGCTACAATCAGGTGATCTGTAATCTATATTTGATAGGTAGACATGCAATTAATGAAAGACTTGTGACTATTAAAATGGGAAAGGAGATACACAGAAAGCATATACACACAGAATTCAGATTTATGAAAAGATTACGTATAGGTGATAACAAAGATGGTCATTATTCACATACAACATAGAATTATAAGTGTAAGAAGTAGTTGTAAGGGAAGATTGTCATATTTACTAAATTGCCGTACATGAGACATCAGAGATCATAGTGGACATTAAGCATAAATTTATTCTATTTGAACCAATCATTAAAGTTATATCCAATAGTCTCAATCAGGGATCCATAACTTTGTGCATACATAACAACTCTATAGAAAATTTTAGGCAAATCATGATTTCCATAATCATAAATAGTCTTGGCTCTAGAGATAAAGATAAAATGAGATAGTCTTTATAATTATATATAAAATAGCCGTGATCAATGCACATAGAATTCTGGAGTAAGAGAGAAAGAACATATTTGAGAAAATATCACCTCAATCCACATAGAGGAATAAGACTCAACACAAATATATCATATTATACATTATCAACAAGAAAAATAATGGGATCATCATAGAGTAAAGATATCAAATCCCCACAAGGAAAAGAGTCAATAGGTGACATTAGAAACAATAAACTTTGGTGAGAGGAAAGAAATCAAGGTATTTGTCCGCAGTTCTAAGATAATTAGATAAGTGGACATTACAGTTGCACTATTTTTGTGACACTATGAGTAGTTAAGCAGAAATTAGATTACGGTATCTATCTATCTAATAGCCTCATCCATTATCGTCATTGTCCTTAGAATTTAGAACCCTATCTAGCTTTCTAAAACCTCGTTCCCTTTTGCAATTTGTTTTGAAGTGGTTTACTAGAATAGTAAAGTGTTGAGGCTTAAAAGATCTGAAAATGCTTGAACAGCTAGAGAATCTGAAGTCTTATCATTATTAGACTTTAGAAAATCTAAGGTCCTATCATTAGGAAAGCCTACAAAAGAAACCACACACAATGAGAGAGTTGCATTTTCTATCCAAGGAAATTTGTGTAAGTCCCCTTGTGATTACCAGCATATCACATAAAACTGAGTCTGTCCAAGTGCAAGTCAAGACCTGACAAAGAGAACCTTTGGGTCATCTTGCTTGATCAAGCATATTAGCATTTGAGACTTACTTTTAACAAGACAAGATAGAATATACTCCTTATATTTTATTTTCTGTAGGTGGCATGCAAACTGTAATGTCCCTATTTTTAGCAGGTTCTTGCAATTGGCCAGGTCAGCTCACCATCGCGACCCTTGTGAGATGACAGTAGGATTTGAGGGTCTCAGTTGTGTGGTTGTAGGCTTTCCAACAGCCTATGGTGTGTTTTGGTTCCATTTGAGGGACTTACTATTTATAGTAAGTCAATCTGTTGGTTCTCATGAGCTCAATTAAGTCAAAGGAGTTGGAGGATGCTTTCAGTTTTTATTTCAGGCTTTCAGTTTGGGCTCCAAGAATCTTGGAGGGAGTGTCTATTTATAGTAAGTCACCCCGTCAGGTTCATTCATCGTCTTTCATCATCAGGATCACTTTGGTGTTGTCAAATTTTGTTTTTGGTGCTTCTTCAGTTATTTTCGCAAGATGGGTGAACTATTATTATTATTCATCTAAATACGCTGAGGTTGCTATTTTTGTTGGTGTTGTTGGTTGGTCACCTCAGTATCATAGCTCATTGGAACCGGGACAAAAAGTTTTAAATCATGGGAACAAAAAATAGTGGCCTTACGTGTCAGAATTTGAAGTTATGGTGGAAAAGGTCATTTTTGGAGCCAAAAGCAATTAATAAATTAGTTTATGATGGCACTTTATTATGTTTTAATGTTGTGTGTGGAAAGCTTCTTAAGTGAAGTTCATTGGGGAAACTTTGTGCCATTTGGAGATTATAAATATGAGACCATTTGATGAGTTAAGCACGCATTAATTATATATTTGATTTTGTGCCTTTGTGGCTTGTTCTTGGGTTCTTAACTGTATGCCCTTGCTGATGTATAAGGGGCTCTGAAGTTTCTGATGTTTGAAGTCACTGTTGATGTATGGTGATTTCACTATCTAAATCTCCTATTGTGTTTCTTGTGTCTGGGAGATTGTTCTAGTAATTTCATTGCAAATTGTGTTGTTATAAACAATTTGCCTAGTCTCCTTATTGTAATCACTGTGGCTATGGAGATTGATCTTTTGGAGGAAATCGATTGTATTATGTTGCATACTAGCAATCGATTTGATGAAGTTTTGAGGAAGTTGGTGATTGTTGAGGTTGGCGTTTGAGATTCCCATCAGCTTGACGCCAAGCTGTGAATTGCTGAAGTTTATTTGTGCCAGGCAGCACGCAGAATTAATAGCCTGCAATTTGTGAGTAGCTGGACATCTTTCCTCTTTCAGCCGCAATGTTCTATAGGGGCATTCCGCAATAACTACAGAGGGTTTGACAGTGTCTTTAGCCTGCATTTGTGGATATCCTTAAAGACGTGTGTTGAAAAGCTACCATGGGACTCATATTCTGGTCTTCCCTTTCAGCCAGCAAGAACATTGAATTAAGCTATAAGGAAATCAGGTTTCTTACTCAATTAATTGGTGGAATTTGATATATGTTCTTTGTATTTCCTTCTACATAAAATCATGAAAAATGCTGTAGTTGTTGTGTTAGCATTCCTCCTGCGCTTTTAATGTATTCTGAAAACTAATTCTAATAAAAACAAGGAAGCTAGCAACATTGTTCGATCGGCATTGAAATTTCTATCAGAGCATACATAGAGTTTTTACACACCCTCATTAATAGAACTGACACTAGACGGAGGGGGCTTTAATTCCTTCTTGGATCTAATAGATTTGCATGATCTCTCTCCATATATTAAAAATCCAAAAAAAGTTCAAACTCAAAAAAATTCTGAGTCAAAATGGCAGAACAGCAGTTTCATACGTCATATTGCAAAGTAAGTCATTTTGTTGATATCTCTCAGCTTTATAAAACACTGAATTAGCAACTTTACCATCAACATTTGTCCTGTAATGCAGCTGTAGAAAAGTGCAGACTCATAATACCATTGGCCAGAATGAGTTTAATTGTTTAACCTTCCTATCTAGAATGGATTTTTAGCCTTTTAAATAAAGGTCTTCTTTTGGGAAGTAAATAAGATTGTTGATTCTACAGAAATACATGAAGATTCGCTTATTGAGAATGAAGCCTTCAGTAGATTTAGAGATTTTATCAAGAGTAAGTCAAGCATGAAAGATGAGGCATAGCTAGAAGACACATTGCTGCCTAGTTGGTGCAAAATTTATAACGCCTCGGATTCTGATTTCACCTCCTCACTATGCATGGAAGTGATTAAGCGCATTGAAAATCAGTTGGGACCACTGTGACAGCAAAGATGTGGCAATGAGTTTTTAAAACAGCACACTGAAGAAGCATTCAGCATAAAGGCTTTGGCCTAACCAAGCATGCTCCAGAAAAAGTAAGTACAGTTCTAGAAGTTCTTGGTAACCTGGTATAACAAGTTTTGATAGAAATTAACTCCAAGAAGACATGCTTTAATGACCAGGATCAATGCTGAAAAAAGACAAGCATTCAAGTTGTTTCTATTCGAAAGCCTGGGGCTGGAGTTATTCCTGTTACTGAGTGCACCAAAATCTGGAAGATACTCAAATTACCCTACTCAATATAAGAAGACTCTAGATTGGAAGGGTAGAATCTTAAATACTGATGAGGGATGAGTGTGTAAATTAGGGCATGACTCAAGATTGCAGTGACATCTCATCATGCAAAAATCATACATTATTATAAAGAGAAACCCGACAGCACATTGTGCCTGTAGTTTGTAATGATGTAGGTGTTACTGAGGAGGGATTATAGATCAGAAGATTTTTCTTACAGAGATATGGAAGTCTTCACCCAAGGGTGCTCATAGGTATGCAAGAGCTTGTGACATCTGTTGAAGTCAAAATATTATGATGAGTAGCTACTTCATCTGGTACTGACTGTCGAACACCAACAATTATTTGGGAAAATCTGATTGACACAAATGGATTGATATATCCACTGATCTGAAGAGCCCATCTGGATCCTAGGAATGATTTCAGGGACAGCACAGCTATTTGCAGGATTTGATGTGATTTAGAGGGAAATAATTTTCCAACATCTAAAAGCAGAAAATATTCACTCATTTATGTATCAGAAGAAAGTTATAGAAACTTAAGAAAAATCAATATGAAAGTTCCATACATAGAAATCTATAAGAATAGATGAAAGAATGTGCATATCCCCCAGAACACATGTACAGATTAATAATGAAGATGCAGAAGAAAGGCAGTTCTTTGAGTAGTTCTGATTTGAAGGCAGTATGAAGAAACTATTTAACAATGGCACTACGTAGTACTACTACTGATGGGAAGACATAAATAACACCAGGAATCAACCCAAGAGGATGTATGGATAGGAGTAAGATGGAATAAACCCAACTTAAACCTTCTAACACCCTTTCTAAGAGTTACACTCAGAAGCTTTACTCAGACAATCAACAAGGAACAAGAGGCCATATGCAGCATTTCAATAGGTGTAATTATTCCACTTCACATATTAAGACAACATGCCCGGCTGTGAGGTCTTCTAGGTTGCGGCCTCATACAAAGAAAATTACAAAGCTAGAGTCCAAGCTCACATCTTCTATCTTCTTCTCTCTAAGATGATGATTTCCTACATCTAACCAAGCTTCATTTACAGCCAGCTAAGCCACAAGTCGGCTAGTCAGGCATTTAATTACATTATAGGTCCAATCTTGGAAGAGTAAACCAAAACCCAAGCAAAGGACAACATAAGATCACGCGCTCTTAGGATTAGGTCCAAACACAAGTTAGGAGTCGGCTCCCAACTGCGCCAGACGCCACGTCAACATAGGAAATTGCACCAAAAGAAACAACACACCTCGCTGGATGAAAACTACAGGAAACAAAGACAGCAAATAATGGCACAAAACTCGAAGAATATAAAACATTAGAATACACGCACTTAGGACAAGGATCTAAGATAAGTCCTTTACATGATATCATCTATGCACAACTTGAAACCAAAAGCAGCAACAGCTACTTTGTGAACAACAAACTGGTACAAAAATGTAATGACCCTGCTCAAATCTGACCTTAAAATGCTGATTGAAAGCTCAAAGAATTTTGTCAAATAACTCACATGCAATGGGTCATATGACTGATATAACTTTTCAATTTGCTGCAATGACTCTTGTTTCGATTTGCATCAAAGGGAATGCTTACAAAAAGACTCCAGATTGTCTAAACAATGACCTAACATGAATGTGCAACTAATCTTGGCAATATTCAATACATATATGTGACTTAAACTACTTGCAATATGCAGCTACAGCAACTAGTAATTATGACAAATACTTTGGATGCAACCTAAGATGGCATTAATGCACTTACAACCAAGTGGCAGTAATATAAACACTTAGTATGCAAAATTATAACATTATTTATGCCAAAAAGAGAACTTACAGTCAATTGACATTTTGTCAAACAATGGGCATGCAAACTAATAAGCTGATCATCAAAACTCTAGGTTTGCAATATAGATAGTCTAAAAATTACAATGCTCTTTCAATTGCAAAATCTTAGCCTTCCTTTGATACCAATAATGCCAAATGGCAAACAAAGACAAGTACAATGTAAAATAGTGAAGTGTTGAAACTATATTTTGTACTCAGCTGAAAACCTACATTTCTCAAAAAATATGCCAAATGAGAAGTGAAGAACCTAATTGTAGATGGTTGCAGTAATTTTTACCAACGCTGAAAATGCCAACACCCAAGCCAAAGTCACTCCGAATCTAAAAATGTACTTCCTTGCAAATTTTCGAAAAATGCCTAGGAGTTTCGAAAATTCTGAAAATTGGATCAGACTTGTAGCAAAAATGAACCAGCAAGTATAAATCTTTCCTCCACCACAAATTAAGCCTTCTAAAAATGTCCTACAATCAATTCATGATTGAAAATGAATAGACCTCAGAAAATGCCCTCCTATAATTTCAGGTTTGCTGAAAGAAGCCTCCTAAAATTTTGAATCTGCTAAAAATGGCTTCCTATAATTTCGGACCTACTAAAAACGGCCTCCAATAATTTCGGATCTGCTAAAAATGACTTCCTATAATTTCGGACCTGCTAAAAATGACCTCCAATAATTTCAGCCCTGCTAAAATGCCTCTTGAAATGCTGAAATGTTGAAAATGGCCTTAGGCCCAATGATGCCCTAGCTGAAGTGACTGTAGTATCACCTCCAAATGTGCAACCCTTCAAAGGATATTTCACCTCCTCAATTATGCAAAACCCTTAGGAGACTCCGTTCCTAAAGAACAACTGACTATCTGAAACCACTTGGCTCCACAATAGACTATGTGACTGAATCACAATTTAATGTCAAGAGAGAAATAAACAACTCGATTTAGAATGAAGCCCGGGATGCCTATTTATTCTTTTTTCTCCACTTTCTCCAGAAACTTCTAGAACATTATTTTATTTTATCTATTAAGTGACTTTATAAAATATTTTATAATTCAAGTCACTTTATTAAATTAATTAAATATAAAATTACCTTTTACTATTTATTTATTTGATAACTTTATAAATAATTAACTTACTACCACTTATTTATTTAATTAAAATAATTAGTTAGTCATCCTCATAAAATATTCATTATTTTGGACAACCTAATTAATTAAATTAATTAAATCAAATTGCCTCCAAAATGGGGACATGACAAAAAAACAAGAAATATTTTTGGTTGATGCAATATTGCTCAAAGACCCAAGATGCTCCTACATCAAGCACTTGGGGTTAATAAAGGATTGATGTCCACATCAGGCATTCCTAATATTCTGGCCTAAATCATAAAGGATCCAACTCAACTTGTGTAGCCTATGAACTGTCTTCAACTAGTTTCTCTGTCCACTGAACTAGGTATTCCATGTAGTCTTTTCCTCTTATACTCTTTGCTTATTCTGCTATTCAAGATCCTCTCAATGGTGTTTGTCTTCTTCTTAGGATAATTTTGGTTATCTTTCAATTCATCATCTAATTCAAAATACTCAAAGATATCTACAATATTGAATATAGGTGAAATATCCATATCTTCTGGTAATTTGACTTAAAAACCTTTTCCACTGTCAAACTTTCTCAAGATCTGACAAGGACCAAATTTCTTCAATTTTCAGCTTTATGTAGGTTGTTTACCGTACTAGTAAAGAATTCAACACATACAGACAATGGAACAGAATAGAAGAATTATATTTGCATATGCTAGACATACATTATGCTTGAT
This sequence comes from Cupressus sempervirens, assembly GCA_028749045.1. Taxonomy (NCBI): domain Eukaryota; kingdom Viridiplantae; phylum Streptophyta; class Pinopsida; order Cupressales; family Cupressaceae; genus Cupressus; species Cupressus sempervirens. The sequence continues at coordinate 161,953,781 of CM053790.1, read as the reverse complement.
AAGATCAATGATAGAAGATGATAATTTATAATGATCCCAAACAGGATATAAATACTACCGCCGAACCTTTCCGAAGGAGTCCATCGGCCACAACATTACATCCGCTACAAACTATTTACCCGTCGGCTACAAAATACAAAACACTGACGACAGTCAATCCGTCGGCTACAGAAACACCGCCAGAACCATCCAATCGGCTGACACCATCCCCCCCCAAAAAACAGTTGTCTCCTGACGACTAACAAAATTAGGAGACAACTTACAGACAACAGAAGAAATACTAGAGAGAAGGGGGCGTCCCAGAAGTGTGCTACTGGCGACGTAACTCATACACCTGCTCTGTCCAGATACGGAGATTTGTCTGAATCTGAGAATTAACCTCGACGGCCTCCTTCAGAAGAAGCACCGCATCCATAGCCTGCCTCCTAGCTAACTGCATCTCGTGCTCAGCTGCATCTTTATCTCGGACCGCCGCCTCTGTGCCTTGCCTAGCCACGTCCCTCTCCTGCACCGTTGCCGCCATATCTGCCAGTAGTGTTGCTCGCTCTGCGGCCCATGCTGCCTACTGGTCGGCCAAGTCGGCGGCTAGCTTCTGTCTAGCCTCACTCTCAGCTGCCAATGATCTCTCTGCTGCAACCCTGTCCGCCTCCGCGCACCGACAACCATAGTAAACATCCTTGTACAATCCCACAATCTCATGTGCCAACTTCATCATAGGAGTGTCACTGGGTCCCAACTCCACCTCAGTAGCCCAATCTGCCAACATCTCAGTTGTCTCCACCGCCGGCTAGCCCCTGTCTACAAAACAAGTTTGAAATCGTTGAGGACAGATCCCACGAATATATGCTATAATCAAATGCCACTCCCTCTGCCAAGTCAGGGCCTGAATTGCCACATCGTGTCCTTTCTTCAACGCAGACTTCATAGTCCTGAGGTAATCCCGACACCTGTCCTCATCCGACTCGTAATCCTCCTTGGCGAAGTCCTCCAATGACCATTCCACATCACTGTTCTCCTCCTCATCAGCGGGAGCCATGCCCACATCCGATGTCGCCTTCTCTACTGTCGGCGCAACCACGGCATGTGGCATTCCCTCCTCCTAAAGCTGAGGCTCTGGTCTTGCCGGTGATGTTCCTGAATGTCTAAGAGACTGAATGGATGGACCCCGCTTGGCCGGAGTGAGTCAGAACTGCTGCCTCAAAAACACACTAGCTCTATCCATCACCTCCGATTGGTCTGACTACGCGAACTCCATGTTCTCCTCCGATACTGGCTGGGCTAACTCGGCCTCTACTAAAAAAGATGATGAAACAGTGACAACTACATCACAATCAATGACCTCCAACCGAACCTGTGGCTCAGGCTCCAGCGGTGGCAACTGTGCTCTCTGTGAGACTACGACGGTGACATCTGCTGGTAGTGGTACAACTGGAATCACCTCTGGTACAGCCGTCAGCAATATCCCGGCGACTGTCCATGGGACAACATCTGTCGCTGTCTGGGGGACCATCTCCATCATTGTCCGTGGGACATCTGCCTCCACTGGAGGAGTCATAAGGACCGGGGCATGGCACTGACCAAACGGTGAAATGACTGTCGGAAAGGTAGTCAAGTGCGCCGAAGTTGACAGCTGAGGAGGGGTAAAGAATGTGGGCCCACTACCTGCTGCTTCACCACCAACTTCCGCCGATGTGCTCACCTCTTCTTCCATGGACTCATCCCCGTCACTCATCAAAGTGCCCTCCCGTCTGCTATCTGTCTCTCCGAAAGCATCCAGTCCGCGAAGTACTTTCTTGTGGCCTGCTGCTGATCCTCTTGTATCCAAGTGTCGCCAATAGAATATGGGAGGCTCCCCGTCTGCCAACTTGCCTCTTGGAGGAACCTCAAAATCATCCAGTGGAATCTGGTTAGCTGCAGCCTCCAGAAACAGCCCGATGGAATGGTGCGGCATAAAAAATGTTTGGTGCTGAAGCGTCATAAATTCCTCCATCTTGTCGGCAAGCACTGAGGCCCAATCATATACCACTCCCTGCATGATACCATTCATAAACACAATCTGCAACAATGCTATATCTGAAGCTCGAGTGGCGCCTGTCAATCTGCTCTTGATGACATCCATGATACACCGCTAGTGACCCTCCCGAATAAAGTCCCTGCGAAGCTCTCTGCATTTTGACCCTTGAACCGCTGCCTCCCGCTCCACGGGTGTAAGGTCTCTGCACACTAGATCTATCCAATGCTCCTTCCATTCCCGTGAGAGTTTATGGTTCTTTATCTCCACTTTCTTACCATCGGGGCCAAGGATGCCGAAAACCCTAGTAAAATCTCTAGGTTTAAAGGACACCGTCATCTGCTGCTTCTTGTACAAGAATGTACTTGTTCTGCTCCGCGGGCTATATGTCTTTATCATGGTGCGCAATACTGACTCGAACAAATGGATGGAGAAAATGGGAAGCTGGATGGTCCAATGTACCTGTGCCCGCATCAGAATCTGCTTAATCTGGTCTGCCTCCTGGGTCTCTTGCCACCACCTCCGACATTCGCTCCCACTAAGACTCTCGAACTAGACGGTGAGATAAGTGTGTTCCTCCTTGGTCTTCTGTTTCTTGCTACTGGAACCGGAGGGGCCTGCAACTCGAATCCCCGATGCCAAAACCCTTGAGTTCTTTTCCATATTTGCTACCAACTAACTCTTCCACTGCTTCTGTTTGCCTGCCAATTCCATACCAAAGTAGCTCCGTCCTTGCCTTTATAGATATGCCGATGCCTATGTCTTAATGTGTGTAGCAACAAGCTTGCATCTCCACGGAAAAGAGTGAATGCACGGGAGAAGGCCCGCGGAAAACCTCTTATGGCCGAGAAAAATACTCTGCAGGGATGGTTACAAAGTCCGCGGGGTGCTGAATTTGGCCTCCGGAATGGCAGTACTAATGCATCCAGCACCAAAAGTGGTGGTTCGGCAACTTATCCTCTTTTCTGACAGCTGCTATAATTTCCCTTGTGATTGAATCCTCCCTAACTCATCGTTTTTTGCCCAATCAAGAGTCGATCTTGATGTCTTGCTGCCGCAGCTCTTCTACAACTATCAAGGTTATCTTCTCCAACCTGCTTGAATCCTGAACAAAGGATTATGAAGCTGAATCCCCTCGGAGTTATGGCTGTAGAACACCTCCAGCTACGACTTCAGAATTTCAAATGTATCGCGTCAACACCACCCAATTTGAACGCCGTGAGCGAGGAAATGAAGGGCAAAAGCGGGGTACATGCTGCATTGATCCTCTTGATACGTTGGAATAGATAACAGTTTTGCTTCCAACCGTAGACCAACGAAGGCAAGCCATCCGCTATTATCATCCATTACCCGCGAAAGAAGAAAAAGCTACTGCACAACTATCAAGACCGGCTTTCCACGGCAGTTTATGTATATCTGCGTAAAAAAGAAATTCCCCGCAGAGAAGTCTTCCGCGCTACGCCGAGCTAGAGGAGGGAGTTGACCGCGGACAGAAAAAAGGAATCCCCTGCGGAGAAGTCTTTCGCGCTACGCCGAGCTGGAGGAGGGAGTTTGAAGTCTGGCAAATGTTTTTTTTTTATGCCCGCGGGGCTTTTCACTTACCCGCAGACAGACTGTCTGCGGGCCTTTGCTTCTTTTTACACCTGCGGACAGACTGCCCGCGGGGCCCCTTTGTTTTTTTTTTTTTTTTAATTATTTTTGTTTTTTTTCCAGATTAAATACCAGAGGTACCTCCATTTGGCGTTGTCGCCTCACAGTCCTTTAATGATGACGACGAAGGATTCATGTGAGCACCAGGCGATGACGACATCCTTCTTGCACGGTATATTTTTAGTTTGGATCCGTTAACCGCCTGAGCTATCTCCTATCCATCCAAGGTTGCCAATTTGATTGCTCCATTGTCGCCAACCTCCCGGATCTGGTATGGTCCAACCCACCGCACCTTGAATTTTCCCAGCTTGATTTTATTGTGGCCATCATACTTCAATACTAACTATCCCGGCTGGAATCTTCTACGTTTCAGATGCTTATCATGCCAGATCTTGCGTCTGTTCTATGCCACTTCCATCGCCCACTGTGCCAGCAATCGCTTCTCCTCCAACTTATTCAGATTGCTTAACTGCTCTTGTAAGCTTCCATCGTCATCCAGCTTGTTTTCCAACGCTATTCGAAGACTCGGGATCATGAATTCCGCTGGGACTACTGCTTCTTATCGAAACATTAACTGGAATGGTGTATGCCCTGTCGTCACCTTGTACGCCGTGCGGTAAGCCCACAGAGCAGCGGGTAAGTTTTCCTCCCAATCAGCACCTTCAACCGCGCAGGATTTGTAGATGATGGATATTAGGATTTTATTGGTGGCCTCTGCTTGTCCGTTTGCTCTTGGATAGTACGGAGTCGACTGTGAATGATAAATCTTAAACTGAGTGGTGAGCAGTCGAATAACATGATTAACAAAATGACCTCCCCTATCACTTGTTAATTGTAATAGGATTCCATACCTGGTAATGATATGTTCATAAATAAATTTTGCAGTGCTGACGGTCGAGTTATCTGGTAATGCACGTGCCTCCACCCACTTGGTTAGATACTTCGTTGCAACAATGATGTACCGGCACCGTCGAGTCTTGCTCACCCTCAGTGGTCCAATGAAATCTAATCACCATCTCTCAAAAAGTTTCTGCGCATGTGAGGGGTGAAGTGGCATGAAATCTCTCTTCAGCGGCTTCCCGGCCCATTGGCAAGTGTCACATCCGACAACCCATTCCCGCGCGTCATTGTACACCGTCGGCCACCAGAGACCTGCGAGCAATATCTTCTGTGCAGTGGTGTTGGGCCCCATGTGTCCTCCCGCAGGACCCTCATGTGCTTCTTTTAATACTTGCGGTATCTCCTCTTCCAACACACATCGCCGAAGAATATGATCCGGCCCCATTTTGTAGAGCAATCCATTGATCAATTGAAATGTGCGACTCCTGATTATCAACTTGCACCTATCATTTGGTGACATCCCAGTGGGAAACTGTCCTGTCGACAGGTACTCGCCAATACTCCTGTACCATTCCGGCAATACCCCAATCTGAAACAGCTGCGTGTCAAGGAAGTCCTCATTCACACCCTCCGTTGGTTCTCCTGTTTTGATCCGCGACAAGTGGTCGGCACTGACATGTTTCTTTCTTGGCCGGACAATGATTTTGAAAGTGAATTCCTGCAACAGGAGTAGCCATCTACTGATCCTCCCTTGGATGACAGGTTTATTAATCATGTACAATAGGCCCTAGTGATCAACATAGAACACAAACGGTGTAGCAAGCAAATAATGGCAGAATTTTTGCACAGCATAGACCATTCCCAATGCTTCTCTTTCAATCGTGTTGTAGTTCTGCTCGGCCTTTCATAACAACCGGCTGGCAAAGTATATTGGGTGATCCAGTCTATGATCACCAATCTGTGCCAGGGTCGCACCAATTGCATAGTTGGAGGCATCCACATGAACATGAAAGTCTTTATTCCAATCCGGATATGTCAGGTTGGGTGTCGTAGCTAGTCGTACCTTTAGCCCTTCAAATGCCTCATCCTGCTCTTTATCCCATCTAAATGATTCTTCCTTGCAGGTTAACTTATCTAACGGTTGGGACACCTTGGCAAAATTTTTAATAAATCTCCTGTAATAACTTATATGCCCGAGAAAAGATTTTACCTCCGTCACATTAGTAGATGGATGCATTTCAAGAATGACTCTCACCTTGTCGGGATCCGTATTTAACCCTTCCTTACAGACAATGTGTCCAAGCAGTCTCCTGTGCGGAACCATGAATCTGCACTTCTTGGGATTCAATGCTAGCCGGGCTCTACAACATCTCTCCATACATTCACCAAGTGATGCCAAGTGTTCGTCCTCCGTGCTAAATATTGACCAATCATCCAAGAAGGCTTTGAAGTTTCTCACGGACATCCTGTCGAAGATATGCAGTATAATCCGCTGGAATGTGGCCGGCGCATTACACAACCCAAATGGCATCCGGTTGTACGCGTAGACCCCATCTTCGACGACAAACGTTGTCTTCAACTTATCCTCCTCCGCTATAGAAATCTGATTGTATCCGAAGAACCCATCCATAAAGGAGTAGATTTCATGTCCCGCGACCTCCTCCAGAATGCTATCTGTGAATGGAATCGGAAAAGGGTCCTTGATCGTTACTGTATTCAGGCATCTGAAATCGACACATCCGAATCTGAGTAGTATCCTTCTTCAATGAGATGACTATCGGCGACACCCATTCGCTGGTCTGTACCTTGAAGATAATGCCAGCTTCCAGCATCCGGTTGATTTCCTCCGTAACCCGTGCCGCATAGTTCTTGTTCATCCTATAGGGTCGCTTTCGTACAGGTACAGCTCCCTCTAGCGAGATGCGATGCACACACAATTCCGGCAGTACTCCTTTGAGGTCCTTGTATGTCCATGCAAACACATCCTTGTAGTCCATAAATATCTTGAATGCCGCGGCCTTGAGTACTCGATCGCAATTATCTCCGACTAGTATGTTCTTCGGCTCTACCTCGTCCTCCAAATTCATCGTTTGCAGCGTAGCTTCATTATAATTGATTGTTTCCCCTTCACTGAATGCATGGGCAGGTGTAACATCCAACGGTGCCTCCCCCTACTTTACTTCACTTAACTCCTTCGGATATTCATTCTCAATCGACAGAACATTGCAGCTGTGAAATAATTCATAGTCCTCCATTTGCTAGTGTTAGAGACCGTTGACGGAATCCAAGTCGTCATCCATTGATCCCTCGTCCAATCGGAGGACGCCCTCCTGATCCGGTTCCATCTGTTATCTACCTTCATCCTCCTCTCCCTCAGAATCTGACGACAGGGCCTCTTCCCCTACCATTTGGGTATGCAGATCAATGACGAATTGACGGCCTTTACTTTCCAGTGATAAGGTGTTCTTCCAATCGTGTCAGGCTCTTGCTTCGATAAGCCACCCGCGGCCCAGGATGGCATCATAGCCTTTCCTCTTAAACGGAATCACCACGAAATCCATCAGGAACGGCTGAGTGCCAATGGTTACCGGCTGTGCCATGAGAATACCCAGTGGTTTAATGCCATGTTGATCGGCGGTCAACAGCTGAAATCTCGAAGGCCACAATGTCGGCTGTCCAAGTTTCCTCCAAGTATCTTTCAGCAATACATTTACGCCGGACCCTCCGTCAACTATTGTGTCTGTGAGAACATGTCCAAGGATCCCCATCTCGACGACTGCAAGGTGTCATCCGGATGTCAGTGCCAGCAACATTTGATCTTCTCCTCCTACAGCAATTTCCTTTTCCTTCCCTCGACTTGGTTCTCCCGGTGACTTTTCCTTCCCTTGACTTGATTCTCCTGCAATATTTGAAAGAGCAAATCGAAGTTGAGGCATGGTGAGAAGCAAATCATTTACCTTTACTCGCACCTCTGTTTGCAAAATTTGCCGTACTATGTTTTGTTCTGTGGAATTCCTCGCTGAAGTGTCGGCGGTGTCCGGAGGTGTTGCTGCTTGGGATACTTTTCCAACCTCCGCCCGTGCTTCCGCAAATTTCCTCTTTTCTTCGGCGGGGTCCGATTATTCTTTTGCTTGTTGTCGCGTAATTGCCAGAACTTCTTCCTCATCCGCCCCGACAGTGATCAAGTTCACTCCAGATTTTGGACACTTTGAGTCATCGTGATCGCCAGGTCGCACCATCAGCACAATAGTTGAGGTGTATTCGCTGTTGGACACTCCCACGCAAAATGCCCCCACATGTTACATGCGTGGCACTGAATAATCGGCCGTCCGTTTGCATCATACTGGATCCGGCTTCTGCTCGTATTGGTATTGTTATTGTTGTTGTTATTGTTTTGTCCATGCCAATTATTCCTGTATCCTCCGAATGTAGCATCGGCGATATTCATGTTTCCGCTACTACCCGACGAGGAAGCCTCCTATGTGAGAAGCACCTGCGGAGATCCTCTTGTCTTCATGTTAAAGCAGCACTCTTTTGTCGAATGGCCCATGATCTGACAAATGTCACAAAATTGGTTCTTTGGACACGATCCTTTAGTATGACCGTCGGTCTTACACTCCGTGCACCACAGTTCACTACCTTTTGGCTCCTTGTGCATGTTTTTAAACTCCATCATGCGAGCCATATCCTTCTGTAGGGCACGAACCTTCTTGCTGCTGCCTTCGTCGTCGCTGCTATCATCTCCGGCAAGCTTGTCATCATCAGAATCAGAGGAGCCAGTTTTCTTCTTCTTTGTCTTCTGCTCACTTTCAAGGTCCAGTGCTCTGTTATACGCGTCCACATATGACGACGGTGGCACAATTTTCATTTTCCTCCGTAACTTCGAGCGTAGGTCGTCCACGAACCATCTTTTCTGCAATCCGTCTGTTGGCTTGCTTTCCATTTTGTTTATTAAGTCTTTTAATCTCCTGGCGTAGACGCGGACAGTTTCGTGCTTCCCCTGTTTGGTATTGAAAATCTCTGCTACGATTTCATTATCATCCCTCAAGAGTTTAAATTCCGCCAGGAACTCCTTTTTAATGTTATCCCAGCTATTTAGCTTTTGTGGATCCGTATCCGAAAACCAATCAATCGCCACCCCCCGTAGGGTTGCCGAAAATTGCTTGACCCATTCGTTGACATCTGTGATTCCATTTGCCCGCCAGATCGTCTTACATGTCTTACAATGTCGGATGGGGTCGGCTGTACCGTCGTCCTAAAACTTCGGCAGCTTTTCTTTGGGTCCCGCCATCACAACTGGATTTGGTAGAGGCGTTACTGGGTCCTGCAACACTAGCGTTGTTTACTCCAATACCGGAGGTCTGCACTCCCACACCGGAGGTGTCGATAGCTGCGAACCTTGGTGAAGAAGAAGGATCTTCTGAAGTTGTTTCCCACGGAAGTCTATCCCGGACGAAGAGGTCACTCCACGCTCGTGCTCCCTCGGCACTGCGAGCCGTGCGAGTTGATTGTCTTCCGTCTGAATTTTCTTCCCTCGGCGAACACAAATTCAAGAACTCCTATGCTTCTTCCACCAATTCCACCCGCTGCCGAGTCTCCTCTAACAATTCTTCGGCACTCCGATTTCCGTCGGCAATCTTCTGAAATCTCCGTTGGCGTTCGGCTTGATGTGCCAGAATTAAATTCTCTTGCGCAGTACGGATTCCATCTTTTCCCTTGACCTTATTCCGATCCTTGTTAAGCTGATTTGGCATTAATCTTCATTCCTCCCACCTTCTAGATTCATAAGGCAATGGCGCCAAATGTATACTGTACTGGTAAAGAATTCAACACATACAGACAATGGAATAGAATAGCAGAATTATATTCGCATATGCCAGACATACATTATGCTTGATAAGATCAATGATAGAAGATGATAATTTACAACGATCCCAGACGGGATATAAATACTACCGCCGAACCTTCCCGAAGGAGTCCGTCGGCCACAACATTACATCCGCTACAAACTATTTACCCGTCGGCTACAAAATACAAAACATCGACGATAGTCAATCCGTCGGCTACAGAAACACCGCCGGAACCATCTAGTCGGCTGACATAGGTACCAATTGGAAATTTATTCTTCTTTAAATGAATCATCTCATCTTCAACCTCAAAAGATTTATGTCTCTTCCTTTTATCTGCTCTTTGTCTTTATGCAAAGTCTTCATGAAATCTGCAAATAATTCAGCTTTGACACTTCTTTTCGTGTCCGTGTTCAGATCCCTTAATTCAATAGTTCCCTTAGGATTAATGTCTATTTAGGATAATATAAGTTTTTGTAAGTAAGCTCTGCTAGGAGCCAGCCTTGTTAAAGGTTAGATACACATTATTAACATGACCTTGTTAGAGGATTTCACCAAAAGATCATCTGGACCTTATCATTCCTTGTGCCAAACTAAAGAGTAGAATGATTTAAAAGACTTACAAACAACACTAATCAATGTTACCATATAGGATTTCATAGACTTTTAGGTTCACTCAATTCTTTCACTATGCAAAGTCTTCATGAAATCTACAAATTCTTCAGCTTTGAGACTTCTTTTCATCTCAGTGTTCAGAACCCTCAATTCAATAGTTTCCTTATGATTCATTCTAGTAACAATCTCAAAAGGTGTCTTCTTAGTGCTTCTATTCACAATTTTGATCTATGCGAACACTGCTTGTGCCAAAATCAAGTCCCAATTAACAGGCTTATCTCCAACCAAACATCTCATCAAGTCACCCAAACTTTTGTTCACAACCTTAGTTTGTTCATTTGTTTGTGGATGAAATGTAGAACTAAAACTCAACTTTGTATCCAACTTCCAAAGTGCCCTTCAGAAATAACCAGTAAACTTAGTATCTCTATCTGAAAGAATAGTCTTAAGTAAACCATGCAATCTTACCACTTCTTTAAAGAATAATTCAGCCACATGTACTACATCAGATGTCTTCTTACAAGATATGAAATGAGTCATCTTTGAAAATCTGTCAACCACTACAAAAATAAAATCATTGACTCTCTGAGTTCTAAGCAAACCAAGAATGAAGTCCATGCTGATATCTTTCCAAGGCTTACTAGGTACAGGCAATGGTGAATACGATCCAAAATTCTTACTATTTCCTTTTGTTGTTTGACAAATTCTGCAACTTCTAACCAATCTCTGCACATCCTTATAAATCTACGGCCAAAAGTACTTATTAGAAATCAACTTTATTGTTTTGTCAATCCCAAAGTGTCCTGCAAGTCGGCCACTATGCTTCTCCTTCATTCTGTTTTCTCTCAAAGAACCTCTAGGTATGCAAAATTGAATTCTCTTAAACAACATATCTTCCAGAATGAAATAATCAATCCACTTATCTCTCACCGTATGATCTTTACAAGCTCTCCAAGGTTCTGAAAGATCACAATTAGTTTCATACAAGTACTTCAAATCATTAGAACCAAGTACCTCAACTCTCATCTCTGTCAATAAACTCCTTCTTTGGCTCAAAGAATCAACAAATCTATTTGACCATCCACTCTTATGCTTCAATGAAAAGGAAAGTTTTGTAAATACTCAACCCACTTCATGTGTCTCTAATTAAACTTATTCTAACTTCCCAAATACTGCAAAGGTTTATGGTCAATCTACATCACAAAATCTTTAGGCATCAAATAATGTCTCCATTTCTTCAAAGCTTGAACAAAAGCATAGAATTCCTAACCATAAACCGAATATTTTCTTTTCGCATCTTTCAAATTTTCACTAAAGAAAGTTACAGGTCTTTCTTCTTGACTCAAACAAGATAGCACTTCCACTAGCACTACATTCAACTTGAAAAACTTTAGTGAAATCAGGTAAAGCAAGTGTAGGTAATTCTACAATCTTTTGTTTCAACGTTTCAAAACTCCTTTGTGCTCCATGTGTCCATTTAAAATCCTTTTTATACCCTCTCATAGTCTCAGTCATAGCATTGCAATTAGAACTGAAATTTTTGACAAACTTCCTATAAAAACTTGCCTATCCATGAAATGATCCAACTTCTCTAACATTCTCAGGTGTAGGCCACTCAAGAATAACTTTTACCTTTTCAGGATCCATCTTCAAACCATCTATTGAAATCACAAAACCAAGGTACACAATCTCTTCCTTCATTAATGAACACTTCTTCAAGTTAATCAACAATTTCTCCTCCTCCAATCTTTGCAATACTTGTCTGATGTGCTCAAGGTGCTCTTCTTTAGTTTTACTAAATATCAGAATGTCATCAAGATATACGACCACAAACTTACCCAAGAATTTCTTCAAAACTTCATTCATCAACCTTATAAAAGTACTAGGTGCATTAGTTAAACCAAAAGGCATAACCAACCACTCATATAAATCCTCATTAGTCTTAAAAGTAGTTTTTCATTCATCTCCTTGTCTAATTTTGATCTGATGATAGCCACTTTTCAAATCAATCATGGTAAAATACTTCACTCCACTCAAACAATCCATTATGTCATCCATCTTAGGTAAAGGAAACCTATACTTTACTGTGATTTTGTTAATAGCCCTAGAATCAGTGCACATTCTCCATTCTCCATTCTTTTTAGGTGTTAATACTGTAGGTACTACACAAGGACTCAAACTTTCTATAATTAGACCCTTCTCAAGCAATACTTGCACTTGTCTCTTCAACTCAGCATTTTCAGTAGGCTAAGCCTATGTGGTGCTTTATTAGGCAAACCAACTCCAGATATCAAATCCATACACTGACTAATGCTTCTCATAGGAGGTAAACCATCAAGTACATTATCATAAATAATGTCTTGAAACTTCAAGAACAAATATCAAATCTCAAGTGCATGTTCTAGTTCATCTTGTTTCTCAGTCTTTCTAGGAATCAAAGCAAAACAAACTTTTTGTTCCTTCATATCCTTAGCAAACTATTTTCCTTCAACTAAACATACTCTGGCTGTGGTACAGTGATTCTCCTCAAGATTTTCAACCAAAGACAACAATAATTGCTTCTTTCCATCAACCCAATAAGTATACTGATTCAATCTACCATCATGCAAAGCTTGTCTATGAAAGATGCTTGATGGATCTCTTCCGCTGATCTGCTGTAATTTTATATTTTTTAATTTGTTTTCCCTTTTTATTAAAATTTTCTTGCAGAGCTAGAAAGAAGTTGCAGAAGGGTTTGATTTTTTTATATTTTTGATGATTTTTCAATAAGTAATAACAAAAGTACAATAACATGAACCAGTTCTAAAAATGTATTCCAAATACATTTAAAGCAAAGTCGCTTCAAGCAGATTTTTTTTGAATATACGCCTAATATGTAACCAGATGAAGATTAACAATAATATCCAGATGATTACAACCAAGAATAAAGCCAACCTGAAGGCGTGAAGGTGAAATATGAGCCCAAAAGGAAGCTACGGCCAAAATCCAACTCTCAAATGTTGTACATGGAAAAGTAGATGGCTGTCAGGCGTGGCCGTACAACTGCAAAGTGCCCACACGTGGGTAAAATACCCAAACCCCAGCTAAAACTCTGACTCAGTACTACATTCCCCAGAAGAAACAATGCACAATCTCCAAGATGCTTCTGACTGCAAGAATCCAGACCACTATTTTGGGGGCTATGTCCCAAACAAGCAAAGCAAGTGGGTTTGGCATCCCAAATGCTGAAAGCTCAATCAGAGCCCAAAACACAAATCCAAGATGTAATATGTCAATCATGCCTTTGAACTTTTTATATACCTCCTTATAATCCACCAAACTTAGCTCGAACCCTAAAAGTGTTCCCATGTGACGCTGGGTTATAAAATAATATATTTCTCATTTTTAAAGTGGTCAAGTATCCAGAAAATGACCCTTTTCCCAATAGAAAGAAATCTGTTCACTGAAATGCTCTGAGTCAAAAGACAAATGTTTAGAAAAGTTCAAGACCTTTCCAACAAGCTATTACACCAAGGGATATTCACCCAGATTAGGCCAAAAAATCCCTTATTACTCCAAAATGGCTATAACTTAGCCTTATTTAAATTATTAAAATACTAACTTAGAAGAATATTTAAATATATTAAAATATTTCCCAAATAGCGAACTGATAGCCAAAACACCTCTACAAGGTGAAGCTGAACTCGTCACCTCATGTGACTGATGCTGGATAATCTGAAATAACTGACAGTCTCATCCCTCAAAATTAGAGATACTCCTAAAAAATAGGAACGTCTCTGAATCTCCCGAAACTGAAACCATAGGATGATCTCATAGAAACTCAAGACTATAACCCATCTCCACCTAAAATGTAGGAAACTCCTACAATTAAGGAACTGCTCTCAACTGCCCTCCTACTGTCTGAAACTCCAGATTCGAACACTGTATACCTTGACTGAGTCTCTAAACACCACTACCAACCTACGAGACTCCCTAATAGGCTAACTCTATCATCTCTGATGTCCACTCTAGAAAGGGGACATGACAGTCTATCATACTGCCAAGGTCTACTCAAAAGAATATGACAACAATCCATAGGCATAATTATTAGAAATTGATAATACTGAAAGGGGGGGTGAATCAGTGTTCTACAAACTTTTGCCCACAAATGGATAATGTTAATTACTTTATAACTTGCATATGAAAGTAAACCAACAATATTGTACACTAAATATAACCATACACAAAGAGAACTCATAACACCATTATTTGTTCATTAGGGAAACGCTGACCAAGGGAAAACACCAGTGGGGATGATACCCACAAGATGATCCACTAAACAAAAGAATCTTGTTAAGGATATTGACCCTATTAGGAGTCTATGAAGTACATATAGTGTCTCGAGTCCTTGTTAGAGGACTAGGCCCTGTTAAAAGCCTCAACCCTGTTAGGAGTTGGCAGAGCAATTACAATGAATGCAAAAAGAGCTCATTGCCCTAACATGCAATATACAATTAAGTTTCTTCACAAGAATAGATATGCATACAATATTGTCTTACTGCTGCATCTTGCACTTGCTCTGATCATACATCAGATTTCGCATCACATACAACCCACATATCACTTAAGCTTTCTTCATTATTGTTCACATCACACACTTGCTTCACATTGTCTGCGCAATATATGATCTTTACTTATATCTCGCAAATTAACAAAAAAATTCTTAGTCGACCTTGATGCTTTTAGACACTTGACCAATATAAAATAACTTTGGGTAAATATCTAGGTGTTGGCCCAACATGATTAAGTATTTATTTTGTTTCCAAAATAATTCCTTAAGCCATACACTTCATTTTATTGACGTGCTTTGTTCTGTTATGTTAATTACTTGTGTTGGTAATGCTTATGTAACTTACGTCGTAATGACCGTACAGATCTGCGCACCAACATACATCATCATAACACTGTCATCTATCACTCCTCAACTGTGCATGAGCTAACTCAGTCTATCATTCGTACAAACCATATATGTCTCTATACTACTGCAAATTGTCTAACACTTGGGCAATTTTCTAACTCTGATTACATCATGAAATACCAAAATGGATATGTTGCCATAAATTACAACACTCATATATCTACCGAACCATATTGCCAACAATCTCCCCCTTTAGCATTGATGGCAACATTGAGAGAAATTGGCTAAGTCTCAAAATAATATCATACAAAGTAATAACTAAAAAATAACTATACAAAAATTGCCTTCAACAACTTGAAAATTTTATCATGTTTTGATGGATCATTACATTCCTTATCACTCCTTTACAATACATAACTAAGCTCCCCCTTACATATACATATACAATTTTACATAGTTCTCCCTTACATATACAAAGATATACATATACAATTTTCCTTACATACTTCTCCCCCTTTGACATCAATGGGAAAGGTGTGAAAAATCTGTACACACAAAAATTGTGTTGCTTTCCTCTGATCAACTTGACATTCTAGATATACAATCTGTAAAGTCATGTTTCATCTGGTCAAAATCCTTCTTCCAGTTTTCCTTGACTGTATTAGATATAGTGATGAGTGCACAAAGTGCATAGGATGCCACTTCCATTGCGCTCAAGTCAGTATAGGAAAATTTATCATAGGATGCCTTTACTGCAAGAAACTCCTCCAATTGCCTCTGCAAAATGATAACTCTAGGAGATAAATATTCTCTAAGGACAAAGAATCTCTTGATTAGCTTCTCCTTGTCAAATTCAATGCTTCTGATAGCATTGTGAATTTTCTCCATCTTAGTTCCAATATCTTCAGTGCTTGCCTCTGGTTGCTCTAATCTGATAGTGAGTGTTTGAAGCTCACTCATTTGGCCTTTGATAAAATTATCCAATTTTGATAGATGATTGTATGGCATTGTGCATTGTAACTTCTTACCTTCATCTATGTTCTTCCTTAGCTCTTTAATATACACATTTAATGCCTACAAATTATTCCTAACATTGTTACATACTGTGTCAAACAATGATGCATCATGCATTGTCTGTGCTTGTACTGAAGCAATATCAAACAAGGTGGTAAATTCTACATCAAAAGATATTATCATTTCTTTAGCCTTCTTCTATAAGTCAGGTTTTGTAACAGTGGACTGTACTATCTTCTGCAATCTGTCTAGAACTTCTGCCAATGTTCTCTCCAAAGTCTTCACAGACTTATTCTTCTCAAGTAGTTTGCTCAAAGAGCTCATTAGACCTTTCTGATCATCGTCATGATCAGATACTGTAGGCAACACAGTAACTATTGCTGCTACTGCTGCTGGAATGAATGAGACTGCTTATAATTCAGTACTTTTCTTTTCATCCTCTTATCTCTTCTTCTCCTTCTCTTCTTCTCCCATTCTTTCTTCTCATCTTTCTTTTTCTCTAATCTCTCTTCTTCTTCAGCTTACAACTTCTCATCTTCTATTCTTTTTTATTCTTGCTCTTTTCTTTTTGCTTCTTTTCTCTTTGCTTCTCTCTTTCTTTCATTTTCCTCTAACTTCTTCTCTGCATTTTTCTTTGCTTCTTCTTCATCCTCTTCATCTGAGCTAGAATAAACAGTAATATTGCCAACAATGTCGGTCCCAAATCTTACAAAAGGGTTCTCCTTAGCATCTACAGTTATGTGTGTACTATCCACTTGCATGGATTCAGTACCAATAACTATATGAGGAGGTGAGTAAGTTTGTTGGGTTTCATCAACCTCTTCTTCATCATTAGTAGGAATACTGGCCTCAACATATGCAGGACTTGTTGTTTCAGGTTGCGCACTTTCCTTGGTGACTTTAGGCATAGAATTCATATACTTCACTATGGCTTCTTCAATTTCCTTGTTTACCTCTTCACAATTGCCTCCCATAAGAAGAACTGCTTGTTGTCGGTAAAATTATAAAACAGCCGACAGGTAGATTAGCATGTAGTCGGTAATTGTTATGTAGCTAACAGACCCCTTTGGTAATTGTAATGTAGCCAACGGACCCCTTCGAGAAGGTTCTTCGGAATGGTATATGTACAACTTTGGATCATCATTGTATTCATCATGGTAAGCACTATGTAATCTCTTCGGCATATATGCGAATAATAAAAGGAGTACTATTGAGTTACATGTTCTTGTCTATTGTCTGAATGCATTAATAAACTGTTTACCCTATACAGTAAACATTTGACGTCATTGCCCAATGGACCTGGAACAAGGACAGAGGAATGAAGACTAATGCCAAATCAGCTTAACAAGGATAGAAATAAGATAAAGGGAAAAGATGGAATACGCACCACACAAGAAAATTTAATTTTGGCACAACAGGCCCAGCACAGACGGAGGTTTCAGCAGAATGTCGATGAACACCAAAGCATCGAGGAATTGTTGGAAGAGACTCGACAACGGTTGAATTTGGTGTAAGAAGCAAGGGAGGAATTTCTAAACTTGTATACGCTGAGGGAAGAGAATCTAGACGGAAGGGAATTAACTCACACGGCTCGAAGTGCCGAGGGAGCACAAGTGTGGTGTGAACTATTCGTCCGTGATACACTTCCGGAACGGAGAACTTCGCTTAACGACGATCCTTCTTCACCAAAGAACGCAGCTATTGATAAGACAACTATCCAAAACAGCGTCGGTGTCAGAGTGCAAACCGTTAGGATACAGAGCGCCGATGTCGAAGTGCAGAACAGCGTCAGTGTTACAGTGTCAAACGCCGCCGGTGGAGCAGTCATGAACAATGCCCGTACACAAAATCAAGTAACAATGGTAGGACCAAAGGAGAAGTTACCAAAGTTTGATGGTGATGGAACGACTGATCCAATCAGACACTGTAAGACATGCGAAACAATTTGGACGGCGAATGGCGTAACCGACACAGATGAATGGGTCCAACAATTTTCAGCAACCCTAAGGGGCATAGCAACTAATTGGTTTGCCGATGTCGATCCCGAAAAATTAACTTCGTGGGCAACAATTAAAAAAGAGTTTATCACCGAGTTTCAATTGCTACGAGACGACAATGAGATCATAGTAGAAATATACACCACAAAGCAAGGGAAAAATGAAACAGTCCGTGTATATGCTAGAAAATTAAAAGAATTAATAAATAAAATGGGAAGTAAGCCAGCAGATAGGCTGAAAAAGCGATGGTTTATTGAAAGATTACGCTCGGAGTTAAGGAAGAAGATGAAGATTGTGTCGCCATCATCATACACTGAAACATACAATCGGGTGATGGACTTAGAGAGTGAACAGAAAATGAAAAAGAAGAAGAAAAGTAACTCATCTAACTCTGATAACTCGTCTTCAGAAGAAGATAGCAGTGGTGACGAAAAGGACAGTAAAAAGGTCTAAGCCCTCCAGAAGGATATGATCAGAATGATGAAGGAATTTAAGAATATGTAGAAAGAAACGAAGGGAAACGAGCTATGGTGCACAGAATGCAAGACAAGTCACACGAAGGGATCTTGTCCGAAGAACCAGTTCTGTGAGATCTGCCAAATTATGGGATATTCCACAAAAGAATGCCCCTTCAATATGAAAACAAGAGGACATCAACAAGTGCTCCTGACACAGGAGGCTTTCGCGTCAGCAAGGGAGTGGAAACACCAGCAATGACGGTGCCACTTCGGGTGGGTACAAAAATAATAGAAGAGAGCAAAACAACAATACCAACAATAATAATGGGGGTCACAACCGAATTCAGTACGATGTGAATGGTCGCTTGATGGTTCAATATCGAGCATGCAATTTGTGGGGCCACTTTGCACGAAATTGTACATCACCAAATATATCAAAGTTGTTATGCTGATGGTGCGGTCCTGGAGATCATGAAGATGCCAAGGGGCAGAAATCAGGAGTGAATCTGATCAGCATTGGCGCGGACGAAAAAGTCGTCTTAGCAATCACCCATAAACAAACAAAACTATACCCCGACCTGACGGAAGAAAAGAAGAAATTGGAAGAAGTGTGGGCGGAAATTGAGAGAGCAACACAAGCGGACAAAGCACACTTGAAGGACACTACTGGTACCTCAACAAGGAACTGCACAGAACCGAACATCGTATGGCAGATACTACAAACTAAAGTACCAGTCAAAATAAATGATCTATTGCTCACATTGCCTCAACTACAGACAACACTCATGAACATAGCCCTGACTGCTAAGTTACCAGGAGAACATGGAAGGGAAAAGGAAAGCAGAGCAAGTGCAGTGGACCCAATGCTGCTAGCCCTCACATCCGGATGGCATCCACCGGTCGTAGAGATGGGTATATTAGCGGTCGTAGAGATGGGTATATTAGGAACGGTCTTTTTAGACACAATTGTTGATGAAGGTTCAGGGGTAAATGTCCTACCAGAAGATACCTAGAAGAAGTTGGGAGAGTCGAAGTTGTGGCCACCTACATTCCAGTTGCTCACGGTAGACCAGCACGGGATCAAACCGTTGAGAATCCTGATGGCACAACTAGTGACTATTGGAACACAACCGTTCCTACTCGATTTCGTCATCATTTTGCTAAAGAGGAGAGGGCATGACGCCATTTTGGGTTGGGGATGGCTTGTACAAGCAAGGGCTAAGCATGACTGAAAGAAGAATACACTATCAATAGAAAGCAGAGGACGACGATTCATTATTGATTTACACACACAAATGGTGGGCAAAGAAGCCGTATCATCTAATTCCGAAGAAGAGGATGAAGGAAAGCAACGATTGGAACCCAATGAGGAAGGAGTCCTACAGTTGGAAGGTGGATCGACGAACGATGATTTGGATTCGATGTACGGCCTTTTCCACTAGTAGATGGAGGATTACGAGCTCTTTCTGAGCTGTAATATGTTAAAGGTCGACGAAGGTGAGAAAGAAGAGGGAAATGAATGTCTGAAGTAATATAGAGAAATGGAAGAAGGAAATGCAGTTATGACAAAAGCTAAGGGAAGAACATACAATACGAACCCAGAAAAAGGAAAGATTCCACTGCACGGTACACAATAAACGGACCACACAGAAAGAAAATGTTACGTTAAACCACAAATATAGTAGAACGGTGTTGGCAGCAAGGAAAACACATCATATGGTCTGCACAGGAAACAAAGAGGAAGGGTTTAATAAAAACTTCAACAGTATGGAGTGAAGGCTCTAAAATCAAGAATACGGTTATTGACGGCAAAGAGTGGCAGCTGACGGAATTCATGGTACTGAGTTTCGAGAACAAATTGGGCGATATGGAAAACCTAAGAGAGAGATCGTGTAAATTAAATAAACTTGATGAGCGACAATTACAAGCACAACGGGCCACGGAGGTCACACAGAAAAGGCGCAAAGCGTGGCATGATAAACACTTAAAATTGAATAAGTTTCAACCAGGCCAGTTAGTGTTGAAGTATAACGGGTGAAATGAAATCAAACTTGGAAAGTTCAGAGTCAAATGGGTAGGACCATACAAGATACGGGAAGTTGGTGATAACAGGGCGATGAAGTTATGGATGCTCGACGGGAAGGAAGTACCGGACAAGGTGAATGGGTCAAAGTTAAAAATCTATCATGAAGAGAATAATCCCCCATCGATGAACAATTGATTAAACAAAAAAAAAAAAAAAAAAAGAGAGAAAGTTATTACAAGTCACCATACAGTCTTTTAAAGTGCTACTCATGGTCGTACGGTAAACATATTAACACAGTACAGTCATCCTTTTATTTCATTGTACAGCAAACAAGGTTGAAGAGTACGGTAGTCACCGTACGACAAATAAACATAACGCAGGGGTGTAATCATTGTACGGCCATTTTATATGGTATGTGGGGCATCATACGGCTTGTCTCAGGGAGATTAGTGTGAAGAGAATGAAGAAGACTGTACCTTGTACGGAAATCTGAGGCATTCATAAAACACCATATGGTTGTAAGGAAAAAAAAGAAAAATTAAAGGCTGCACATGCAAGACAAACATGATATGGTGACCATACAGCATATGGTGGGGGAGCAACAGGTGTAAAGACCGTCCGACCAATGCGGGTGATGGTAGTCTTTCCCTACCAAAGGTTCATGCGCTTTAAGAAGCTGTAAGGATCTTGAAGAATAGTTACTCTCAGTTAGTTGCTAATAGGAGTGGGGTAGCACCTGCTATGAGATGTTGTTAGGGAAAGAAGAGGAGGTGGCTAAATTCACCTGAGAGCTTTAGGTGACTATGGACTCTCTTCAATATACTCAGTTGGCTCTGCAGGAGTCACAGTCACAGTTGGATAAGGTTACCATGGAGTCAGAGCGGGTACAGTCGACACCAGCCCTAGACCCTGTTCAATTACATATTGTGGTTAGTGGTGAGTTTGCTTCTACAGTTGAGGATGAGGGACGTGATGATGTGGCGAACACATTCATCTAGAATATGAGTGCAGTATCTACAAAGGAGGTGAGAGCATCAGTGGAGACGGGATCTCATGGTGATTTTCTTCCTTCTAGTGAATCTATTTCTTCTTTTCATACAGCTGGTGGCATCGGACAGTTGGCATTGTCACATTTTCAGAGGGATCTGTTGGATTGCGATCTAGCAAATTGATGCTTCCATATATAATTTCTATTGTATTGAGTCATTCTTAGAGTATTTGCTTGGGAGCTCGGATTTGCAAGAGGTTTCCTACAGTATATCTGAGGGTACTCTCATTCGGGGCTCTCATGCTATACGACGATTGGTGAGGAAGATTCTAGAGACCTTGGCTACAATGCTTCCCAATAGGGATTTTGTGGTTGGGTTTGCTGAGAGGGTTGCCTAGGATCCTGCCCAACAAATAGTTCAGAGTCAGAGATTGGAGCCATCTGTTGATTCCCAGTTTGACGATGATGAGCCCTTGACAGAGATTAGGAGTTTTTATCAGCATTTCATTGTGAGGAGTGCTTATCACTTTTCTTTTGACCCACAAGAAGAGGACCTAGTTTTCAGCGTTATGGATGGTGACAAAAGGTTTGGTATTCATTATACCTACAGAGGGCGTACTTCTCCACCAAGGGATAGAGATTCTAAGATACAGGGTATTATGAAACAGTTGAATGTGCTAGTGAATGAGATAAATCAAAATCATAAACGGATGACCCAACTAACTTCAAATCCGAGATTTGAGCAGAGGATGATATTGCTTTTTCAAAGAGCGAAATGTGATGATATAGTTGTGGCTTCAGATTTGCGGCACGTTTCTTATGAGACATTACATGAGTTGGACACAATTGAGGTGGAATGTGATGAGAATTCATGTCAAGTCAAATGATGAAGTTGTTGGCATGAGTTCCCTGGATCATGTATTTAATGGCGATGTAGCAATAGTGGGAGTAGGAGCATGCGAGGATAGTGTCATATCAGCAACCACTTCTGTGTCAGTTGAACCATCCAATGAGGAGTTTAGCAGTATGCATGCAGTTGTTGATGTGTGTTTTGATGATGGTGCACATGTTGATGATTATGAGTTTTCATCCACTGCAGATTCGGTTCAGTTTTATGTTACAGCAGTTAGTGTTGTTCCTATGTCCATATATTTTGATGTGGCTACACCAATTTTTGATACAGTTGGCATGACTGCATATGGTTCCCCTGTAGCTACATCTTTTTCAACGCATGTTGGTGATGATCAGGATTCCAATCCAATATATATTATGTGGATGGATACAAGGAAGAAAAGGTTTCATAGATCTTCTATGGAGTTGTCTTCTAGTGATATTCTGACTTCTACATCATCAACACAAGTTTTGGTTGCTAGGCTGCAGGACATGTGGTTGGTCCTAATGATGTTGGTTTGTAGTTGATTTAGTGTCCACAGGGATGTCACATACTACTTCATTTGGGATCCAAGTGGAGATTGGAGTTCATTGTGTTGCTGGATTGCTTGAGGACAAGCAATTTCAGGAAGGGCGAACTGTAATGTTCCCCATTTTTTAGACCCTCAATGGAGTTCTTAGCTTTTCATTCTCCAAAGGCTAAGTAGAGAAATAAGGAGAAATAAATTAAATTAAAGTCAACAAATAAATAAATCTAAAGGTGATTTTATATTTAATTAATTTAATTTTCTAAAAGCACAACTAATTATTGTATTGAAAAAGGGGAAGCTTCTAGAGAGTGCTTTTCTAGAAATACAACTAATTATTGTATTGGAAAAGGGGAAGTTTCTAGAGAGTGCAATTAAATAATATTTTATTTCCTTCTAGAAGGGTGAAGGAAAAGAATAAATAGAGGCGAGAGCTTCATTGTTAAGCATCTGATTATTGTCAATTGCATTTGATATAAACTTGGGAGAAGAAACTGAGGGTTTCTAATTTTAATTAGCCATTAACGAGTGTCAATTCTTCAATGTTGCAACCATTTGAGGTGGTGAAATATCCACTGAATTTGGCATTCAAGAGAGCTTCATTCTAGAGTTTTATTTGTGCTTAAATTGGAGAATACATTTATTATTTGCTGCTATAGTGTTGTGAACAGTGACGTGAGTACCCACGCTACAATACTTGGCTTGATTATGATTGCAATTTCATCTCCTTCATTGGGCGATTTGTATATCAGGTTCTACAATCAATTTGCATCATTTAAATTGGTCATTTGGCATTGTAAAGGTGGTTGTCATAAGTAGCTGTAGATGCACATTTTATATCAAATTTATAACGTCATTTCTACTCGGTTTTTTGGGGGTTACAAAGCCAAGAGCTTTGGAATATTATGTTAAGCATTGAATTAGAAAATATCTCACTAAAGGAGTGGTAAGTTGCAGGTCTATATATTTGATGTAATGTGCATATTTATATCTTTCATTATCAACATAATAGTATGCATGCCAAGTGTTTGGCAAAATACTAGTTGGCTATAAGTGCATATTTTTCATTTAGAATTCATCTATATGCATTTGAAAAGCCAAAAGAAAATTGCATATGCATTTAGTTCTTTTCTTAGATATAGTAGTAATCAAATACAAGCTTTTAGATTCCCTTTGATATCATTTCAAGGAAACATAATCAATCTGAAACTTAGAAACAGCAAGTATGGAGATCGTATTGGAAGTGTTTGACAATATTCCTTGACCTCCAAATCAACAAGTTGAGGTTCAAATTGACAAAGCATATTACATTGGTATCAGAGCTTGCTTGCAAAGTGTTTGACAAAAATTCAAACAACTAAATTAGAGAAGAATTTGATGTTTGATGAAGTTATTACCAGTTGGGGCTATTACAAGAATGACATCTACCTCTTCATCAGTAGGCAATATCGAACAAAGAATAGAACCCAACTTTGATTCTCTTCTGTGGAAGTATGTAGACATTATAACACCCTTCCAGGATGTGGTGCATTCCATTGGAGATGTCAGGGTTGTGGTGTAGAAAGAAATAGTTCTTATAATCATGTGGTAGGTCATTGTGTGGATACACTAGAAGAGGAGTGAAGAAATGCCCTGGCAAAAAAGGTGCTCCAATGCCAAATGAAACCATGTTAAAATATATTGAAGAGCATGAGGCAACAGAAGAGAGAGAAGGACGTAGGACAACAAAACTCAGTAGCAATAAAAGTAAAAGTAAAAGAGCAAAGGAAATGCAAACCCCCCCCTAGATGTTATAGTTCAAGACCACCCCTTTTTAGGTACACAACGGACACTAACACTGAGTTTTTCCCCCTTATACACAAAAGAAAGGGACCACTAGAACTGCTTTTCAAAATAAGAGTCAGGAAATTACTGACATTAAGGTGTAAAGATCCCTATATGCAAATGGGATGTCCTTTAATGTTGATCGCTCTCCATTTTGGAAGGACGTGGTGAGGGGTGTCAATGAAGTTCCAAGAGGGGTATTGTGGCCTCGGGTATGAGAAAGTGGGCACACTTTGTTGGATCAAGAGGTCCAGCGGATTGAAGATCAACTAAAGCCCATAAGGGACTCATGGGTTAAGACAAGGGTGACAATTGTTTCAAATGGGAGGAAGGATTCCAAGAACTGTCCCTTGATCAATGTTCGTGCAGTGTCCCCTAAAGGGGTAGTGTTTCTCAAAGCAGTGGATTGTAAGGGCCAAGTAAAAGATGGGCCAATTATTGCTAATATCCTAATTATCGTCGTTGAACAAGTGGGTGCAAACAACGCAAACAATTGTAGGGCAGCTAGTTTGTTGGTTGAAGCCCAATATCAACATATATTTTGGACACCTTGTACAGTCCATTCACTCAATCTTATGCTACAGAAGATTGGGAACCAAATTGATTGGATCAAAACAGTGTATGAAGAGGCTAAGGACATCCAAATGTTTGTCACAAACCACCACATGACTCAATCTCTTTTCAAGAACCACTCAAAATTGGAGCTACTGAAGGTAAATTAACTTGAACTCAAGTTAGTAATTTAATTTTTAATATTTGACAATTTCTAATTTTTCATATTTTGCTTGTGCAATGTATATGCTTTTCTAAAATATGTATCTAATAGTTGTTGTTTTTTGCTCTAATTTATGTTACAAGTTGTTGAGACCCATTTTGCAGCACATATAATCATCTTGAGACAATTTGTGCAAGTGAAAAATGCACTTCAAGGTATGGTAATCAGCCACAATTAGGGTGTATGGAAGCAAATATACACTGATAGGGCAAACAAAATATAGGGTATTGGCTAACTCATGGCGGGAACGTGTGGAATATCTCCTTAAGATCACTGAGCCCATTATGAGCATGCTTAGGCACACTGACATGGATAAGCTTTCTCTTGGAGAGATCTATGATGGCATAGACTCAATGCTTGAGAAGATAAAGAAAATTACAAATGAGAAGGAGCAAGATCCGCAAGAGACTTTTTTCAAACAAGTGCGAGCAATTATTGTTGAAAGATGAAACAAAATGACCACTCCACTACATTCGCTTGCCTATGCCTTGACACCTAAATACTATAGCTCTCAATATTGTAGTCTACCAAGAAGGTTGCCACCATATAGAGATATGGAAGTGTCTGATAGGTACCAGGCAGCATTTAAAAGACTATTTCTTGATTATAATTTAAGAGATGTAATTATTGATGAATTCATAGAGTTTGTGAATACTAGAGGTCAACGTAATGATGCTCTTCTTCATCAGTTCAAGAAGGATGCTCATAGTTGGCGGGACCTCCATGGCCAAAGATTCCAAACATTGCAAACCCTTGCAATCAAAATCATATCACAAGTTTTATAATTTATTTAAAATAATTAGCTCACTTCATCTTCAAAAGAATCATGACTAGAGAGTGATTTTAAATTTTTTATAAGATTGAAGTAATTATTTTTTAATTGCTTACCTTATGTTGTCGTCATAGGTTGCTAGTCCTTCTGCATTAGAAAGAAATTGGAGCACCTATTCTTTCATCCACTTGTTGAAGTGCAATAGGTAACAATAAACAAAAGCAGAGAACCTAGTATTTGTGCATAACAACTTGCACCTTCTTTCACACAAGAGTAAAGAATACAAAGAAGTGGAGACAAAGAAGTGGGATATAGGTGTAGAGATTGTGGACTTGGATGCTTCCACTGCTCAGCTTACACTAGATGATTTTGATGACTTTGATGTCAATACCATTGTTGCTTCTACTACTGATCCCATTGGCTTTAGCTCAAGCAATACCGAAGAAGAAGAAGAAGAAGATGATGATGATGATGATGGACATGAAGAAGAAGATGAAGATTGAAGAACTTAGAATATTAATAGTCAAATCTGATTTCCATTCCATTAGTTGAACAATGAACGTGAAACAATGATACTTGAACTTGATATTTTTAATGTTTTCAATCTTTGAAGTTGAAGTTGGTTGAACTATATGATGGTATAATCCTTATGATTACAAGTTTAACTATTTATCGTTTTTTTTTTTTTTAAATCATAAATGTGTTTATGCTACTATGCTACATTCTAATTTTAACTCATGCTTCATAAATGTGTGTGTGTGTGTATATTTATTTATTTATTTATTTTTATTTATAATTTTTACATGTTTTTGTACTAACGAACCCAAACAAACCCAAACCCCTTTGTAAAATTTTGACAAAGTTGCAAACCAGTTCTCAAACTTCAAACTTGGAACTGAACCTGAACCAACAACTTAATGCAGCAAGATCGTAACCTTCTACAAGTTATAGGTCAGATTTTGTTAAGGAATGTAGGATCTTTGATAGAGTAACAAAATGAGTAATGCAATGTTCTTTGACTGAGGTTCTGATATATAATTTATATGTATCAAACTGCTATGCACTGTGATTGTTTTGAACTATACCAAATACTCAAAACTTATATCAAAATTGATATGATAATCTTCAGACAATATTCTGATATAATTCAAGGTATATAACTTGGATCAAATGCAGATTATAGTTATGTATTTCGCTGTTGTAGATACTAATTATGTCGTATATCGATAATCCACTCTCACAATGAATACACATAGTATATATAAAGAAACATAGAGTCATGCCCATGCAGGGACATGACTCTATGTGGTACAAGTACCACGTAGGGTCATGTCCCTATGTGGACATGGAAAGTCATCCTTAATAACATCGATTCAATCAGCACAATAACCCAATGATCGGGGTTCATAGCAAGTCAACATAATATAACTTTTGGTGGTTTATGATGCCATGATAACTAAATGGAGAAGAGCCCGGTAACTATAGAAGTATGAGATGTGTGTGCGTGTGTGTGTGTGTGTGTGGCTCTTATGAAACATGTATCAACTCTTATCAAGAATATGAGAATTATCAGAATTTTGAATAAGTACTTATATATATAAGAAAGAGAAACATAGATACATATACTTAGTGTACTTCACTTCTACTAAAGCTACACTTTAACACTCCCTCTTAGCAAGGGAGAAGAGAAATATCAATCATATCTCATGAAACTTAACAAGATATCAATATTAATGATATCCATACAAATAACTAATTATCTGACTTTAACACTCTGAAATAGTGACTTGTCAAATAACCATAATCACGATGTTATGAACACTATCATAACATGTATTATGATCTCCGGCATTCCGGATCAATAATTAGAGTGATCAGAATACGTTCGTTATTAATGACTTCCAGCATATCCAGAACAATAACATAAACAGTCATGATAACGGGCCTATCATTTGTAAGATCATCACCTTACAATGATTACCTTCTGAATATATATGTTTATGAAAGATCGTCATCTTTCATTAATCTAATGCAACTATTCAATTAGAATAGTAACACACATAAAAATTGAAACTTAAGTTCAATATTCAAAATTACAATAATCATACAAACTTTTCCTCTGAAATATTCCAATTTAACCTTGGCAAGAGGTTTGGTAAGAATATCCGTTGTTTGTTCATTTGTAATTATGTAAACCAACTTGAGAACATCTTGATATATCATATCTCTGATGATGAGAAAAACTGAATTTACAGATAAATGATTTATCTTCTAGGTTTGAGTATAACATGAACTTTGGAAATGCATCACTCTCCCTCTGATTCCTAATTTTGGTATTCTCATTTAAATTTATCCACTTTATCTCTTTAAAATGTAAAATTTTTATCATTTTCATTCTTAACTTCTGCTAGGGCTACTTAAATTTTCTCCCGTTCTAGACAAACTTTATGAGTGTGACCAAATTTGTCACATTTGAAGCATTGTATTTTGGACCAATCTCTTTTCTTGTGTGATTTATTGAATTCCTTCTTGTTTTGATGAATTCCCTTTCTTTTTCCCTTATTATTGGTATTGATTTGAAAAGCTTCAATCTCTCCCTCTTGAATTGAAATGATTCCTCTTGTAATTAATCTTGACTCTTCTTGAGTACATTCGTTTTTGAGTAGTTCAAACTTAGGAAGTTCAGTTTGAGAACTTAAGTCCACAAATAAATGTCTCCCAAGATAGTGGTAGTCCTTTAAGGGCTATAATGCTGAGTTCCTTGTCATATACTTGGCTTCCAATAGTCGCAAGTTGATCTTTTAATTCAGAAATCCTTAAGAAATAAGATGTAATTGATTCTCCATTGTTCATTTTGATATATAGAAGATATTGTTTCAATGTTAGCAACTTACTAGTATTGTTAATTTCAAAAGTATTATTAATCGTAGAATACATCTCAAAAGTTGTTGAAAGACTAGATATAGAGGGGACAATGTGATCCTTCACGGAATCTATAATAATTTTCATGGCCTTGTTGTTGTGTCTCTTCCATATTGTTTTATCTAAATCATCATCTGAAATTGATTTATTTGACTCTATATAATCTTCCAATTCCATTTCTCATAGTACAATCATAACTCGAATTTTCCATGATGAAAAATTTGATGCTCCTTCAAGTCTGTAGCCTTACATGATTCACCATTTTGAATTTAGAAATTTCATTTAATAATTCTGAAATTAATAACTCTAAGATCAAATTTCTCTATCAGGTTGGCTCTGATACCATGTTAAGGAATGTAGGATCTTTGATAGAGTAACAGAATGAGTAATGCAATGTTATTTGACTGAGGCTCTGATATATAATTTATATGTATCAAACTGCTATGCACTATGACTGTTTTGAACTATACCAAATACACAAAACTTATATCAAAATTGATATGATAATCTTCAGACAATATTGTGATATAATTCAAGGTATATAACTTGGATCAAATGCAGATTATAGTTATGTATTTTGCTGCTGTAGATACTAATTATTCCGTATATTGATAATCCTCTCTCACAGTGAATACACACAGTATATATAAAGAAACAAAGAGTCATTGTAATGTTCCTGTTATCTAATTAAAAATATTCTCCCACTTCCCTAGCTATTAAACCTGCACAAGATTAAGTACTCAGCAATTTTAAAGAAAGAAACAAATTATAAAACATGTAGTAATTTAGACTCATATCATACTTAGTACTTCCTTCTTAAGGAGAGGTTGTGATTGATCACTTAGCTCCTGGGGGAGGCCTCCTGGGGCTCCTAAAACAGTATGGCTCTCCACTAAGTGACATCCTCTCACAATTACTCTCGTTAAGCCTTATGGATGATTCATTAGATACATCAATCCTTCTTAGGGAAGATTACTCTCCTCCTAAGCCTTATGAACTAACTTGGGTACGTTCATTTCATCTGAAAATGTATTTAGCCATTTGGATTTACTCACCTTCAGAGATATATCTCTCCCTTGATTCCTATTAGGAATTAGAATTCTTTATGAAGGAAAGTTCCTCCTTAACTTAGTATTCCTCCTTAACTTTTCGGCTCTGGTTATTACCACCACTGTTGCAACGATGATGGCTTATGCTGGACTTGATTCCTAGCGGATCAGTAATTGTTTGGAAAGTCTATTTGAATCAAAGTCGCTAGTCGTCTGTATATAACTCGTATGTGACTCCACATGGAACAGGAAGAATGTAAATTTTCAGCTTCACGTCCTTGGCACTCTGCAATGCCACACCTTTTAAATACGCCTGGTCTCTTATACGCCTCTGCCTGATTCTCCTCCACCCTTGTCGTTTTTCTATCCTTCCAAAATATGCCCCTTTCTGAGCGATCATGAAATGGATTCAAATATCCATGCTCGGCCCAAGGTTACACCCGTCGGCCTTTACTAGTCATGACCAAAGTACTTCGATTAACGTTTTATTGTATGATGTTTGTTGTTAATAAATCATCTTTATATGTTTTATTTTTATAATAACGTTTTCTTTAAATCACAATATTTATTATTTATTGTTTTATAATTGACAATTATCCTAATTATTTACTGTTTAGTTATAATGATAATTGTAATGCTTATTATTACAATAATATTTATGTTATTTGTTATAATACTATAAATAACATTAATTTAGTTATTTATTGTTTATTTACTATTGAATATGTTATAATATTTATAATAACATTTACTTAGTTATTTTACTATTGAATATTATTTCAATTAAAATCATGAAGGGTAGATTTATTGCTAAAACCACTTAATAAATTTAGAAATATTTTTTTTTCAAAATTATTTCAATTGTTTTACCCTGATTTTGGGGTCATTATAGTCCCTCCCGCTCAATTTTTTTTGTCCTCAAGCAACTTAATGTTTTCTTCTTTTTCCCAAGTGGCATCGTCCTCAGGTAAATTTTTCCATTGGACCAAATATTTGGTGATCGTTCTATTTCTCAATTTCTTCTTTCGGGTGTCTAGAATAACCTCAGGTTCGAAAACAATATGGCCTTCATCGTTTAGTGGTGGTAATTATGTACAAGGTTCTATTGATTTCCCCAATACCTTTTTAAGCCTTGAGACATGAAATATAATATGGATTCTACTACCTTTAGGTAGTTGTATTTTATATGCTACTTTTCAAATCTTCCTTATTATCTGATATGGCCCATAGAATCGCGGTTTTAATTTTTCCACTCCATTTTCCTTAATTGATGTTTGCTTGTATGGTTGTAATCTTAGGAAAACAAAATCCCCTACTTCAAATGTTCTTTCAATGCGCTTTTTATCCACATAGAACTTTTGTTGATTTTGGGCTTGCTGTAGATTTTCTGAGTCTTTAAGATATTTGTGCTTTGTTGTACGAAGTCTTGTGCACTTGGTACTCGACTTCCTTGTAGAGTTAAGTTCGCGAATGTGAGTGCCTCATACCCATATAAAGCTTTGAAGGGGGTCATTCCACTTGACATGTAATGGGTTGTATTATACAAAACTTCCCTAAGTGTAGCCACCTAATCCATGCTTTATGC
Source organism: Cupressus sempervirens (assembly GCA_028749045.1). Taxonomy (NCBI): domain Eukaryota; kingdom Viridiplantae; phylum Streptophyta; class Pinopsida; order Cupressales; family Cupressaceae; genus Cupressus; species Cupressus sempervirens. Next base: position 161,922,093 of record CM053790.1, on the reverse strand, counting down.
TGTCCTGTTACGTAGTTCCTCAAATATTCTTCTAACCACTTATTTACTATTTTGGTTTGCCCATCTTTCTATGGATGGTAAATTGTGCTCGAGGTTAAACTGGTCTCTGCTAGTCTAAATAGCTCTTGCCAAAATTGACTGATGAACTTACTATCTCGATTGCTGATTATGTTTTGTGGAAGGCCATGGAGTCTGAAGACTTCTCTGAAGAATAGTTCAGCTATCTGATGTGCCGACGACTTGGTACTAATGGGAAAGAAATGAGCATATTTGGTGAGTCTATCCACTACTACATAAATACTATTATTTCCTTGAACTTTAGGTAGGCTGGTTATGAAATCCATTGAAATGCTTTCCCATTTTTTATTAGGAATGGGTAATGGTTGTAATAGTCCTGTAGGGTGTGTGCGTTCTTCCTTACTTCGCTGGCAAGTCATCCATTCTTGTACATATCTCTGGACATCTTTCTTTAGACCCTTCCAAGAGAATTTCTCTCTTATCTGTTTGTATGTCTTAAAATACCCCTGATGACCAACAAGGGATTATCATGATACTCTTGTAAGATTATATTTTTGACCTTTGATTGCAAACTTAAAAATATTCTTCCTTTATAAAATATAATATCATTTTGTGTTTTGAAGTATTCGTTTGGATTGTTCCCCTCTAATATTTCATTAGCTTTGGGATCTTTTGCATACTACGCAATGATATCTTTCTCCCAATTCCCTGCAATACTGGTAATCATATTGGTGTGGGGGCATCAAGAGAGAGCATCTACAACTCCATTATTCACTTCTTTAACATATTCTATATCAAAATCATATGCTTGAATTCTATTCACCGATTTTTGTTGTCAATCATTAAGATCTCTTTGGCTCAAAAAGAAATGTAGGCTGTTGTGATCTGTCTTAACAATGAACTTTTCGCAGACTAGATACTGTCGAAATTTGGCTAAGGTATGCATTATGGCTAGCATTTCTTTATTATATATAGAATAGTGCTTCTCTGCTTCTATGATTTTGCGACTTTCAAATGCTATGGGGTGTTTTCTTTGCATGAGAACTGCCCCAATTCCCTCTCCTGACGCATCACATTGTAGTTCAAAAGGCATCGTAAAGTCCGGAATGGATAAAACAAGACATGAACTCATTGTTTCTTTCAATTGTTCAAATGCTTGTTGAGCCTTCTCATTCCAAGAGAAAGCACCTTTCTTAGTTAAATCTGTAAGGGGGGCTGCAATCCTAGAGAACCCTTTAACAAATCGCCTATAATAACTACATAGTCCCACAAAACCTTGGAGTTAAGGTTTTTGGCTTTGCCTATTCTTTACTAGTCTTGATCTTTTCTTCATCAACACTTACCGCTTCTACATTAATCTTGTAGCCTAATACAGAATCTTATTTAGTCCAAATTCACATTTTGACATCTTAGCATATAGTGATTCTATCTCTAGGATATTTAGAACCTCCTTGATATGTTGCAAATGATCTTCCCATGTCTTGCTATAAATAAGTATAGCATCAAAAAATATGAGGAATTTCCTTAAATGCTCCTAAAAATATGGTTCATACATGATTGGAAAATGGCTGGAGCATTTTTGAGGCCAAAAGGAAGTACTAGAAATTCGAAATATCCATAATGACATCTAAATGTTGTCTTTGGAATGTCCTCCTTCCTCATTTGGATTTGGTGGTATCCTAATCTTAGATCAATCTTTGAAAAATATCCAGCAACATGTAGTTCATCCATTAATTCATCTATTCTGGGAATCGGTTACCTATTCTTAATGGTTTTCTTATTTAAGGCCCTGTAATCAATGCACATCCTCATAGTTCCGTCTTTTTTCTTAATGAGGACTACCAAGAAGACAAATGGGCTACTGCTAGGTTGAAGGTGTCCCATTTCTAATAATTTTTTAATAGTTTTTTCAATTTCCTCTCTGTATTTATGAGGATGCCCGTAAGGGGTGGTTATAACAGGTTTGGCTCATTCCTCTAATCCTATGGAATGCTCAAAACCTCTTTTGGGTTGTATTCCTGGGGGAATTTTTTCAAAAATTCTCATGTTGCTGTAGGATGGGTTGTATATCAACATGTACTATTGGCTCATTAGTGGGTGATTTATCAAGAATCATACACTCTGCTATCCACTCTCCTTGATTATGTCTAAGGATGTGTTCTATTCTATTACAGGACACTACTTTGGGTGATCCATCGAGCAATCTGATTAAGGTTATATTTTTCCCCTCATGTTTAAAATAGACTTCTAGATTGGGATTATCAATAGTGAAATGCCCTAAAGAGTCAATCCAAGGCATTCCGAGGATGATGTTATTTTGAAGCTTCACAACAAAAAAATCTGCTCTTATGATGTAGTTGTTTAAATAAATTTCCAATTGGGGAATGATCTCCAAGCATTGATCAATGGTGTCATTGCCCATTATTACCTTGAAGCCCTTCAATTTTTGTGTTTTTAAACTTCTTCTGATTACCAGATCCTTGTTGATGAAATTATGTGAGTCTCCAGAATCTATTAATGCAATTACCTTTTGGCCCTTTAATACTCCTTTTACTCGAAAGGGTCTCTTTCCACTCTCTTGGGTGACTACGGCTAAGGTTCCATTTTCTGTTTCATCTATCTTTATTCTTTTGTTTGGTGTCTCATCCATATTTATTTCTTCCATTCTACGAAGTTGTCCCATTTTGCATTGATGGTCTTGTCCCCATAGTTCTTTGCACTTAAAGCACAATCCTTACTTTGATAACTCGTCCCTTTCCTTACTTCGGCATCGATGTCCTAGATTCCATGATTCTTTGCAAAAGTAACATATTTTATTTTCCTTTCATGATCCTTCTTGTTTGTGTGGATCTTTAGGAGGGTAGGTTCGAGATCTTTCTTTGGATACATTAGATTCCACCTTTCTAGCCTTCTGAATGGCTTCTTCCACCATTTGAGGTTCTAATGGGTTAACTATGTTTTTGATGGAATCCTTTAGGCCTTCAACAAATAAGTATGTAAGCCTTTTTTGAGATAAATCTAGGACCATGACTGAAAGTTTTTGGAACTTATTAGATAATTCTTCCACCATTCTATATAGCTTTAAATGGGTCAGTTCTTTGAAGTACCATTCAGGTTCAACGTGGTTGAATCATTTGATAAGTTTTCGGGAGAATTCCTGATATGAGTTTATGTTTTGATGTCCTAAGGAGAGAAGCTCATTGTGCCACCATTCATGTGTTGTTCCTTCTAAGTGGAGTATAGCAAATTGGAGTGCGTCTTCCTCCATCATAGGGCTAAGAGTAAAATATGTGTTTAGTTTTTGGAGCCATGCATGGGCTGCTATCTTTCCCGATCCTTCAAAACTAGGTAGCATTACCTTGTTCACCTTATGTTTAAGCTCTTTGTTTGGTCGCCTTCTAGTTCTTTTAGGGCCCTTATGCTTTTGTCCCTTACAAAATTCTACAAATGTTATGTGTTCCCTAATTTTGGGTTTTTGCATAGGTTCTTGCATTCTCCACTGTGTTATTGATAGGTTGGTTTATTCCCTCCTCTTCCCTTCTAGTTTCTTCTCTAGGTAAGAAGGGGGGTCTCGGAATTCTAGATGATGCTGATTTGTTAATATTTGGCTCATTTGAACTCATATCTTTCCCGTGGGAAGAGTTATTCCTTAGGTTATTAATAGAATTCCCCAAATTTTGAAGAGCTTTTAGAAGGGCCTGGTTGGATTGATCTAACCTTTCGTTTTGACTTATGAGAGTTTAATTGGTTTGCTCCGTAAAGGTTCTTAATTCGTTAGCCATTTCATTCATGGTCATTTTCTTTGTTCTTTCGTAGGTTTGCATAGGATGTTGCCCTCAGGATGGCAAGATCAATGCTCTGATATCACTGTAATGTTCCTGTTGTCTAATTAAAAATATTCTCCCACTTCCCTAGCTATTAAACCTGCACAAGAGTTAGTACTTAGCAATTTTAAAGAAAGAAAGAAATTATAAAACATGTGGTAATTTAGACTCACATCCTACTTAGTACTTCCTTCTTAAGGAGAGGTTGTGATCGATCACTTAGCTCTTGGGGGAGGCCTCCTGGGGCTCCTAAAACAGAACAGCTCTCCACTCAGTGACGTCCTCTCACAATTACTCTCGTTAAGCCTTATGGATGATTGATCAAATACATTCATCCTTCTTAGGGAAGATTAATCTCCTCCTAAGCCTTATGAACTACCTTGGGTACGTTCATTTCATCTGAATATGTATTCAGCCATTTGGATTTACTGATCTTCAGAGATATTATATCTCTACCTTGATTCCTGTTAGGAATTAGAATTCTTTATGAAGGAAAGTTCCTCCTTAACTCAATATTCCTCTTTATCTTTTCAGCTCTGGTTATTACCACCAACGTTGCAGTGATGATGGCTTATGCTGGACTTGATTGCTGGCAGATCAGTAATTGTTTGTAAAGTCTATCTAAAACAAAGCCGTTAGTCGTCTGTACATAACCTGTATGTGACTCCACGTGGAACAAGAAGAATGTGAATTTTCAGCTTCACGTCCTTGGCACTCTGCAACGCCACACCTTTTAAATATGCCTAGTCTCTTGTATGCCTCTGTTGGATTCTCCTCCACCCTTGTCATTTTCCTATCCTTCCAAAATATGCCCTTTTTTGAGCAGTCATGAAATGGATTCAAATATCCATGCTTGGCCAAAGGTTACGCCCATCGGCCTTTACTGGTCATAACCAAAGTCCTCCAATCAATGTTTTATTGTATGATGTTCGTTGTTAATAAATCATCTTTATATGTTTTATTTTTATAATAACGTTTGCTTTAAATCACAATATTTATTATTTATTGTTTTATAATTGAAAATTATCCTAATTATTTACTGTTTAGTTGTAATGATAATTATAATGCTTATTATTACAATAATATTTATGTTATTTGTTATAAAATTATAAATAACATTAATTTAGTTATTTATTATTTATTTACTATTGAATATGTTATAATATTTATAATAACATTTATTTAGTTATTTTACTATTGAATATTGTTTCAATTAAAATCATGAAGGGTAGATTTATTGCTAAAACCACTTAATAAATTTAAAAATAATAATATTTTTTTTATTTCAATTGTTTTACCCCAATTTTGGGGTCATTACAGTCATGCCCATGTAGGGACATGACTCTAAGTGGTACAAGTACCACGTAGGGTCATGTCCCTATGTGGACATGGAAAGTCATCCTTATTAACACCAACTCAATCAGCATGATAATTCAATGATCAGAGGTCATAACAAGTCAACATAATATGACTTTCGGTGGTTTATGATGCCATGATAACTAGATGGAAAGAGCCCGATAATTGTAAAAGTATGATAGTAAGAATTTTATATATATATATATATATATATATATATATATATATATATATATATATATATATATATATGGCTCTTGTGAAACATATATCAACTCTTATCAAGAATATGAGAATTATCGGAATTTTGAATGAGTACTCTTATATATATAAGAAAGAGAAACATAGATACATATATTTAGTGTACTTCACTTCTGCTGAAGCTACACTTTAACAGATTTCAGATCTGCCACCCTACAACCAATCCAATAAGGTTTTCCATGATCCCAAACTCACAAGGAAGGATAACCTTGCTTTGATACCACCAAACACAAGAGGATGTATGGATAGGAGTAAGATGGAATAAACCCAACTTAGACCTACTAACACCCTTGCTAAGAGTTACACATGGAAGCTTTACTCAAACAATCAACAAGGAACAAGAGGCCATATGCAGCATTTCAATAGGTGTAATTATTTCACTTCACATAAAAAAGAAAACAACATGCCCGACTGTGAGGCCTTCCGGGTTACGGCCTTATTTAAAGAAAATTACAAAGCCAGAGTCCAAGCTCGCATATTCTATCTTTTTCTCTCTAAGATGATGATTTCCTACATCTAACCAAGCTTCATTTATGGAGAACTAAACAACAAGTCGGCTAGTTAGGCATTTAATTACATTATAGGTCCAATCTTAAAAGAGTAAACCAAAACCCAAGCAAGGACAACATAAGATAATGCACTCTTAGGAATAGGTCCAAACACACGTTAGGAGTCGACTCCCAACTGCGCAAGACACCACATCAATATAGGGAACTGCACCAAAAGAAACAACACGCCTCGTTGGATGAAAACTACAGGAAACAAAGACCGCAAAGACCGACACAGAACTCGAAGAATATGAAACATCAGAATACATGCACTTAAGACCAAGGATCTAGGATAAGTCCTCTACATGATATCAACTGCGCACAAGTTGAAACCAGAAGCAGCAATGACTACTTCGCGAACAACAAACTGGTATAGAAAACAACAAATATTTTTGGTTGATGTAAGATTGCTCAAAGACCCGATATGCCCCTGCATCAGGAATGTAGAAGAAGAAATATTTGATGCCATAGTTCCGATGACAAGGCAGCATGTAGAAACTGTTGACACTGGCACTAAGTAATGAGTTAAGATAATGTAGATAGCTGGATTTTAAATCAACAAGGCACTACACTACTCTGCAATGAAAGGAGACAAGACAAGTAAGAAAAATTGCCAAGATTTTATCTGAAATAAAATAACTATTAAATTTGAGAGTGTAAAAACTTAGAAAAGTGAGCAAGGACAGGACTTCATGGACCAGACAAGGTTATGGCCAATTTCTTTATTTATAATCCTCTAACCTCTTCATATTCTCTTCAAGCTAATGGAACAATACAATCATTTAATAAAATCCATGAAACAACAAAGACACGGATCAACAATGTTGACAGAGATGATGGAACCAAATACTATTGCCAGCATTCTACAAATATAGAATGACAAAATATTTGATCAAGTAAAATACAGATTGAGTTTTGTACTCCAAATTTACAAAGTATGTTAGTAACAAGTTCCAGAAAACATCATTAATATTATAATTTAATCAATATGAACTAGTTACCAATATAAGTGAATGCTACTGAAGCTCATTGTGAAGAAATATTTGCCCCCGTGAACCATCTCAATCTTCAGCAGTCCAAAGAAAGGATACAGTCTAAGATATGTTAAAAAGGAAAACTCAGTAAAAGAATAAAATTTTATCCTCAATAGCAAATCACCCTTGTCATCTACACGAGAAATATAAAATTGACACATATCCAAAGAATAATATCTATTTCAAGGCAAGGGCTAATGTAGCCTTCGCAGTAATCATCAATGCTGTCAAAACCTTCCCGCTATCACAGGAGCAGACCACTCATGCAAAAACATACGAGTTTGAAAACCCCCTAAGTCAAAACTTAACTGAGATATGTCAGTTGATTTTGCCCAAGAGGAAGCCCAGCTTCACAACACACAAAAGCATCAGAGGGGCCAAAAAAGACTTGATGGGAGAGGACAAACTGCCAAGACTTGGAAAAAAATTAAAAAACAATTCCGAAAAAATTAAAATACAGCTCCAAAAGGAATTGCACCTGTTAAATGCTCTATCACGTTCTTGATGTAGCTCTAGTTCTGATTTAGACGCAATTGTATTACAATCTTCTAAGCCTTGACATCTCCTCTTCCATCATGTTTTTCCAGTTCTTATGATGGTGATGCGTTAGCATCAGGAGTGTTCCCCAGAACAATATCAACTGATGTTTAAGTGTTCATCAAGCTTTCTTCTTGGACAATCTTGATTCTCAACAAATACATCTAGAAATAGTTAATCATATGATATAGTAGAAAGAATGAAATTATACAGTAACATTGCCGCTTAAAATAAATATTGAATGCATCAACATTAAAAAAACATGGAAAAAACAGAAGGTCTTTTATGGTTATAAAGTTGATAGGTACAATCCAAATTTAGCCAACACGTTTCCAAACAGCTTAGGGATTACAATAAAACTTTACTGGTGCAATTTGATCGAAAGATCTGAGCTTTAACAAATAGTATCAGCTGCATCAGACACATACACATCAGTTTCGGGACATTTCAATTTACCAAGCACAACAGGGAAATTGTATGCAAACATTCTTTAGGAATCCTTTTAAATATTTCAATGCTGTGCATCGGGTGTCATCCATCCATTTTCAAATCATATAGAGTTCTAAACATATAATATCACTGGCACTCACCATCACTCACCAGGTCTAGCCTTCTTAAGTGCTAGTCCCTTTCAACAAAATTAGATACTTTCCATCCCAACCACATTGTATTACATAATATATTATATAATCATACCTCGCCAGGATTAGTCTGTCTTTTAGCATTGATCCCATCCAAAAGGAATTAGGACAGATCACATTTTTAGCATTGAATTAATCTTTTCCAGCTTTAAATTTTAAAGTTATTGAAACTACAAGAAACAGTAGGTGCCCAATATCATTCTATCCTTTTATAACCATAACAGAAGCTTTTTCAGCAACTGCTGCCATTAGTTTATATGTAGTTTGTCAGCAAGCGTAATTCTTGTAACCTTAGCATGTAGGTTTCCATTCAATTTGATAAAGAAGTAGAACTGCAATGTACACTGACTAGTTTCTAGAACTAGGACCCTCACCAAGAGAAAAGTCCACAAGCTCTGCTGCAACAGCTACAGCAGATCCACTTGAAGATCCACCAGGCACCCTTAAAGGTGTAGCTGGATTAGTTGGAGTTCCATAGTATTTATTTTCCCCATTGATGCTGCAAAGATTATATAAAGTTAACATCTGAATCACAAAAACTAATAGATTTGTGATAAAATAAAAGTTATATTGTTAAGACTCCATAAAAACTAGAAATTTGAAGTTATAAAACATAATAATAATGAATCAAAATGCAAAATTAAATTAAACATACAGTTAGTAAATCTCAACTTCTGGTTGGAACAATTTCATATATTAAAACTGAAGAAACCAAATTTTCTTAACAATTTTTCACAGAACTTAGAAGTTCACAACCAGTAATAAATTGCAGATGAAATGTAGACACAGAACCAAAAAAAAAACTTCTCAAGTTGAGTAATAAAAACATTCATTTTAATCCTCTCAAATATAGATAATGCTAGCATAGGTGCTATCAACAACCTAAACTATAACTTTGTCAGATGCAATTCCTCACAAGAGATTATAGACATGACAAACATACAGCTAGATACAAAGATAACAAATTGTATATCCAACACAGAAAATATTTATAAATATTTGGGGATCACTGCCAACCTGTATGCCATCTCGTCCATAACAGTTCTTCCCACACATGTGGCTCCCCCTTCTACAAGAATTGAAACTGTTGGGGCAGTATGAACAGCAGGTCCATGTGTTTTCCGCCACTCAGGATTTCCAAAGCCAGTTACATATCCTTCTACATCAAATCTATCATCACATTAAATGGTTCCTTACTTTCATTAGTAATGAGTTTCTGCCAGTACACAGAATAAGTTATAGATAAATAATCTAAACAGAAAAAGGTTGTCTTACTATATGCAAAAATCTTTCAGAAGCTGATATTTTTTATAAATTTGTCATCACCTAGTGATCTACTGTCTTGCACTACACGTTCTCGAAACCAAAACAATTAACTCAAGCCTTGGTCCTAGTTTATTTGGCTTTCAAAAAAAAAGAATATGGGAATTGCAATTAAAAGGAATAAATTATGAAGCAAAAAGCAACATAAATGCAGACACAAGGAGATGCAAGGGTGTGATCATCTTGTTCCAACAATAAACAATAACTCTTCGTACCCTTTAAAACTGCTTCTGTGGAATCAATCTCCTTAATTTATCAATAATGGAGTCCATGTCAAAAGATATCTCTCTCACAGTGCCACTGATCCATATGGAATACCAAACCATATTCATGATAGGCTTCATGAAACCGATGATGTAGTCTATGCAAGCCCAACAATCATCATCCAGAATCAATGGTTTGACCTTTTAGGCCCTCTCTGAATTTGTTTTCCTCAAAACAATTCAAAGGTTACTAATGTCCATGGTTCTCAATATGCTCACATCTGCTATGTTCCTTGCCTGTTTCTAAAATGTCCTAGTGATGGCCCTATTTTGTAGGAAAATAGAGGATTTTCCCTGCTTGAGAAGACAGTGTGCCAACAAATAAATGCGGGGCAGCCACTATTGAAGAAGTAAAAGATGGTCTTATAGGTGTGTTGAAGTCCATGTAGCTGCGAGAGAGTTATACCTTTGGTGATTTGCCATGAGCTTCTCTGAAAGATATCTATCATGATAGACTGTCTTTGCTCCTTGTTCATTTTTGTACCTGGTTCAATAGCTTCCAATTCAGTAATGATTTTTATATGCTTAGTGATGGTTTCACCTAAGTCTCAGCTGGGCTCAAGCTGTGGCAATTTTCTATTGACCGTTCTTTGTATCTTCATGTTGAGCGCTGTTTTCTTTATTCACCTGTTATCTCTTCACATTCGGATGAGTATCACACTTGGCATTCCACGTGTGCTGATATGGCACCGTGCAAGTGCCACTGGTATTGCTGGCAGGTTATTGCATCCGTGTTATGTCTCATTTATTATTGCCAAACAATTTATTACTGAAGTCGATGGTTATCCTAATGAAGGTGTCATTTCATTCTCTCAAGTTGCCACATATGTTTCACAACTCCTGTCATTTCGTATTCTCGAGTGTCTTTTCAGTTTGGTGTGCCACTTCTGTTTATTGCAATTCAGACAGAAAGTGTCATCTCTTCATTGTTGTATCAACGGTGATTAGAGTTTTTGTATACTCTCTGCTCTAAAAATATATGAGCAGTGTTATCATCTGTCATTGTAATTACTGTGTATCGTGGGTTCTGAGTTCATTGCAACAAATGTATATGTGCAGACACACATTTATATTTTGTATGGTCTTAGTGTTTACGATCAGTGTGTGATTGTTGAGCTATTTTCTGTGAATCATTATGTTTGTAATCAACTATGAAACATTTGTCAAAAATATTTTGATCGTTTTGAGAGCTGAATAAAGACATCACCATATTTGTGGGCTCGGTTTTTTCACTTGAGAGGAGGGTTTTCCCGGGATATGTCTCATGTGTTTCTTGTTTAGTTTGAGTGTTGCAATTCAGTAAATTTTGAAATTGTTTCATTCTTGTTTAAATTTAACATGGTATCAAAGCACATCTAAGGAAATGATCCAGAACCAGAATCTTTAAGTTATACATTTCTTTTTGCTCTACTTTCAGTTCGCTTGTTTGAGCTCTTTATAATGGTGAATGGACTGAAAGTTGAAGACAAATTGGATGGATCATCAAACTTCTCCTGATGGAAATTTAGAATCCTAATTGCGCTTGAAGAGAATGATCTTCTTGACAATGTGAGTTTTTAAGTAGAAGAACCTTCTGAAGAAATTAAGAAAGCATGATGGAAAAAGAACAAAATCGTGGCAAGGAAGATTCTAATCAATTTTGTTAAGGATCATCTGGTACCTATTATTTTATGTTTCAAACTTTGAAATACCTGTATTAGTTCAACAACACTAGTAGAGCTCTAGCCTTGAGACGTCACATTTTACATGTTAAAATGGCTAGAGGAGAATTAGTTGTTTCCTTCTTCATGAAGATTACAAAGTTAAAGGATCAGCTCAATGCAATTGGGGAATCCTTTGCAGATAAAGATTTGGTTATGTTAGCCATGAATGGACTTCCCCACTCTTGGGAATCCTTCATTCAAGGAATCAGTGGAAGAGACAAACTTCTTAAGTTTGATCAATTGGGAGCTGATTGCATTCAAGAAGAATGTAGACCAGAGGCTAGAGGCAATGGTCGTAAAACTCATCACAAAGATGATCATGTACTTGCTGCCCATACTTCTAAAGGGAAAGGAAAGAAAGGTAACTTCAAGATGTTCAGCGATAAGAATTTTGATTCAGCCCCTGAATCTAAGAAAAAGAAGGATGATCTTTCTAGGATTCAGTGTTTCAGATGTGACAAACATGGCCATTGTTAGCCGACTGGATGGTTTGGCGGTAGTATTTATATCCCGTCTGGGATCATTGTAAATCATCATTCATCTACTATTGCAAATATAATTCTGCTATTCATGATCATTGTCTGTATGCATTGATTTCTTTACCTGTACGGTAAACAGCCATTTTGCTAGAGATTGTACTTCTAGACCCAAGCATCAAGTGGTTGCTACAAATGTTGAAAACTCTCCTTCTCATAAAGAGTCAAGTGAAAATTCAGAGGGGTTCTTATTTATTTCTACTCTTTCTAGCAATGTTCCTACTAATAGTGACACATGGCTTATTGAAGTGGAGCCTCACATTACAAGTTATTGTAAGCACCTCTCTAATTTGAATAAAAAAGATTCTCATCTACAAGTTATCATTGATGATGATGCATGTTATTCCATGAAGGGTGTTGGTTCTACATCTTTTCAATTAGATATTCCTCTACATCTGAGTGATGTTCTTTTTGTTCTTGGTATTAAGAAAAATCTGATTTTGTAATAACCCCAGTCGGTTATGTCTCAAACAAACTCCAATTAAAAACTAAACTGGGTTTGACATTTTGTCAAACACTTGGTAAACAATCTCTAAAGATAAGTCTACCATGTGATCAGATTTATTGCTTTGCATTTTAGACCCCTAGACTGAATTTTCAAAATGTTGGAACTAGTTTACTAGTGATAACCCTTGCAAATTAACACAACTCTCACAATTTCCAGAATTTTATTTGCCAAAGCAAAATAGCTAGAATGAAAATGCTTGCCTTAAACTTATTCAATTGCCAAATCAATAAAACCTGATTATGATTTGTATGCCATTTGCGCTGCCCACTGTAGAAAGATAGAACTCCAAACAATATAATTGCTAGTATGCGGACCTAGGAGTTAATGGTTACCCCTCCTCTACTAACACAGGTTCCCTGTATGCACTGCAGTCCTTGGAAAGCAAAACGCAGGCTGCATATATGTAACGTTGGCCTCCCACTATGAATGGTGGATTAAAACAAGAAATCGCAGGTCTGAAACCTCCCACGCAGCACTTGAAAATTGCACCTGCATCCTCTAATATGCTCAGTGCAAACTCCCAATATCCAAGGAAAAATGTTGCCCAACCTCCAAAGATTATTTATAGGATTGGTAATTGCCAATGACAACTAAGATGATTAAATCGCTGCCTCTTGGTATGAATCAACAGTCTACAAGCTCAAATCGTGGCCTCCAATAACCCAGGTGTACGCTGGCAATTACTACACACACAAATCCTTATTCAGATTCCTGCCAATTCTTCTAGCAAATTCGACCTCCTCGCAATATAAACGTAGTCACAAATAAGATCACCACTGCTGTAATATGAGACGGCAGCCTCCAACCAAATTACTAATTTCCTTCAATAGTAGAACACAAATAATTGTTACCTCCATAGAGCCAAACAATTTCACATAATTATTCTTCTCCTAGATACACAAAGAACAGTAGGAGAATAGAGAAAATCTATTTGCGAATGCAATTCTTATAACCACCTTCAGAAATTCAATCTTACAGCAAGATAATAACTCCTAGCCACAGGAAACATAGTTAGGGAGATATAATAAATATTCAGAATATCACAAATCACTATACCTCAACAGTGAATCGCCCACTCAACTTCAGACCCTTATACCACAGCAAGGGTGAAGAAATCAGAACTCAGGAAAAAGCCACAAAGGCAACTAAAGCAAATTAATTTTCAAACATCATTTTCTCAACAAATGGGCTTGTATTTATTACCTCCAAATTCTCTTTTGTTGCCAAAATGTAACTTCACTCAAGAAGCTTCACCACACAACATTAATTAAAAGCTTCCTCTAGATTCTCTCACTTGACTTGGCTTAACTAATTAATAAATGACACTTTCCAATGATAACTCAACTCTCAAGTTAAATTATAACTTTATAATAAGGCATTTAATAATTAATAATAATTTGGCCACTAAAAATATAATAACTCCCAAAATACTCATCATTTAAATATGTCGTTTAAAATAGGAGTCGTACCTATTATTTCTCCATGTGACCAAATGCACTTTTCAAAAATAGAAAGGGTCCATCTCGATCAACACCAACTTACCACAAATAGTAAGTACACAAAACTAAGACCAAATGAAGTCCGACCTGAGCAAAATGAAGACCAACATGTAGCTTACTGAAATGTAGAGAATATAAGACCCTCCCAAGCCAAGCCATTGCCACAAAAGATCCTCTATCCACAATACTTAGCCTACGAGGATCACAATAATAAGCTAATCCCTAAAACTCTAGTGCCGACAAAATTGGGGACATTACAGTCCTCCCTCCCTGAGATTACTTGTCCTCAAGCAATCCGGCAATACAATGAACTCCAACCTCCACCTGGATCCCAAATGAATAATACATGGCATCCCTAACAACACTGAACCATCTGGATGCCAATATCATTAGGTACATCAACATTGCCAAAAACTCATCAGGCTATAAAACTTGGCAATTTCTTACTAATTGCAAATTAATCTGCGAGTGTGCCAACTATACATTTAAGTGCCCAAAAAGTGGACTCTCCAAATGCAATTGCATATTTAAAATATCATGTTATATTTTAATGTTGACATTCACTTTATATAACATCAATTGACTTTATGTTTTTAAGATACTTTATCACTTAAGTGACTATACAGTCCTTTATGTTATATTTATTTGTTGAGTTGATTTTTAATTTTTCACTTAAGTGACTTTATTAACTATTAGTTTAATTTATTTCTAAGTATTACTTTATGTTTTATTTCAAAACATCTAAGTTAAATATTACTTTTTGAATAATAATTGCACATGATATATAAACTATATAGTGTAAATATAATTTTTGACCTAATTAAGTAATATTGACTCAAAAATCAATTAAACATGTGCTTGATAGTCTTTTAAGTTGTGCAAACTCAACTTACATGCCTTTTACATGTTTCCATGCAAATGCATTCCTAGAGTGCAATTTGCACTAGAAATGCATGTAATGGACTTCCTAGAGTCCACTTTGCATGGAGAATCTCCTTTACATGTAATTGCCTATAGAGAGTGCGATTTGCACTAAAAAGTCATTTTATGGACTTAGACAAATAAAAACTAAGTTTTTAAAATATGCAATGGTCATCCTAGAATGTGATTTGCATGGAAATAGCCTTTTACATGTTAAAATGTTACATGTGATGCCCTTG
The DNA here is from genome assembly GCA_028749045.1 of Cupressus sempervirens. Lineage (NCBI taxonomy): Eukaryota > Viridiplantae > Streptophyta > Pinopsida > Cupressales > Cupressaceae > Cupressus > Cupressus sempervirens. Next base: position 161,906,882 of record CM053790.1, on the reverse strand, counting down.
AGAGAGAGTGATTTGGCATTCTAAAACATCTAAAAGCATCTTAAGACCACAATTTTGTCTTCTAAGGCTAAAAAAGCCCAATGTATATTACATATTACATGTTTTTAAAATATGTAGTGGAGTATGGAGAGTTCGACTTGCATTCTTTGACATTAAATATATTCTTAAAACATGCAATAGCACATGGAGAGTTTGATCTGCATTGATGACAAAAGACATGCATTTTAAAACATGCAAAGGCTTCCATAGAGTGCGATTTGGCATCATAGCTCATGCAAATGCATTTAGAGTCCATAATTTTGCCTCCAAGAACAAAAACGTCCATGCTCATACAAGGAAAGGGCACATTTTTAATGAAAATGCCCAGATTTCTCCATTCCAAGCCATGAAATCTAAGGGGCATTTTTGAGTTTCCATGCACTTTCTTGCATTTGGTGTTCCCATTTCTCGCAAAAAGATCCATTTATTGTCATTGAAGATCATGTTTTTGGCAAAAAATGCCCAGATTTCAACATTTCCAGCTCATCAATGCTCATTAGAGGAAGGTGTTTCGGCATTGCAATCCACATTCTTGCTATCACGTTTTTATCCATTCTTTGCAAACATCGATTCATATTCTTGCATTGGAGGGATGTATTTTCCCAAAAACATCCCTATATTTGGTGATTTCCAAAAACGTTTTGCATATTCAGGGTTTGAGATCACATTCTTTAGCATTTGCATCCAAAAAAACTCATGCATTAACCAAGGGAGATCACATTTGCAAGCATTGAAATAGGCAAAAGTTTGGAAATTCGAATTTGGAGGAAAGTCATTCATTCAAACCCCTTAATCTTCCATGTTTGGATCTTTGAGCCCCAAGTGAGTGGAAGTTTTCAAAACTTTGCCATTTTGTTGCATATTTTGGCTTATCATTGTACAATTGTTCAAAGACATGCCATGTATTTTGCAATTTTCCTTTAAATAAGATGAGAACTTCTATTTTCGATTACTTGGAATTTCCCCAAACTCCAATTCGAAATTGCATATAAGAGAGCAACTTGAAGTTTGTCACGTCTGCGTCAATAGCAAGAGGTTTTTTTTTGTTTGGTGCATATTGCTTGTTTGTTTGCTTGCTTGTTTTGGCTTCCTTTTTGGAAGAAAGTTGAAAAATCACCCAAGAATGCAAATGCATCCATGTCTTTTCACCTTTCACCTTTCCATGTCAATGCATATTATGTACATTTTCCTACACATGCAATTAAATCCTTCGAACGCGATTACATGTGTACCTCAAGTATTTACATGTAATTACCTCTAGAGAGATCGATTTCAGTAAAAGATCACACTTTTAAACACCAAAGTCATCGTTTGCACACATCCATCTACATCCCAACTTGCATTCTTGGCCATCCCCACAAAAGCCTATCTTTATCCACATACAATTCACCCTTGAAAGTCTGATTTTGGCCCTCTTCACAATTCGAACACTCATCTCTCATGGATTCGTCATTGTAACTCAAAAATTTAAAATTTTCATGGATCCAATCTTATTGGAAGATTTCGTAATCTTCACGTTGTGGCACACTCTTAAAGATATGTCAAAACTTCTTCAAAGAACAGAGACATCCCATCAAGAAGCCATGCTTTGATTCTCAGGAAGCAATTATTCATTTGATCTCCATTTTCCCAATGGTTCTCTGAGACCTTGAGCTCGTGTGGGAATGCACTAAGCACTTTGCTTCAGAAAAAGAAAAAAAGAAAAAAAGAATTAAGAGTGTTGATAGAATGTTGTTCTAAATTTACATCCGGACACCATCGAGAAGGTTTTCAAAATGTTCGAGACTCCAGAATGTACCAATCAACAAAGGAGAATGCATGTCAACTCGAACGAGAAAAAGCTTAACCACATCAAGTTTTCAAATGACAAATAGAAACTCATCAAAGAGAATGTAGTGATGAAGAATACAGGAAACCTAGATCTCACAATCATCACAAAGAACAAAGCTTTTGCTTTCTACAAATTGATTTATTCAATTTCAACATCTTCTTCATCTTTTCTTTGAGTGTAGTTTTATTCTTTGTAGATGTAGAAGATGGATTGCATGCAATCCAATCACATGTAACTCAAATTCATGTAATGCAATCGCATGTGATCCAATTATATGTCCTTCAAACATGTAATCAAATAATTTCTCTTTCCTAGTTAGATTGGGTCGAAATGGTTGAGCTGCTCCCACTTTTTCCTCCTTTTACTCACTTTTTTCACTATATAAGAAGTGCCCCCCTCATTGTAAAAATCATCTTTTGTTGTATGCAAGAAAACTCTACCAAACTTGTGCAAGCATAACTTTGATTGTGTAGTAGCAATTTGGGAGAAAAGTGAATAAAGGAAGCAATTGGATTTGAAGCTTTGATTGGAAGCAATTGTGATAGCGCAAATTAGTAGCTTTGACAGTAATTTGTGTGCCTATTGTCTTTGATTCATGTTATTATTATGTGTTTAATCATAGTGAGTAAAGAAGCAATCAAAGCCGAAGCTTTGATTGGGAGCGGTTGTGGTAATATATAGACTAGAAGCTTTGACTGTAGCTTGTATTATTGTCTCATTTCACAAAAATAGTTAGAATTCCCTACTTTTGGAAATCTTTGTACCCCAATGCTAGAGGTTATTCTTATAGAATAGATCGAAACAGGACGTAGAGCCAAACCTGTAGGCTTTCAATCAGCCTTTGAGTTGGTGTTGGTTTATCAGTATCACCATTTCCAACTATTACGTAGAAGTGTAGTTAGAGATTTCATCTTGCCCATTCCTCACTCCACAGGTAAGTAGATTCTTTCTTGAAAGCTAAGAGGAAAGAATATTGGTAACAGCGTTTACAAATCTCTCAACTTCTTGCTTATCTTGTGTTGATCCAAGGAAGGGTGAGAAGGGGGAGCCTTCCCTTTAAGGTAGGAGAGACTTTGTCTCATACGCTATGGCTGGTCTGCCTATTTTGTAACTGGATTTTCACAAACTATTGGTTGCAAAATATCCACCCAACACCTAGTTTGATAGCTTTCAATTTAGTGATGATTTGTATATTCCTAGTGATGGTTTTGTCGAAGTCTTAGCTGGGCTTGAACTGTGACAATTTTCTATCTACCGTTCTTTGTATCTTCATGTTGAGCAATGCTTACTTTATTCGCCTATTGTCTCTTCACATTTGGAGGAGTATCACACTCGGCATTCAACATATGCTGACATGGCACCGTGCAAGTATCACTAGTATTGGTTATCCTAATGACGGTGTCGGTTCATTCTCTCATGTTGTCACGTATGTTTCATAAATCTTGTCATTTGGTATTCTTGAGTGTCTTTTTAGTTTGGTGTGTCGCTTTTGTTCATTGCAATTCAAACAAAAAGTGTGGGATTTTCATTCTGATGTATCGATGATGACTAGAGTTTTTGTATAGTCCATTTATCATTGTAATTACATTGTATAGTGTGCTCTGAGTTCATTGCAGTGTATAGTGTGCTCTGAGTTCATTTGTCATTGTAATTACAATGTATAGTGTACTCTAAGTTCATTGCACCAAGTGTATATGTGCAGAGACACATTTATATTTTGTACTGTCTTATTGCTTACAATTAGTGGGTGATCATTGAGGTATTTTTTGTAAATCATTACGTTTGTAATCAGCTGTGAAACTTGTATTATCACAAGACTGAAGCATTTGTCAAAAGTAAAAGGCAGGCTTATTGATTGTCTGGTTGAAGACGTTAATCCGAAGAAAGTATTTTATAATAGTTTGAGAACTGAATAAAGGCATCATCATTTTTGCAAGCTGGGTTTTTGCGCTCAAGAGGAGGGTTTTCCCAAGATAAGTCTCTTGTGTTTCTTGTTTAGTTTGTGCATTAGATTTCAGTAAATTTTGAAATTGTTTCATTCTGATTTAAATTTAACAAGGCGGCCTATGCAATCCTTTTTTGGATAAAGGATAGTATTTAGAATTTTTTTTATTGGTCTTAATATCTACTTTTGCTTGTTGTTTTATAGGAGAAAGTTTGTTCCTTGGGCAGTCCACTTCTGTTTGGTCCTAGAAAAAATTTAATCCCTTGATCCACCATAGCATACAAATGACCATTCACCCAACTATATGATATCTTGTGCTCATTATCGCACTACCCACAAACCAATAAAGCTCTCACCTCCTACGAGATTTTTAAACATCATCCCATATCTCTAAAGAGGGTGTCCTTGGCCACTAAACTTGAATTGTCAATAGTCACTATGCAAACAATAATAAAATCAATTCCAACTTGTTTTGAAAAAATAGAGGAAAATCGGGAAAAAAAAATGCAACTCCCTAAGCTACATCAATATATAAAAGGAAAAACCACAATATAACCCTTTTATACATTAAAAATAAAGAACAAATTGAAAGAAAAAAAAAATAGCAATTGTTTAAAAGAAAACATAGGAAGCTTGGAAAAAATATTAAACTTGAAATATACTTACACTTGAACATGGAATGCCTTAGGTGGAAACATTTTTTCTAACCTAACATTTATGCCATGCTCCTTTAATCCTTTGCAATCCTTCACAGCTGAAAAATCAAACAATCTTTGCTCTTGGAAAATACAAGTTTGGATAGAGGTAGAATGAAAATTGTGTTTTTGCTTTGTATTTGTGTTTTAGGCTTTAAGATTACTTTTCAAATTATCACTTTCCCATTATTTTTTAAAATAGCAATGGGCTACAAAATTTTGAAACAAGGAAACAAGGGAGCAAGAGGACCGTGGACTTAGATATGACGACATTGTGGGGTAGAAGATGGTGGCACAAATACATAGATCGAAACAAGAAGTAGAGGTAAGGGATAGAACGCCCAAAGAGGTGGCACAAATACATATAGTTAAAACTTAAGTGGAGGTTAGGGATAGAGCACCCGAGGAGGTGGCACAAATACATATAGTTAAACTAAAGAGGACATTAGTGATAGAGCACCCAATGAGATGGCACAAATACATATAGTCAAAACTAAAGTGAAGGTTGGATATAGAGTGCTCAATGAGGTTGAGGGGCAACACCCCTCGTAAGTTTCCTAGCATAATGTACGGCCATAGTTTGCAGACTTGGACTTGGGGAGTACTCGGCAACATAGAACCTAAGTTGTTGGTTCGGGTTCAGTTCCAAGTTCGAAGTTCGAAAACCGGTTCGCAAGTTCGTCAAAATTTTGGAAAGGGGTTTGGGTTCGTTTGGGTTCCTTAGTACAAGAACATGTAAAAATTATAAATATATATATATATATATATATATATATATATACATTTTTATGAAGCATGAGTTAAAATTAGAATGTAGCATAGTAGCATAAACACATTTAAACAAAAAAAACTTTAAAACACCATAAACAATTAAAGCTTGTAATCATAGTGATCATACCAAGATATAGTAACATAGTTCAATGATCAATCAACTTCAATATCAAAGATTCAAAACATTTAAAATATCAAGTTCAAGTATCATTGTTTCATGTTCATTGTTTAACTAATGGAATGAAAATCGATTAATATTCTAAGTTATTTAATCTTCATCTTTTTCTTCATATTCTTCTTCTTCTTCTTCTCCTATATTACTTGCGCTAAGGCCAATGAGATCAGCAGCAGAAGCTAAGGACAAAATAACCTATTTGGAAACATAAAATGACAATGAGAGGCCACCAAAAGCAATTCATTACAACTTCTAGGGTTGTGGACACCAAAAAACATTTAATTTTTGCCTAAAAAAAACTTTCTAGCCATCTATAGAACCCAATTCGCTGCGGGTTCGAACTGAGTTTGACCTTTTTGGTGTTGGTTCACCCGGGTTTGATCCCAGTTCAAACCCGATTGAACCCATAGGGCAAAAACAGTACCCTAGTCGAACCAAGTCCAAACCAGACCAAAATTGCAAACTGGTTCAAACTTTTCCTGGTGCGAGGGGGGGGGGAGCTACTTGTGCAACTTAGCATAGAACTAAAAATTAAAATCTCTTAAAGAAGCATATTATTTTTGTAAAATTCAATTCCAAATTTATAAAATAAAAATCTGACATCTTGAAAGTGAAAATGCATGGTTTTATAGCAAAAATAGCATCATTTACCTGCATCGACATTTTCACCCATGGTTTTTTGTGTCTAAAAATGTGAGAGTTTAACCTGTGAGTACTCACTGAGCAAAAGAGAGAGTACTTGCCAACTCGGGGAGTACTCGGAGAGTTTGCAAACTATGTGTAGGGAAATAGAGCCACTTGCCATTCAGCACAAATTAAGAACTTCAAGAACACATAGAAATTCAAAATGAATGTTAATTTTCATAGTTTTGTTATAATGCTTATTTCAACGCCAAATCCTCATTATTTCTTCACCAAATCTTCATTCTTCAAACAACTAATAGTGAACTTGGGTAATCTAACCAATCTAAGTGATGAGGATTATCTAGTTAAAGGACACAATAATGTTATTCTTAAATCTTTTTGTTCATTCTCTTCTTTATTTTAGAAAAATCTACACAAAATTACAACCATTATCATCCATGCAAACTTGATAAAATCCATCACCACTACACCCTCATTGCTTCCTGTACTTTCTACTAAACCCTAAATGTCAACGATCTACAAATTAAGAAAAAGATGATGACCAACTTCCTAAAACATACATAAGAGAGCATGCATTTGAGTGAACAAAAAAATAACAATTGTTTTAATTTTGCCCACACTACCATGTAAACATCATTTTTTTCTTCCAAGGTTGTTATCATGACAAAGATAATATTATAATGATTAGAGGTTCCCTCTTGTCTGCAAGATAATCCAAGAACACACATCAAGGAATGCCCCCAACATTCCCTACTTCAGCAAGGGTGTTTCCAAGATGCGCTTGCGTAAAATAAATGAAGAGGTGACAAGGATAGTACCTTGTGGTTGTGGAACTATGGAAAAAAGGGGTTCTTTAAATAAATTATGTTTTTTAAACTTTAAAGGTCATTCAACCTATGTGTCCACCCAAGGCACCTCCAACTTCCTAAAATAAAAGATAGTTCTGTTATAATGTTTATTTCAACACCAAATCCTCATTATTTCTTCACCAAATCTTCATTCTTCAAAGAACTAATAGTGAACTTGGGTAATCTAACCAATCTAAACGGTGAGAGTTATATAGTTAAAGGACGCAATAATGTCATTCTTAAATCTTTTTATTCATTTGCTTCTTTATGTTTAGAAAATTGTACACATAATCACAACCATTATCATCCATGCAAACTTGACAGAATCCATCACCACTACACCTTCATCACCTCATGCACTTTGTACTAAGCCCCAAATGTCAATGATCTATAAATTAAGAAAAGTTTGATCACCAACTTCCTAAAACATAGGTAAGAGAGCATGCATTTGACTAAACAAAAAAAAAACAATTGTTTTAATTTTACCTCCACTGCCATGTAAACATTCTTTTTTTCTTCCAAGGTTGTTATCATAACATAGAGATAATATTATAATGACTAGAGGCTCCTTCATGTCCACAAGATAATCCAAGAACACACATCAAGGCATGCCCCCAACATTTGCTACTTCAACTAGGGTATTTCCAAGATGCCCTTGCATGCAAATAACGAGGTGACAAGGGCTAGTACCCAGTGGAACTATGGAAAAAAGGGGCTCTTTAATTAAATAACGTTTTTAAAACTTTAAAGGTCATTCAGCCTGTATCCACCCAAGGTACCTCTAGCTTCCTAAAATAAAAGATACCCTAGGCTAACCCCTGATAGACTTGGATAAAAACACATTTGAGAGGGGAGTTGGGATGGGCATAACCAACAAGTTGGTTTTAAACAATGTAACCCCAGTACTGGGGTACATCAAGATGGGGGGATGTCGGGACGAGTTTCCGAGATGGGGAGAAAATGGGCCTCATTTTCGAGACGGCCAGGGGAGGATGGAGCAGGGACGAGTGTTGAAAAGTATACATATAGAACTTGAAATGCTTGTTATGAAATGATGTTTCAGTAGAACATACCAAATTAAAATACTTGAACATATCAAATTGCAACATGAACTAGAACAATTGAACATTCAACATAGTAACATATTACATACCCAATAGTAACATTCAAAAAACAAAACTCAAATAGAAATCCAAGTACCCATTCCAATGGGAGCTTGGTTGTGGAATGGCGGAGGTGGGGGTACTTGGGTGTGCAAGTACCCAGTGCGGGGACGTCTCGGGGACAGGTACTTCAAGGTTTGGGAGGTGGGTGCGAGTCCTTGTGTTACACTAGTTTCAAAGGAAAACAAAAGTTAGATACTACTCAAAGCTTTGGAAGCCTTTCAACATTTTAAAGTAACTTAAGGTCTAAAAACTTCCTAAATATGAGCTCATTCTTGATCTCTCATAAGCTATAATCTAACACTAGCAGATGAAGTTCCTCATTACATAAGTGAATATCATTGAATTTTGTGACTAGATTTACAATTTAATTCTCTATAATATATAATGCTTATAGTTAGAGCCCCTCACTTTGTAATAACGTTTAATATAAATTATATGCTTTTCAAGAGAGTTATAACTCTCTTTTATACCTTATAATATAGAAGACCATAACTTTACACCTTAATCGATTCATATCAAATCGCACAACTCTTTATGCGACTCATCAATAATCATCGATAACTAAATGAAATAAGGATTTTTAAACTTATTAAGACATCCCACGCATTTGAAATGGTTTGCCACCTCACCTTATCCCGTGACACATAATGGTTGGCACAAGGATATTTGCAAAGGCCAATACTCCCAACTTACCCAAGTCACGTAATGACACTAATTTAACCGATGACAGTGACGTGATCTCCAAAGCGGCCTACAGGTGAGACTATCATATGAGACATTATATCTGACACGATGATGACATGCTCTTCACTTGGTCATATTGTGGGATGGCCCGCTTTAAGAAAGGGAGATTAATATGCTCGAACATGTTTATTTTTATATAAGGAACCTTGATATAAATATAGATTATTTCATATATATATATATATATATACAAATACATACGTATATATTAATATATTTAATGTATATATAATTATAAATATCATTTAATCAAGGAAATGTCCTTTGGGTTTACGTTCTCTGTTTAATTTGACAGAAGCTATAAAACATTAACACAACATCAAAATAGTTCCATATGACAATGTAATGCCCCCTTCTTAGGTGACAAGCAATTGAGTAGGGATTGGTCTATCACTAGGTTCCTGTAGACCACTGGCATGGAAAGGGGACCCATACTGAGGCTTATGGAGTCACACGAGCTTTGTGAGACATTTTGAACAACTAGAACAATTTCCTAGATTTTAGGAGGGATCACTATGTCATGTCCCCAAATTTTAATTTAATTTTTTTAATTTAATTAATTAATTAACTGGTCCCAAAATTTAAATAATATAAGGACCTTTAATTAGTTACTTTATTTAATTAACATGGAGCCCAAGTTAATATTTGCATTTGTGGTTCCGATTAATTTAATATATATCGAACCTATTTTTATTTTAGTTCCCATTGGTATGTGTTGCCATCAGCTATCTTTGTACACCCTCGGAAAGGTTTTCCCCAACAGATATTTAAGCACTACTTGTAGGTAGTCGTAGACATGCATTCTGATTATTTATTTTGTACTGCGAATTCCCATTGGCATTCTATGTTGTTCGTCATTTTAGAAGTGAAAGATCTTCCCAACTTGGCTTATTCGGTTTCGATGGGATTCAACCCTCATCCTATTCCGTTGCCTGTAATACTTCGCTCGGATCCAGCAAATCAATGCACCATCTTTTGGAAAATCTAATTGAAGGTTATGTGTGTTCTAATATCCATTTTTTCTATATGAGAAATATCATTATTAATTGGTGCAAGTGTGTATCTAGCTGGTCTTTGGTTTCTTGCAAGGTGTTTGTGTTTAATATATTGCATTTTGCATTAAGAACGGCATTGCTGAACTTCTTTGTTTTCCTCCTTGCCGTAATTACCGTTACTTCACCGTGCAACCTCCTTCTGTGTCATTGTACGGACATATGGCCTCAGCACACCACCATCTTTCCTTACCTCCCTTTTGACCTCCAGTTTGTCCATACCGTACGACTGTTCTTCCCACCATATGGCCTCATTCTCTCCATCCCACATAATTGCCCCTCCAACTCCACCGTACAGCCACCTCTTCCCTTGTCACCATATGACCCTTCAATCCACTACTATATGGTCACCCGAAGACCACCGTACGGTCACTTGTTCCTGCACCGTACGGATTCTCACTGCCTGCTCCTTGTCGTATGGCCTCCTTGTGCTCCAACGTTGTAGTACGGCCTCACTCCATTGTGCATCACCACCCAAAGGAACTACCTGAAGCACTAACCGAAGCACTGGCCACTCGAAGCACTAACTTGAATTGGGCCACCCGAAGCACTAACCTGAATTGGGCCAAAGCATTGACCCGAAGCACTGACCCAAAGCACTGGCCACCTGAAGCACTAAGGGAGAACTACCTGAAGCACTGAGGGATACTACTTGGAGCACACAACCAAACTACCTGAAGCACACAACAAGACTACCTAGAGCATACTACAAGACTTCATAAGGAAACTCTAGAACAAAACATTACAGTGGTATCAAAGAAAAAGCCTTTCGGGAGCATCTCCGAAACTTTTGGGAACATTACCAAAACCGTTGGAGAGCATCTCCGAAACTTTTGGGAACATTACAGAAACCGTTCGAAACATTACACACTACTTTTAGGAATTGATTGGAAGTTGACCAAAATGCATCAAAGGACCTCCAGGATCATTCTAGAGACTTTGGTATTAGGCATCATCCATGGTTAGGTGGTTGTAATCAAATTCCAGTTCTAAGTCCAGATGAACATTTTATGAATAAATTGGAAAATCAAAGCTATCAGATTTCTACAATCCATGTGAATGCTTTACTTTTTTTTGGGTTCGATTGTGTATAATATCTCTTTCTTGGATCTCTTGCATCCTAATGATTGGATCATGTAGTGTGATATGAAACATTGATGCTAAAATATTTCACTTTATTATTATCTATTTAACCCCACTTATAATGTTAATTATTATGATAACTTTATCTTATAATAAGATATAATGTCAAGGCAACAATATTATCTTAATATTGCTAGTTAATTACAATTTATTGATCTAGTAGGATACAAAATGGATTTGAATAAAAAAATGATTTTGCTTAATAAGTCAGCACTGCGAATAAGCAAAAATCAAAATTTTCTTCCTTCAAATCCCAATTTACCCTACATACTACTAATCATTTCAAAGCATTGTGAAATGACCAAAATTATGAACAGTGGCCATGCATTGAACAATCGAAACTAGTCCCCACAGATAGCATCAGTAGATTCTCCACATTTCTTAAACTGCACAATGAAAGGAGCAAAGAAATCCTAAGGTAGAGATCGGGAGAATCCATCGCTAATCCATCTATTGATCAGAACACTGGATGGATAACAGTGCAAAAAAAGAAGTGCAGGGTAGGCACGAATCGAAACACGAAAGCTCTAGACCAAAAAAAAAAATCAATGGAAGCATTGGAACAGAGCTAGAGGAAACTGAACACAAAAACAGCTAGGAAAAAGCGGATCCAGCCCAAATATCCCAGCTCAGGCTGCCAAAATTAGTCAAGGCAATAAGATATATGACCTGATTGGGCTTTCTTCATCCCAACCCTCCCCCAAAGTTCATTCAAATTATCTAGGAAATAGATTTGGACACCTTGTGAAGCCCAGTCTGAATCACCTCAAACCAGTAGTTATTTTGGCAGTTAATAATATACCCTTAGGAGTAAACCCTAAACCGTGGCGGCTTCCCTTTTCTCCTCATCAGGGTCCTGTTACAAAGCTAGCCCTGTCTAAATCTCACCAGAGTCGTAGTATCTGTCTGAAACCCAGTAGCAAGGAAACCACATATCCGCTGAAACCCCCACATATCTCCCCTAATCCGTATCTGCCCTCGCATCGAAAATTTCCTTCACCACCCCACATTAACCCTAGCCAAAAAAAATCTAGCACAAACAAACTAGAATCGAAAAACACGATTATAATTAGTGATGAAACCCTATAAGTAAAATGGCATGAAAGCCAAAAGAAAGGGTTGTATGCATATTGGGATGCCCCGGGAGACAGAGAAGAAAGTTTGGGGGATTGGTTTCAATCATTCAATCTAGAACAGGTAAGTATATTCCCTCTATCTAATAGATTAATTTACATCCATTGCAACTCTTGAACTAGTTAGAAAAGAATTTTTGTCTGCTTCATCATGCTTCTTTAAAGGTTTTTTTGATTAATTTTATTAAATGGTTACCTAATTTACTGAGGCTTCAATTCAGCAGCTCAAATTCCCAAAATAGTTAATTATTAAAAATATTCGAATGGAAATTCTACATTCTCAAACTCTAGTTAGAATAGGATCGAATCTAGGAAATCTTATAGGAATAGAGGTGGATAAAAAGAACTATACTTTAAGCAAAATACTAGTTAAACTAAATTCAAAAAACAAAGTAAATGGATGCATTAGAATTATAACAAACAGATCAATCTATAATTTGCAATATGACAAATACGAAGGACGAATTAGAGACATCACTAGTTAATAATACATTATCAACAGATCCATTAAATTTTGAATTCGTACCTATAAAGAAAAATACAAATCTTAAAAAATTAATCATCGAACAAAGTGCAGCAAATGTTGAGAAACCCCTAAAAGCTATCAAAAGGGAAGGTGATCAGGTCGGACAACACGGTAGAAAGGAGTCCATAATACAAAGCATGATCATTCAAGATAGTGAGCACATAGAAGGATAAATTGAAGATAGTGAGAAAATCAAGGGACTAGAGCATAACATCGAACTCCCAAGCATACATAACCTAGGAAAAGGAACTAAAGACAATGGTGTTAGCAGGGCAGAAATTAGTGATCAAAATTTGGAGAAGAGTCTTAAGCTAATAGGTCATAAGAATGAGGAGGAAATCAAAAAGATCCAGCTATGTGATAAATGTGCAGAGCAAAACATATTAATTGAGGACATAAGAGAAAATCTGAATCCATACAATCAGCTAATAAATGAATTTATCATGATTCACAATGATATTGTGGATCATATAGAAATCAGGGAAAAGGCGCACACACTCCATCAAAAAGATAGCATGGAAGATCTGGACAATGCAAATAAAATGAAAGGGGATAAAACAAAGAAAGGAGCAAGTTGTAGTAACCCTTTATTCCAAATTAATCAGCATACTTTGTGCACATTCCAAGAACGAACAATGAATAGGAATCAGGAGAAACAAATAGGCAACAAAATAACCATGGAATTAAGCAAAGAGCTCATGCCAATCTCTACCAAGAAGAATGAGGCACTTAAAATTCCAAACATCGGATCTCTCACTTTGGTTGTAGACAAGAACCTAGAAACTAATGAAGGAACAGTAATCAAGGACCAGAAAACCAGCAATGGACATAAGCCTAAAGAATCAATAAGGAAAAATACATCACAAATTAGCAAAAAATGTTTACAAGAGAAACCCGGATATATCAACAAACATAAACTTAAATTCTAGTAGACTCCGCAGAATGGAAGGAACATATTTTCACCAACAGGAAAGAATCGCCAATTAGAACCAGACTCATCAAGCTCTAAGCATCTTATGCCACCAGATACAATGACCTCTAATTCTGAAATTATTACAATAAACGTTCAACAAAAGAGACTGAATGAGGTACCTGGGGAAGTAGCAACCCTGCTGAATGAAATTTGGACAAACAACCTTAGGAATATGAATAATGCAGACAATGAAGAGAGGTTCACAAATGAATTCTAGGAAGAATTCAGAGTAATGGATCAATTAGAAGGACAAAAATTTGAAAAAGAAAATGTGAGCAAGAAAATGGCTGAGGAAGAGTCAACAATAGAAGAGGAGGTGAGAAACATCCAGGAAAGATTATTGGAAGAAGTTAGATTGGAAGAACTGGAAAATAAGGAGGAAATAGGTGGTAATGCAAGTCTACAAGCACAACCCAATAAGGAAAAACTAGGGATAGCCCAAATTATAGAAGGAATCTCTAAACCAAGATGTGGGAAACCAAAAAAAAAAGAAGAGAGGCAAAAAATCTCTAGCAGAATTAAGGGTAGAAGTTGGGAAAGCAGAAAATCAAAGAAAAATACAGGATACATTGAAAGGCAAGAAGGGGAAGACCCTTCTCAATGAACAATGCAGATAACAACGTGGAATGTTAGGGGACTAAACACCCCTAACAAGAAGCACTTACTCAAGCGCAATCTCACCTTATTTAATTCAAAACTTGTAATGATTCAGGAAACCAAACTGAGCAAACAAAAAAGAGAAAAACTTACCAAAAAACTTGGTACTTGGAAGACTCTACTAAAAGAATCAGAGGGAGCTTTAGGGGGAATAGGTTTGATCTGGGATCCGCAAAAAATAGAAGTTGAAGAAATGTCAATAAATAAAAATGGTATTGGGGGAAGAGTCAAAAGCTATAAAGCAGATATACAGTTCATAATTATAAAAATGTCTATGGTCCAGTACAAACAGCAAAGAAGAAAATGCTCTAGAAGGAAATCAGCAACTTCAATAACCTCATTCAAGAAGAAAATGTATGGATGGAAGGAGATTTCAACGCCATTTTAGACTTAAAGGAAAAAAGAGGGGGTTCACAATCAATAATGCAAACTATGTTCGATTTTAAAGAATGGATTCAGCAAGATAACCTCATAGACATCCCTCCTACGAATGACCAGTTCACATGGTTCAACAGGACAAGGGACTTCTATCAGATAGCAAAAAGATTGGATAGATTTATATTTAAAATGAATATGCAGACCTTCAACTTTACATTTCAATCATCAATTATGCCCTATGCCAGCTATGGTCACTTTCCTGTCAACCTTGAAATCTCTGAACCCCTTAAACCTACTAATAATCCATTCAAATGTGAAAAAATGTGGTTTAAGGATGAAAGTTTCATGGAAAACATTAACAAATGGTAGCTAGAAGAAGAAGCGTAAGGGTCCAAGATGTTTTGTTTCGTCTCCAAACTTAAAATACTTAAACAAAACATCCTAAACTGGAAGAAAAATCACTTCAAAAATATCTTAAAAGAAAAATTAGAAATAAAAGAACTAGAAAATCTAAACAAAATTGTCATCCAACAAGGAATGGATAATGATAAATTTGAAAAAGAAAAAGAACTTACACACTAACACGAAGACATCTTAAATAAAGAATAATTTTTTTGGAGACAAAAATCATGAGAAACATGGCTTCAAGGAGACCGCAACACCAAATTCTTCCATAACAACACAATCAAGTATAGAAATGTCAACAGAATATCAAAATGTAAGAATAGTTTAGGTACTATAATTGAAGAACCAACACAAATAGTGGAAAACTTTGTCACGTAGACATTTTAAACAACTATGAACACTCAAATCTCACAGCTCAAAATTTGATGCTAGAATCTATACCAAAACTTATTACTAAAGAGGACAATAAGATGTTAAATAGAGCATTTACAAAAGAAGAAATTAAAAATGCCTTATTAAGTATGAATCCTAATAAGTCTCTTAGACCTGACGGCTTTCAAGCGTTCTTCCAGAAATGTTGGCATATGCTAGGAGAGGACTTATGTGCTGCCATAGAAGCAACGAGAAACTCAGGTACTCTATTATCAAAAATTAATAATACCTTCATTTCACTTATCCCCAAGAAAAATGAACACATGGAACCCGGAGACTTCCACCCTATTGCTCTATGTAACACCATCTATAAAATATTAACTAAAACAATAACAAATAGGATTAAGCAAGTCATCCCCAAATTAATCAGCGAGGAGCAAACTGGTTCTATACCTAATAGATCTATTTTGGATAGTATAATTATCATTCAAGAATTAATACACTTGGTTCAAACCCGTAAATCGGCATGCATGCTCATGAAACCAGATATTCAGAAAGTCTCTAACAAAGTAGATTGGAGATTCCTATGCAACACATGGCAATGGATTAATCTAATTTATAATTGCATCTCAATGCCAAAATTTTTTATTCTTATCAATAGAACTCCGGAGGGATTCTTCAACTCATCCAGAGGAATCTGACAAGGGGACCCAATTGCACCTTTTCTTTTCATCATAATGGCAAAAACCTTTACAAGGGCCATAAAAAAGGATCAAGCAGAAAATAAGATTATTGGAGTATCTACTATAGAAGAGGTCAGCAACATCACACACCAACAATTCGTTGAGGATACAATAACAGTAGGAATCAGCAACCTAGATGAAGCTAGAAAGTACAAAGAAGTCATAGCTACCTATATGAGAGCATTGGGACAAAAGGTAAATGAGGACAAATCAGAAATTTTCTTTTTAAACACCAAAACATATATGGAAAATAACATTTGTCAAATTATGGGATATAGGAAAGGTAACTTCTCTTGTAAGTATCTAGGAATCCAAATAGAAAAAGGATCCAGGAATGGGAAAACCTGGGAGCCCATTTTAGAAAAACTTGAAAAGAAAACTAATAACTAGAAAAGCAGATGGCTCACTAAGGCAACTTGGGTAACTAAGATTAAATCTGTATTTATCAGCAATACCTACATACCACATTTCATGTCTCCCACTACCTACAAGTATTAAGCATAAAATAGACAATAAATTAAGGGATTTCTTCTGGAAAGGGACTGAAGAGAAGAAAAAACAAGCGTTAATCAAATGGGATAATATTTGTAAACATAAAAGTCAAGGAGGACTAGGAACTAAAAATCTCAGTTGGCAGAATGAAGCCTTCAAGGCCAAACTAGTATGGAGATTGTATACAAATAAAGATGATAATTGGGCAACAATATTATACCATAAATATCTCAACACCAACGATCCTTTATCTCTTTTTCACACAATCCCCCGCAAGGGTCGAACACCTGGAACTTCATGCTATGTTGTAGACCTCTTATCACTAATTACCTAACATGGGATATTGGAAGAGGGGAAGAAGCATTATTCTGGGAAGGAAGGGCTTCCCAATTCCAGCTCTGCTTCTCTCCCAGATACCATTAAACTCAAATTGATAAATCAATGGGGAAAATTTGTTAAAGATTACAAATACAGAGATATAATCAACCAAATAGAAATATGGAAATGGAAGATAGTGGAAAACACTGAACTTACAAAACAAGAAAAACTACAGTTTAAACAATATATTAATCAAAGACCAATCAAACACATTGATCGTTGAGACAAATTAAAGCCTCGAAGGAAGGAACCTACAAGGTTAAACTAGGTTATGCGCTGATCGTAAATTCCCAAAGATGAGAGCAAATTGAAATCCCTCTTTCTCTTTGTTGGGACCCTGCATACCTTCCCAAAGAAGGGATATTTCTATGGGCAATATTCGAAAACAAAATCCTCACAACAGATCAATTCACCAAAATCGGTTTCAAAGGTCACTCAAGATGCCCCCTATGCAAAAAGGCATCAGAGACGGTAGATCATCTTCTCTATTAGTGTAGCTTTGCTAAATCATGTTGGTATTGGCTATGTGAGAAACTAAACTGGTCTACAGCTCTCCAAGCAAACCTCTGGGAACATCTCAAATGTTGGCCAAAAGATGGACAATCTAAAATCTATAACCTTTGGAAAGTTTCACCATCCATCCTCTTATGGGAGATCTGGAAGGAAAGAAACAAGAGAATCTTTAATAATGAGGAATTGCAACTTAATTCTTTCCTAAATAAAGTAGAATCTAGTATCACGGAAGTTATGAATAATTACCTAAGAAATCACACCAAGGAAGGAGTGTTCTCCGAATGGGATGCACTTATGAAAAAGAATTGGAATAATATAATCAACCCCCCAAGGTTTATACCAAAACAAACAAACTAGCCCAAGAGAATTGCAAATGGCTACCCCCGCCAATAGGTTGGGCAAAGGTAAATTTTGATGGTGCATCTAGGGGCAATCCAAGTATTGTTGGCTTAGGTTGCTACATCACCTTCTCAGACAAATGGATCCTTAAACGAGCTAAACCACTAGAGAGGATTATTAACAATCTGGCTGAATTGGAAGCGCTCTTAGAAGGGTTTCGACTTAGCTTGGAAATAGAGATTACTAAACTAATAATAGAAGGAAACTCACAAATCATTATTAATGCACTTCGAAAAAGAAGCACACCAAATTGGTAACTAAACTCAAAACTCAAAATAGCATTAAACTTGGTAGACAAATTTGAAGAGATTACATTTCAACATATATATAGGGTAGGCAACAAAACAGTAGATGATTTAGCAAACTCTGGAGTTGATGGTCAAAATTACACTATTTATAATTCCAATGAGTCTCCATCTACATCATAAGTGGTCAGATATGCACACCCACTCAGTTATTAAAAACTTTTAAATAGTCATTATTGTTGATCAATCGGCTAGTGTGGGTGTAGACTATTTAAACATTATAATCATCAATTCAAACTCCTTTGGCAATTTAGTCAAGGACTTAATCATGGATACTTGCGGCTTCCTCTCCATATTTTGGTAAATCTTTCCACACGTTCCTCAAATCACTTTCAATTTAGTTTTTTGTACCCCATTAACTGTAAGCTCACAAATGATGGACAACACACTTGGCAAAGGACATATGGATGCAACGATCAATTAAGGATATCTTGTTGCAAGATTTTCCGAATTTTCAGAACGAGCTCCCAAAGGGAAGGTATCCCTTAATGATGACGCCCCGTCTATTTAAGAACCTCAAGGTTGGTCTGCAAATTCACAAGTGAAAGTATAGTGTGTTGTTGGGATTCGATAGAGGTCTTTTGTGCTTTTGTAGGATGGACACATCGATCAGGATGAAGCCTGGTCACAGAGAGATGGCTTTTTGGGGGGAAATCTCTGTCCTTAGAATTAGCAAGATGGTCAAATCCAAGGACCATCTGGTTCTCTGAGCCATCAAGATCATTCTGGGCGAGGAATTTTATGCTTTAGCTGATAGGCCTAAACATAACTCTGACATTGTAGCTATGTTCATAGCTACCATTCTGTATGTGGATAGAGATAAAATGGCACTTAGGGATTTTTTTAAAGCTGTTTTTAATGCTCCCTTTCTCTGTTAACTTGATGATGTCTTAGGGAATATTGATGATGATCTCTGTATCCCTAAAAGAAGCGAGTTCAATGTTTGGGACAAGCAGGTTGAAGTTTTTCCTATTCTAATTTTTCAAGAAAAGAGAGTCTTCATGCAACGTATGGAACAAATCACCCGCAACTAGATGTTTCTCCTAGCTGCCACCAACACGCGTATCTATGTCGACAAGAGGGGCATGGAATGATACTTCAGGATGGAGGACATTTTGGGAGATTAACTCCATTTAGCTCTCAATTGCCCATCTCTGGTGGTTGTTTTTGTAGAGCTGACTCCCCCTCTATTTTGAGCTTCCGGATTGGTGTTTTGTCTCTCTAATCTTGGCGCCTTGCTTATTTAGTGGTTGGTTCTGCTTGGGATTCTCCGTTTTGGGTTGCCTTCTTTCTGGTTTTTGTCCTTCTTGTGTCTTTTCCCTTTGTCTGGAGTCTCGGCTGATTTACTCTTGTTCAGCTTTGTATATTCCTCCATGGCACTGTAAATATTTAATATTTTATGATCTTATGAATATAGTTTGATTTCGATTTTTATATCAAAGCTGGTATGGTCTTGTGTCTTTTGTTTGGTATCCTTGGATATTGTTCAAGGTTGGTTTTGTCTTCTTCTGTGCATTTGTGTTGATCATTGGTATGGATCCTTTCTTTTCTTGGCTCTGTAGTTGATCTTTGTGCAATCAATTTTATACTCAAGTCACATTGTTAAGTTGACACCTACTCTATTCTGAATAGCACAAATTAAGTGAATTAAAACTCTTTGAAATTTGAAACATAGAAACAGTAACAACCTTAATAACAAGCTAAACACATCGTAGAAACATCAAATTCGACTGGATTAAGGGCAATTCATATTATTATTATTTAAACACAAACTAAGATTAAGAACAATAAGCATGCTGACATATATCAACTAGAATCAAATAAATTTCTCAATCAGGTTAATTTTCTCTCAATACAAATGACTCAAAATAGTCTTATGTTTGTGCATGCAAGCAAGGAGAGAGGGAGCTCATCCTTCCTCTCAAACTCGGTAGCTGACCCAGATTTGTTTCAATCTTTACACTAATAATCTTTAGTTTCTTTACGCCCATTCTGAATCTGCATCAAGAGATTAAATTTGGGATTTAAAATCTGGGATTTATCTTTTTAGAGTTATTTTTGTGTTTTACTCATTATCACACTTATCCTTGAAACCTATGAAAACTACAATTGGTTAGGTCTTCTTCCTTTCCACCAACTCACTTAACCCTTGACATAAACTTTTTTTGGGACATAACAACAACTATTTGAGAAATACAAATTCATTACATAAAACTTATTAATGTTACATAGAAAGATAAGATTTTTGGGTTTTTAACCTTACTAACAATTTCAATGAGTTTGAAGTATATGACAAAAAACAGGAGGACAGGCAAGACAATCGCATATTACTCTTGAACGTCATCACTAAAGTTGCATGCTGAAACATATTATTTTTGTATCATTGTGAATCCATGTAAACTGGGGAATGCCCCTTTTAATATGTAATTTTGTATAGGACGAAAGTCCTCGGCAAGACTAGAGGTTTTCTTCTCCATTCTTTCCTACTAGTGCCCGTTTGAATGAAATAAAATACAATGTAATAGTTTTTTTTGTTATGTATATAATCAATTGGCTTCGGCCTTTTACTGATCAATATATATATATATAGTGTCATGGCACAATTCCCTAGGAGGTGATAGTTGCAAGCTAAGTCACAAGGTTCGAGTTCGGGAACTATGAAATTCGGATGAAGTTTGACAAGGATAAAAATTCGAAAAAAAAAATCGATATTAAATTCGCCTTATATATATATATATAATAGTATATCCAATAATTTATTTTTGTTCTTTATTCTGGTTTCTAAAAATTAAAATAATAGTAGTTTTTATTTTATAAAACATTAAACTTTGTAAACAAACTAAAATGAAATAGTATATCCAATAATTTATTTTTGTTCTTTATTTTGGTTTCTAAAAATTAAAATAATTGTAGTTTTTATTTTATAAAACATTAAACTTTGTAAACAAACTAAAATGAAAAATAATCAAATAATCAAATTTTAAATTTATTGACACATTAATGTAATAATAAATAAATTATATACTAGATATTAATATTGTATTTAGAGTTAATAAAGATAAATTTCATAATAATAAATAAACTTAAATCTTCTAATGTTAATAAGTAAATAAAAATAATACTAACATAAAATCAAATGTATCTTAAACATCCGAAAAAACCTAATATATTATTCTTCTCGTGAATAGCTCGAATGTTTTTTGCTGGATCGTTGTCTACAACCAAAGTGAAGAAATAGCACATTATTGTGACGAAAGAGCACATTATTTACTGCCGTCAAAAGTTATTGTGGTCTGCGTGCAAAGAGACGACAATAGTGGCGACGGCAGCCCAAGCGGAGAAGACAATACTGGCGACGGCAGCCTAGGTCGAGAAGAGATATTACATGCGACAACAGCTCACGCGGAGAATAGATAACAACAGTGGCGATGAAGCTCAGGCAGTGAAACCGATGGATATGTATTTCAGTGAACCAGAAGTTTTTTCCTGGCTATACGAACTTAATCCGAATTTATACGATTTTTTCTAATTTTTTCAAGGTTCGCCAAATTTTGAATTTGAAGCCGAAAATTCGGTGAACCTTGTGACTTAGGTTGCAAGTTATAACTTAACATGGAACCATGTTTTATAATGATAAATAATACCTTGGAATTTGATTTTATAAGTCAATATTGAAATTAACAAGTGCAAAAAAATGTTAAGAAGAGAAAACACGCATAACACAGAATTTTACAGAAAAACCTCGTAAAATTATACCATTAAAAAACCACAAGCAAACATCTCTTAATATTAGTTCTCGTGAATTTTCACACTTACAACAATGTTCAAAAAGTATTAACAAACATGACTTCAAGTTGCATATAACAACCGAGTTGTAGAGTCCTAATAAGAGACTACTTAATAAATTCAACAAGTAGAACTCGTATAACTAACTCTTACAATTGCATTTACAACACTTGCCGTAATTACTATTTTTGTGAAGTTGTCAAAATGACATACTATTTACCGCAAGTCGACTCATTATACCTTACTATTTATAGTAAGCATGAAAAAAATCTGCCAATCGTATATTCGCCATAGAAAACCAGTTAGAGATCTTTCAAACAATCAATTGTAGAGACAAAGAAAGAGAAAGTTGAGTATTCTCCTTGGACCCACAATAATCATCCATTTTATATTAAGCTCCCATTTTCCATCAAACACAGTTAAGGCATGTACCCATTAAATAATTATAGTTAAACAATCTTTTGGGCCTTAAGGAATCATTACCTATCATGCCCCAACATAGACCTTTTGCACAAGATTTGAGATTTCTCAAGCGAAGAAATAGTTAAAGATTTCAATATCTATCAAATTTTACATCCCTGCTGATATGTATTCTTTATGGTTGATGGACAATTTGGATCACTGCATATGCAACAATTCAATTCCGCTACCTTTAGATTACTTTGTATATATAGTAGTAGGGTAGGTATTTGTAAATATCTTTAATATTTAGAATTTTCTAATTCCTTCGGAATTTAAACTGGAGTGCTTAGATATAACATTTACTTTGTAACAATCTAATGTTGTCTGGCCCTGGAAAGCATATGTAACCCATGTCACAAGGTTTGTGTTTGGAAGTGTTACAGGTTGACTCGTCTCCCACCTAGGAGACATGTCTCGGAGAGTTTTTGCATCTAAGCCAGAAACTCAAAAAAGGTTGGAGACTTCATGACAAAGTCTCCTAGAGTCTCTAAATCCAAAAAATCAAGTCTCCCTGGAGTCTCTTGATAAAGAAATATATGTAAAATATATTATTAAATTATTTTATGTATTTTGACTCTCATTTTTGTTTGCATATCCGCAATTTAGCATCAAACTATTTTATTTTTTAATTTAAAATTTGAATATGTAATTATAATCTCAGTGATTATTAATCTGAGATGATGATCATCATATGCAATATTTTAGAAATCAGATATAACTATGAGATAAAGTAATGTGATTATGTGAGTTTCGAACTATTTTTCTCAAAGTCTATATTAATGGGACATTACTATTAGTATTTATTTTAGTATTTTAGTTTTACTATTTTGTATTTAGTATTAGACTCTTTAAACTATTAAAAAAATTGTTGTCTCCAACTATCCCTGTCTCCTATTTTTGAAAAATAGCCATACTGGTCCCAATATCAGAGACCTCCATGTCTCCCTGTCTTTTGATAACCTTGGTGTTATCAAATTCAGCCAAGATAAAATCTGGCTAAAAATGTCATGATTAATTTTGACTAATATTAATTTATAGATTATGTTTAATAAATAGAATAATGGCTTGAATTTTATAAAAAAATAAAACTAGAAAAAACCTAAAAACAACATTTATCCCCTATATTTGCCTCTGCAGCTGTCTTGCAAAGTAAGGGAGACCGGTGGCATATCGATGTACTCTAAATCATTCCACATTCCATACCTACTCTTTGGGAATCCAAGTAAGCCTTTGGAAGCATATTTCAATCCAAACCAATATCTCTTACTAAACTGTCGGACAGCCTTGTCTCTAGCTCAGAAAGGACCTCTCTCACTCATCTCATTCCCAAGGGATAGCTGTCAGTCTGGAACACAATAACAACACTTCACAGAGCAATCAACAATGTCCACATCTGCAACACAGACCACCCAACAGTAAGGGCAGGGTCCTATGTGGTTAAGTTTTTTTGGCTAACAGCCTTGATATTTTTAAAGAGTTATTTGTGGAGCTGTTGCGCTTATGTATGTTCAATTTTCATGAATTTTCTTAAGCAGTCATCTTAAATTTTATATTTTTTAACTATTAATATTTTTTTAAATAATTTTTGCAGGTAAAATTGGAGTACGTTAACAAAGAGGAAAAGAAATTTATAAAGCCATGTTATATTTTTGTCAATATGCAATTGATGCATATTTTCAGTGGCCTATTTTCAATTCTTAAACAGTACCTACTCTACAAAAATAGAAAAGATTTCAAATTATCTTTTTTCCATAATTAAAAACTTATATGGAAACACTTCATCTGCTCAAATTTAAGGTGAAAACAGACTAAAAACAGTTGCATGAAGACATGGGTAAACACAACCAAATACTAAACATTCTTGCAAGACAAAGATGCATAACAAATCGTCAAAAAGCTAATTATAAACACATCTTTAATATGCAATTTAGTTAAAAAACCCAAGCCCTTCTCTATACAATTTTTAAAACAAGCTGAAATGATTTTCTGGTGTTTTCTTTATGTTCGCCAGATCTCAAAATTTTCCCTAGAAATTCAGTCAACCTGCGAAATAGTTTTTAACTATGTATTTTGAAGCAAAAAATCAAGATCATGTAGTTTCTTTCAGTACTCTTAAAGCAAAAAATCAAGATCTTGCAGTTTCTTTCAGTACTCTTGGTCTAGAACTATTTATGGATGGTTCATCCATTGATGTTAATTCTTACCTCTTACATCTGAATGAGTTATGCTTATCTTTAGCATCAGATTCAGATAGATAGTGTTTTTTGTAGTTTGATTCTGTTCAACGTATTTTGGATAACTATCTTCACGGATTCCCTTCTATTTTCTCAGTTTAGCTTCAATCGACCTTCTTTCCCTTGCATTATTTGGTAAGTTAGATTGTCAGCACACGTCAGTGGTTGTTTGAAGATTTGATGACTATCAGAAATTCCAATATGCATCAAACTACATTGCAGTCACAGTCTCAATCAGACAGCCTGACAAGTCAACAACTGCAACAGCGAAGTTCTTGCAACAAAAGTATAGGTGAAAAGTGTTATAAAGAACATTTGAACATTTTTCTATGAAATGTTGCATTCTTATGGTAAGAGCAAGGGAAATTATGGAATCCGTTGTACAGATTGTCTGAAACAGCGTTCGAAAGGAGGGGTTCAAACCCCAGTGCAGACAATCTGTATAACGAATAAGCAATCTACGGCTTTGGCCAGCTCCCGGGTAAAGCGATCACAATGGACAAGATAACCACTAATTTATATATTTTGCTTCGATTGAAGAGAACATACAATTCTTTTATTGCAAAAACGAGGCCCGTAAGAGGGTATGGGGCTTCAGGAAGAGCGGGCTGAGGTCGGGGAAGCAGCTGAATCCGATCAACGAATGCACCGAAATCTTCTTTGATTGTCTTCTTCCTTCTCTGCACCGCCAACAATATCCCAGCTAGTCCCAATCCCAGCAAAACAACGATATTTGTAGCAGGCGACATTTCCGGTGAACAAATTAGTTTCAAACTTTTCAAAGCTGCTAAGAGTAAATAGATCCGTTCAAATTCTCAGAAAAGTCGGGAAAACAAACAATAATCACGGCTCCATGCCTGATAAGACTTTCTAAAATAATCACTAATGCGCCTTACATATTTCTCACAAAATAATTCAAGTGGATATGAATGAATGAATAGTCAACAACATGGATGAGTATCGTTATATGTTGATAGATTGTTGATACTTAAATCTGTTTTTAACTATAATATGTCAGTGTTGTAAAATGTTAAAAAGTCATATTATTTGATTTCAATTTTTTTTAAAGGATCTTTAATAGTTTTTATCAAAGATAGCTAAGAAGTTCAATGAATCAATGGTTTTTAATAATATCTATGAGATCATTATTTTATGAGATCAATAGAATAGTTATTAACAATTTTCATATTCCTTTTAATTTTGGTTTTTCTCAATCTTGATTAAGAAACTTACAATTTTGTAAAGCTTTGTCTCCTTAAATAGCTCATTTAGATTGTTGATCTTTGTACTATTTTCAAATTGTATATGCATGTCTTCATATGATGCTTAATCAAACATGCAATGTCAATAGCTATCCAACACCCCTATATTACAAAAGAGAGAAACTATTGTGTTCCACTCTTCTTTGGGACCTATCCCTCTTCTTGACTCACATCTAAGATGATAAGAACCAATTCTCAATTGCTCAACAAGAACTCTAGCCTTTTCTTTAATCGACATTCACAAGTAGTTTTGTTCATCGGATTCTTTAACAAGTTGAACTTTGTAATATAGTGGGTATCTTTTACCTACTTGCTTTGTCTATTAGAGTGCCAAGCAGATATTAACAATAAACAATATTAAAATAGAGTAGAAATAAGAAAGTCAATAACTCAAAGATTTGATGTAGTTCTCCCAATACAGGTTATATCCACCAAAGAAAAAGTTGTACACTTATTTTATTATCCAGCAAGGGAAAGTTACAATCTAATGATTTGACATCCCCTAACCAATTATTTATCAAGTCTTTTGTGGTGGTTTACAAGGTACATTATCAAAATAAACCCTAACCCTAAAAAACTTTGAGAGCTATCATGATCGAACTCCAATGAGGATACATGATGATTGTGTAGTATTTGCATGATTACTCAACACATACCTACACTATTCATATGGTGGTTGTAAATTTTTCAAACACACTTTTTAATCTCTTCATTATTATCAAGGCAATCTTGCAAGTTGGTGTCCCATTTTTTGTAAGGTACAAGAATCGAACTAGGACTCAGCTTCCAAACTTTACTCCAAACTTCATAATCAAAAGTAAGTAATGATGTAAAAATGATAATTTAGCAACGTTATTCTCAAAATAGAGAAATACATTGTTAACATAAATAAATGACTAACATCTCAAAATAACAAAAGATGGTTTAAGTAAGTGACCAATAGGACAAATTCATCAAACATATGTTGAAGTGATACTGTAATCACTATGTCTTGAGGACAAGAATGAGGTCTAAGTGCTTTTTC
Organism: Cupressus sempervirens; assembly: GCA_028749045.1. Lineage (NCBI taxonomy): Eukaryota > Viridiplantae > Streptophyta > Pinopsida > Cupressales > Cupressaceae > Cupressus > Cupressus sempervirens. The sequence goes on along the minus strand of CM053790.1, from coordinate 161,879,786 downwards.
CACTTGACCATGGAGTGTTTAGCTCTTGTGTGTTCAATGTGGAAGGTTGAGGCTCTGACCCTACACAAGGAACCTAGCAAATCAAAAATGACAAGTCGGATGGAATCTTGTGTAGCATTCTGACCTATCTATATTTCATGTATGACAATGTAGCATCTACACATTGATATGCCATGAAAATATGCAACATTGCTTTGGCTAAAGCATTATTTATGTCAATTACCTAGCAGATGGGCTTAGAAAAAGAAATCCAATACATTTCCTTCCCTAATATTTTAAATTGAGCACCCATCAATAAGAGTATAAACACACATGAAATTGATAATAATAATTAAAACCCATATCAATCATGTATTTCTATTCCAACACAAAGAAACTACATCTCTTTCTATTGATGTTAACTTTGAAACTAAAGCATAAAGCATACAAAAGAACACATTGACAATGCTAGCATGTTAATGAAAGTGCACAAAATCATACAATTTTTGAAAAGAGATTGTTTTGAAGTGAAGAACCTGTAATGGAACAATAATTAGTTTGTCAATGATGTCAAACCTGCTACCTGCTAGTGAGACAATTGCTTTTTGGTATGAATGTTATCATGTGGTTGATTGATGAAGAGGATTTGAAAAGAGGAGATAACAAGAGCACCTAGAGAAAGGTTGAGCTATTTAGTGTATAAAAGGAGCACTAAGACCAAGTAAGGCATTGATACTATAGTGTATTGTTTATCTACTTAAAGTATAAATTGAAAGATTACTTAAGCAAAGACTAGATGAAGATCAAGTAAGAAAAGTGTATGCCAAGCCTTGTCGAGCAGTCAGTGCAAGCCGAGCAGAAATCAGTATAAGCTGAGTGAAAATCAATAGGTGTCAAGCAAAGAAGACAGACATTGCAAGCCAAGTGAATGTTAGTATATACCAAGTAAAGTTTAGTTGGTGTCGAGCATCAATAAACTTTAGTGTTTTCCGAGTGAACTAGTGTTGGCCAAGTGACAGTACAATATAGATGTTGAGTGACAACAAATAGTGTTCAATCAAAGATTTGATGAATCTGAGCCACCTAATTTGATTTCTTGAATTATGTGAAACATGTGAAAGATAACTATGATAAGCTAGTGGCACAAACTTCAAGGTAGACCATTTTGAGGCAAAGTCAAGGAAGATTGTAGATGAAGTTTCTAGAGGAATCAAATGGTAATGTGGGTATATTCATTGAATCCTACCTAACCCTAAAATGAACAATTGTGGTTAAGCTGCAAAATATCTAAATTCTCTATTTATAGAGATACTTAGTCAGAAGCAAAGGTTGTCATGTGCAAGAACCTAAGGAAGACAAGGAGGCTAGGGTATTGCTTCATCTAGTGGCTGAACAGAAGAGACTGTTGTTGGCATACAAAGCAAGAAGGCTTAAGGGGATAAATGCTTGAAGGGTGAACAAGATATCAGAGCTGAAGAGTATGAATGCCAAGCAGAATGGAGGACTGAAACAAAGATCTATAATCTGCAAGTGAGTTGTAAGTTTTTATCAAATCAAGTCCTACTCAAACTTTCTAACAATTATACCAGTGTGGATAAAATCCTTTGGATTAAGGTTGACCTAACAGTCATTTGTAAATATTTTAACTGGGTGACATTCTAATGGAATGGTCTAAATTCCTCTAAAAAGGCTCACTCTTAACAAGGTGATTGAAATCCTTTAACTAGGTCACATTTGACAGTGTATGTTGTAACCTTTAACAAAGTTGGTCTTTCATAGGGCATCACTTTAGAAGAGTGAGAATTGGTAGCATGTTATTGATGGTTTTTCTCAAATTGGGTTTCCACCTAAAATCCTTGTGTCAAATTGTGTGAATGTGCTTATGGTATTTCATGTTTACATTTTTGCAAAGTTATTTTGACCTAGGAAAGTAGCCTACTCAGTTAAGGTATTGTATGATCTAATGGATTCGTGTGTGTTAAGGTTTAATGGATTCATGTGTGTTAAGGTTTTATGGATATGGATCTGATTAGCACTTAAAAGTTTTATTTGTACATCTAGACCTTGGATAACTGATTCAACCCCCCCTCCCCGACCCCCCCACCCCCCAGTTATTCTAAAGAATTTCAATATTTGGTATCAGAGCACCAGTGCTTGAGTGGAAATAGTTTGAAGGTACTAAAGCTAAAGATCAAGATGTATAAAAAGGAGGTGCCCAAACTAAACAAGGAAATCTTTCTTGCATGACAAATTTTGATGCAGCTACATCTACGAGGTCTTGGAGACTATGCTCAATATATCATCACCACTGAGCATGTTGATCATGTTGGAGCCCTAACTGCAGATGATTTGGAAAAAGAAGAAAGAACACAATCAAGTAATGTTGGAGATTACCTCTACCCTAAGTTACTCAGATTTTGATGACATCAAAGATTGTGACACTACAAAGAAGATGTGAGATGCTATACAAAAAATTTACGAAGGAGATACAAATATTTTGAGAGCCAAATCTAAAAGTCTAAGAGGGAAGTTTGATGACATGAGAATGCAAGAAGGTGAGAACATTGTCCAATACTGCACAAGTATTTAGATGTTGTGAATGCCATTAGAGGAGCTAATGCTATTATTGATGATGAGATTGTAATCAGCAAAGTAATGAGAACACTATTGCATAGTTATGATATTAGAGTTTCTACCATGCAAGAACTAAGGTGTATACCTGGTAGTAATATGACCCTTGAAGGATTGATGGGTAGACTCACTACCTTTGAACTCTCTAATTTTGATAATTTCAAAACTAAAAATGTTGAATTTGCTTCCAAAGCTAAACTGTCATTAAAGGAACCTAAAGAGAAAAAGAAGAAGGTCAAATATGTCTCTAGTGACAGTGATACAGATGAGGAGGATGTAGAACAACTTGAAGCATTGATGGCAAGGATATTTCACAAAGGCAAATGCAAATACAAAGGTAAACTACCTATCATGTGCTTTAATTGTAATGAGGTTGATCATATTGCTGCCAGATGTCTAGAGAAGAAGAACAATATAAGTGGAAACAAATACAGAAGTAAAAGAGACGAGGACAACAAAGATTATAAAGACAAAGGAAAGAGGTCTTTCTACATTGCTAAAGAGGAAACAAAAGTTGAATCTAATAACCATGATGGTGAAGTGGTGTATGTTGCAATGAAGGATGATTTTGATGAGGGTGAGGCAACTGCACTAGTATCTTATGTGAACACGAGTGACAAATGGATCATTGATAGTGGGTGTTCACATCACATGACTAGAGATAAAAGTAAGTTCATTACCCTTTATTATTACAATGGAAATAGTGTAAGATTTGGTAATGATGCACCCAGTCTGATAAAAGGTAAAGGATCAATCAAACTAATAGAAAATTTCATGTGTGACAATGCTTATTATGTAGAAGGACTTAACTATAACTTGTTGAGTGCAACAAACTTGAATAGTTCAAGTTGCAAAGTTGAGTTTGAGAACAAGAAAGCAAAGATCTATGACACTAATGGGAAACTAGTTCGAACAGGTGATCAGACTAGAGGTAATCTATTTTATCTTAACATGAATGATGCTACTTGTTTATAGAATTTGATGATGTGTAGTTGTGGTACAAGAGGTTATGTCATGTTAACTTTGATAACTTAGTAAGTATAAATAACATGAAAAGAGTCAGAGGTTTTCCTAAATTAAAGAAACCTAACAATGTGGTTTGCAAGCAATGTCAGTTAGGCAAGATGACAAAATATAGTTTTAAAAGTAAGACTCACTCCTCCAAAGAAATTCTAAAATTAGTTCATACTGATTTGTGTAGACTAATTGTTGTGCAAAGCTACAAAGGTGACAAGTACATTATCCTATTTATTGATGATTATTCTAGGATGATGACAGTTATGTTTATGAAACAAAAATATGATGCTTATCAAATGTTTAAGTGGTACTTGTCTAGAGTTGAAAAAGAGACAATCAAAAGCTTGAAATGTATGAGATCTAATAGAGGTGGAGAATTTACATCAAATGAGTTTGAGATATTCTGTAATGATAGAGGAATCAAAAGACAAACTTCTACACCTAGTACCCCTCCACAAAATGGGATTGTTGAAAGGAGGAACAGATATGTAATGGGTTGTGCTAGAACACTCGTGATGGAGAAGAATGTTGCTTTTAAATATTGGAGAGAAGTTGTAAGTATAGTTGTTTGTACCCTGAACCGAGTACAAGTCAAGAAAGGTACTCATTCAACACCTTTTGAACTATGGTATGGATACTCACCCAATGTAAAATACTTTAAGGTATTTGGAAGCAAGTGCTACATTATTAAAGGCAACATGAATGGTAAATTTGATACTAAAAGTGAAGAACCTGTATATTCCTAGGCTATTCCACAAGAAATAAAGCTTATAAGTGTTTGAATACCAACACTAACAAAGTTGTGTAAAGTGAAAATGTGAAGTTTAATGAATATATAGAGGTACATAAAGCTAAACCTATGAAGGAATTTGAAGAGTAAAAATCCTTTATATACTTTTATGAAGGTATGCCTATTGATGAAGGTGTTGTGAACCAAGTTATAAATCAACAGCAAGTATGAGTGACTGTTGAGTCACATATAATGAATGTTGAGTTACATTCAAGGACTAAGTTACAGTCAGGAGTCAAGTTGCAGACAAAAGCTAAGGTACATTCTAATTCTAAGATAAGTGTCCATGATAGGAATATTGATCTACTTGATAGATAAGTACATAGTGATTCTAAAGTTGACAAGCCCATTGAAAAAAGAAGAGCAAAACCAAGATTGTCAAAGTATGTCAAAAGACATCACCCTACTAAACAAATTATTGGAGATAAAGAAGCTAGAGCAATGAAAAGAAATAGGTTGAGAAGTGATACATGTTTTTTGAGCATGCTTGAGCCTAAGTTAGTAAAAGATGTCTTTGAGAATGAAGACTAGAGTAAAGCCATGAAAGAAGAGATTAATCAAATTGAGAAGAAAAAGACATGGAATCTAGTACCCAGACCAAAGAACAAGAATGTGATTTGAACCAAGTGGGTCTAAAGAAACAAGTTATATGAGAATGGTGAAGTCACAAGGAATAAGACAAGATTATTTTGCAAGGGGTATGCACAAGAAGAAGGAATTGACCATGGAGAAACATTTGCCCCAGTTGCACAATTGGAAGGAGTAAGAACTTTGCTTGCTTACTCTACATACAAAGGTTTCAAATTTTACCACATAGATGGTAAGTCAACATTTTTGAATGGTATACTAAAAGAAGAGGTTTACATAGAACAACCTGAAGGATTTGTTGATCCAAACAACAAGAACATGATATGTAGACTACACAAAGTTTTATATGGTTTAAAGCAAGCCCCAAGGGCATGGTATGAAAGACTTCACAATTACCTTGTGAAGATTGGTTTTGAGAAGATTGATGATAACATCAATCTATACTTGAAGATAGAAGGAGGTAAAGATATTTTACTAGCTGAAATTTTTGTTGATGATATCATATTTAAAGGTCAAAATGCATTATGTAAGTCATTTGCAAATGAAATGAAGAAAGAATTTGAGATGTCTATGTTTGGAGAGATAAAATTATTTGTTAGTTTGAGCAAGTATATCAAATGAAATATGGTATACACATCACTTAGTCTAAGTATGTGAAGGAAATATTGAAAACGTTTGGTTTGTAACATTGAAAACCAGTTAGCATTCCTATGGTGATAGGACACAAACTTTCAAAGATTGATGATTCTGTTGAAGTGAATCAAACATTGTACAGGTCTATGATTAGCAAGTTGCAATATATAGTACATAGCAAACCTAACATTGCATTAGTTCTTGGGATTGTTGCAATATTTTTTGCAAATCCTAAGGAGAATCATTTGATGGTTGTTAAGAGAATTATGAGATATCTAAAAGGAACAGAAGATCATGGTCTATACTACAAGAAAAATGAAAATTTTGAGTTAAGAACCTATACAAATGTTGATTGGGATGGAAATATTGATGACATAAAGAGTACAAGTGGTGGAGTATTTTTCTTAGGAAAGACACTGGTCACTTGGACTAGTAAGAAACAAAATTGTATATCTCAATCTACTGTTGAAGTTGAATATGTGGTTGTTGCAGTAAATTTTACAAATGTGGTATGGATTACTCGAAGGCATGAAGGATGAAATCACTGAATTTGTGGTACTTTATTATGATAATACAAGTGCTATAAACATATCAAAGAACCATGTAATGCACACAAAGACAAAGCACATTGCAATCAAGTATTATTACTTGAGGGAGTTGGTTCAAGACAAAGAAGTGAGGATGGAATATGTGAATACAAAACAATAGATAGCTAATATATTCACAAAATCTTTACCTAAGGATGTACATGAATATCTTAAAGGTAAACTAGGGGCGATACCCATATCCCAAGCTACTTTAGAAGCATGAGTAGTTCATTGCATCAGCAAAATTGAATGTTGTATCTTACAACTTGATGTAGTGGATCTTACTTTAGGAGCTATCTAAAGTAATGAAGGGGCTGAATTAGAAGATTTATAATCACATGCAAGGTGATAGAGGAAGAACCTAAATTGATTATATTTGCATGAAGAGATGACAAGTCTTTGGCATTTTTATCAAAGAGGGAGATATAAGAAAGAGGGAGATAGAGAAAGAGAAAAATAACCTACAGAGGGAGATATAAGAGAGATACATTGAAGGAGATTGACAAAGCTCACATTACCCTACAGAGAGGAATGACATATACTAATAGAGAGGGAGAAATTTCAAAGATATTATTTAATTTTTGGTATTGGTGTTGGTATTGGTTTGTCATCAATGCCAAAGCGGGAGATTGTTGAAAAGAGATTGTTTTGAAGTGAAGAACAAGTAATGGAACAATCATCATTTTGTCAATGGTGTCAAACTTGCTACCTACTGGTGAGATAATTGCTTTTTGGTTTGAATGCTATCATGCAATTGATTGATGTAAAGGATTTAAAAAGAGGATATAACAAGAGCACCTATAGAAAGGTTGAGTTATTTGGTGTATAAAAAGAGAACTAATACCAAGTAAGACATTGATACTATAGTGTATTGTTTATCTACTTAAAGTTTGAATTGAAAGATTACTTAAGCAAAGAATGGAAGAAGATCAAGTAAGAAAAGTGTCTACCAAGCCTTGTCGAGCAGTCAATGCAAGCCAAGCAAAAATTAGTAGAATTTGAGTGAAAATCAATAGGTGTCGAGAAAAGAAGACAAATAGTGTAAGTTGAGTGAATGTTAGTATATGTCGAGTAAAGTTTAGTTGGTATTGAGCATCAGTAAACTTTAGTGTTTTTTGAGTGAACTATTGTTGGCTGAGTGACAGAACAATATAGATGTCAAGTGACAAAAAACAATGTTAAATCAAAGATTTGACAAATTTGAGCCAACTAATTTGATTTCTCGAATTATGTGAAGCATGTGGAAGATAAATATGATGAGTTGGTGGTACAAAATTAAAGGTAAACCATTTTGAGACAAATTCAAGGAATATTGTAGAGGAAGTTTCTAGAGGAACCAAATGGAAAAGTGGGTAGATTCATTGAATCCTACCTAACCCTAAAATGGATGACTGTGTTTAAGCAGAAAAAGATCTAAATTCTCTATTTGTAGAGATAATTGGTCAAAAGAAAAGGTTGTCATGTGTGAGAACCTAAGGAAGAGAAGGAGTCTAGGGTATTGCTTCATCTAGTGGCCGAATAGAAGAGACTGTAGTTGGCATACCAAGAAAGAAGGCTTAAGGGGATGAATTCTTGAAGGGTGAACAAGCATCAGAGCTAAAGAGTATGAATTCCAAGAAGAATGGAGGACTAAAATAGAGATCTATAATCTGCAAGTGAGTTGTAAGTTTTTATCAGATCAAGTCCTATTGTTACTTTCTAACAACTATACCAGTGTGGATAAAATCCTTTGGATTAAGGTTGACCTAACAGTCATTTGTAAATCCTTTAACTGGGTGACATTCTAATGGAATGGTCTAAAGTCCTCTAACAAGGCTCACTCCTAACAGGGTGATTGAAATCCTTTAACCAGGTCATATTTAACAGTGTGTATTATAACCTTTAATAGGGTTGGCCTTTCATAGTGCATCACTTCAAAATAGTGAGAATCGGTAGCATGTTACTGGTGGTTTTTTCCAAATTGGGTTTCCACATAAAAATTTTGTGTCAAATTGTGTGAATGTGCTTATGGTATTTCATGTTTATATTTCTACAAAGTTATTTTGACCTAGGAAAGTAACCTACTAAGTTAAGGTATTGTATGATCTAATGGATGCATGCATGTTAAGGTTTTATGGATATGGATCTAATTAGCACTGAAAATTTTTATTTGTACATCTAGATCTTGGATAACTAATTCACCTCCCCCCCCAACCCCCCCTCATTTATTCTAAAGAATTCCAACAATTTGATAGTCTAGTCTAATGTTTATCAATGAACTTATAGTTATACAAAAGTATCATCTATGCTTCTATTTGATGATAAGGTGAATCAATATGCTTACACTCATGCATAAGTCTTGTCTCTCTAAGTGAAGACAAACATAATTCAAAGAGAAATGTATGAATTCCTTCATAATCAATTCAAGTAATTTCTACACAATTTGTTATCCTTAGTGATTTTTAGCTTGGCTATTTATCTAATTAGAATACAAATTTACTCTAGAATTATAGCCACCTAACATTTGTAAAAATATTACGATACATTTTATGCCCTTAATTTAATTCTTTATAAATTTGAGTAAATCTATTTTGATAGGTAATAGGTTGAAGGTCTAGATTATTTAATATTTATCTAATATTATTTATTTAGATTAATTAATATTGTATGTTGTAGTCTCAAACCCAAGACCTTTTGAATAAAAGACTCGCACTCTATTATAATGTTGTGAAGAAAAAAGATATAAACTCCAACATTTCACTTCACTTTATGTTCTTTGAAATTATTATTATTATATTTATTAGGATTATAGGGTTGTTAAAATGAGTTATTATTTAGGAATCTCTCTCAAAACATAAGTTTTTTCTTAAAGCATAATTTTTTTTAGCAAAAGTGAATTTATATTTTTTCCATTAAAATATATTTACAATTTAATGAAAGAAATTAAATAAAATTATCACATTTCAAAGTAATCAATTTCACTAGTATTTTTTATTCAATAAGAGGCTGAAGCCAATGTTATTTAATATTATTTGTTGTAATTAATTATTTCAATTATCAATTGATCTTGAGTAGATTTGAACCCAAGACCTCTCAATAAAGAGGCTTTCAATTTACCATTGTGTTGTAGGCCCTTCCTTAACTTTAAACTATATATTTTTAAATAATATATAGTTTTTATTTTAAAATGATTTCTCAAGGTCAATCTGTTGGAAGACTTATTGGAAAACAAGATTCTGAGAGGGTTGGGGGGGGTGAATCAGGATCTCAAACTTTAACTCATAAAATGAAATTAATGGATTCACACCTAATTCATCTCATATCTTAAATCTAACATTAAAACTGTAATGTTGAAACATAAATGAAATACATCATATCCATGAATGATTCAACTCATAACACAAATGATTTGGTAACCTAGAAACACTTCAATGTGAAGGTAAAACTGGGGTGGGGATGAAACCCATAAATGAAATACATCATATCCATGAATGATTCAACTCATAACACAAATGATTTGGTAACCTAGAAACACTTCAACGTGAAGGTAAAACTGGGGTGGCGATAAAACCAACAAATCTTCATTGGTTCAACAATAAAGATAGCCTATTAGGGTTACAATGTTTGATCATAATCTATGATCTGCCCTGTGAGAGGTCTACCCTATTAAAAGCTTCAAGACTATTAAGTCCTACCTTGTTAAATGGTTTCACACTTACAATTAAGTAAGGACTCTATTAGGAAGTTTACAAAGACCCGTAAGGATCACTCAGTTAAGAGATTTTTCCTTATTCAAAATTGTTTTAGTACCTGACCCTCAGTTTACTCTACAAGCTAATTTTGGATCTCCTCTATAAATCTCTGATATTGATCTCTCAATCTGATATATCCTTTCAATCCTTCATTGCTTCGATTTCCCTTGTCTAAATTGATTCCAAACTTATCCTTTCTTGCTTTATTCTATCCTTGTTCACTCCTTTACTTATGCATTCGTTCACACATACACGTTCTCTTCTATCACTCACACACATTGATTCTAGGGTTAGAATCCTCCTTAAATAGATGTTCTATGAAAGTTCTAGATCTTGATTGATTGTTTACAATCATCATCTTTTGTCATTTCTATTTGATTTTCTGATTGGTTGATTGCATTTCTCGAGATCATTACCTTATGTGATGATGTGTAATCTCCACCTTGACTGTCTCTACAAATATTAAGTCTCATATGGAAGTTGGCCAAAATGATTTACATATTTGTTTGTGTAATTAAAAACTCATATGACAACATTGAACTGCTCAACATTTGAATGTGCTGACACTTGGTCATCGTTCACATTCATATTGGCACTCAGCTTCTATATGCATGTGCTTCTCTATTTTCTCGGCAAACATTGTCTTCCAAATTTACTCGATCTCTACTAAAATAACTTGGCTTGTGCATGTGCTCGGTCTCAACTAGGGTGTTTGACAATCACTAACTTGTTCGACATGCAATGCAAAATAAATAAGTCCTTTGTTATGCTCAGTGTTTACTAGATGACTTGGTCGTAGTGATGACCATTCATCCTTTCCTAGTAAATGACTAAGTGTTTGGACAATAATAATCAACATAGGTGTATAGATCAACAATCTCTCCCTTTGAAATTAGTGGCAAAAACACTTTTTCATGCATAATCATTGAATTCAAAAATGAATACTCCCCCTGAGACTATAATCTAAATCTGTAAAATTTGGATGCTCTAATGTCTTTGACTTCTTTTTGTACTTCCTTATTTTTCTCATTTCCCCTTTTGACCTTATTTCCTTTTTCTTTCCTTCTTATTCTTCTCATTTCCCCTTTTGACCTTATTTCCTTCTACTTTCCCCCTTGTTTTCCTTTCTTATATCCCCCTTGTTTTTGTCACTGATGACTTAGGGCTGTTGGGGTTAAGCGGTTCTTATCAAAGATTTGCTTATGGCTTTCTAGAATGTCTACAAAGCCTTTATTCCACTGTTCTCTTATCTTCTCCAAAACTTGAAACTGTATTTTTAGATTGGGTGATCTCTTCTTTGTCTTCACCACTGCTTGCAACTCTCACTATCTCTATCCATGTTTTCTTTCCTTCAACTTTGTTATTTTCATTATTTGGCGCTTTTGCTCTGGTTCTACAGTTTTTACTGATATATCCAACATTGAGGTAGTTGAAACATATTATTTTTTCATTTAGCCACTTCTTTTAATTTCCTCTTAAATGTATCTTGATGCAATTCTCTAGAATGTGTCCTTACTCTCCACAATAGTGACAATTATACCATGTATTATAATTCCAATTATAGGAATTGTCTTTCCTTCACGCATGTGTTTATTTCTTAGGTATCCAGTTGGATTTTTTCTTGAATCTACATTCATGAGCTCTATGTCCATATTTCTAATAGTTATAACAGTGTCTTTTAAATGTAGAGAAGGAATCATTTTTCTTTGATCTGCATTCATGTGCTTGATGTCCTACCTTCTTGCATTTAGAACAATTACTAGTAGACTTAGGTTTAGAAGTTTGCATACCATTATTAATTCTGCAAATTTTTATTATGTGTCCAAGTTTACCACAATGATGACGCATAGATTTGCCTTTGGATTTAACATTTCTTCGTTTTCCACTCTTTGATGATTCTCCTTCTTCAGTAGATGAAAAGTGCTTATTATATCCCGATCCAGAGGTATCTTTTGTTCTAGGTGATCTCATCATTTCTTAAAAGTGTTTGATAACTTTATTTGTCTTGTTCATTATTTCTATATGTTCCTTTTCATGTCTCAACTGACTTCTCATTTGTTCATTTTGTGACCTTAGGTTTGTGATCTCCAAGTCCTTTCTATTTGCTTCCTAATTAGCAACTATCAATTGATTTATCATATCCAGCTGATTGTTTGTGAGCTTCTATATTTCAAATGATCTCTCTTCAAGTTTGATTACCATCTGTCTTTTGTCTCCTTCATTCATGGCTTTGTCTTCTTCAATTTTCTTCTTTTGTTCTATTACTTCACATAGTAATATTGATTGGGTTTCTTGTTCTATTTTGAGATCTTTTACTTCTTTGCTTAGGACATTGTTCTTTTCTAGTAGTTATGTTACTACTTCACTGTTGACACCGGTCTTTCCATTTTCAAGTAGTCCTTTTGTGTCAACTTCCTTGTATTGAGTATCATTTGGTTGAATCACTATCTCTTTCCTTTTTGTTAGATATTTCCTTAACTCTTCTCTGGCACCTTCAAGTAGTTGCAATATGATCTAGGTTTCAATCATATGGTTCTCAATGATTTTTCCCAAAATGTATTCCTCCATCTCCATGATTTGATCCTCTTAAGTTGTTAAGCTTATTTCAAGAGAACTGAGCTCTAACACCAATTGTTGGAAGGATTATTGGAAAACAAGATATTGAGGGGGGGGGGGGGGGGGGGTGTGGTGGGGGCTTGAATTAGGATCTCAAACTTTACCTCATAAAACCAAATTACTAGATTCACACCTAATTCATCTCATATCTTAAATCTAACATTAAAATTGTAATGTTGAAAATAAATATAATACATCATATCCTTGAAAGATTCAACACATAATTTGGTAACCCAGGAACACTTCAATGTGAAGGTAAAACTGGGGTGGGGATGAAACCCACAAATTTTCACTATTGCAACAATAAAGTTAACCTGTTAGGGTTACAATATTTGATCATAATCTGTGATCTACCCTATGAGGGAGATGCCCTATTAAAAGCTTCAAGACTATTAAGTCCTACCCTATTAAACGATTTCACACAAGATAATTAAGTAAGGACTCTATTAGGAGGTTTACATAGACCTGTTAGGATTACTTGGTTAAGAAATTTCCCCTGATACAAAATTGATTAAGTACCTAACCCTCAGTTTGCTCTACAAGTTTATTTTGGATCTCCTATATACAATCTTTGATATTGATCTCTCAATCTGATATCTCCTTTTAGTCCTTCACTGCTTTGATTTCCCTTGTCTGAACTAATTCCAAACTTACCCTTTCTTTCTTTGTTATGTCCTTGTTTGCTCCTTCACTTGTGCATTTGTTTACACATGCACATTCTCCTCTATCACTCGCACACACTGATTCTACGGTTAGAATCCTCCTTAAATAGATATTTTGTGAAAGTTTTAGATCTTGATCGATGGTTTATAATTCATCATCTTTTGTCGTTTCTATCTAATTTTTTGATTGGTTGAATTGCATTCCTTGGGATCATTACCTTCTATGATGATGCATAATCTCCATCTTGTTTGTCTCTACAAATACTAAATCTCATATGGAAGTTATCCAAAATGATTTATATATTTGTTTGTACAATTACAAACTCATATGACAACACTGAACTACTTGGCATTTGAATGTGTTGACGCTCAGTCATTGTTCACATTCTTACTGGCACTCGACTTCTATATGCATGTGCTTGTTTGTTTGCTCGGAAAATATTGTTTTCCAAATTTACTCTGTTCTACTAAAATAACTCGACTTGCGTATATGCTTGGTCTCAACTGGAGTGTTCGAAAATCACTAACTTGTTCGCCATGTAATGCAAAATAAATAAGTCATTTTCTATGCTCAGTGTTTAGATGACTCAGTCGCAGTGATGATAGTTCATTCTTGTCTAGTAAATGGCTAAATGTTTGGACACTAATAAACAACATAGGCTTAGAGATCAACACAATCTACATAAATTTTGTATTTATTTATAGGTAATTAATTGAAGCCTAGATTAATTATTATTCATTTATTATTATCATTAAGATTAATTATTATTATGTGTTAATTTTGAGTAGATTTGAACCCAAAGGCCTCCCTGATGAGAGGCTCACACTTTCTTATTGCATTGTAGGCTCTTGCCTAAGGTCAATCTACATGATTGTTTTCAATTCAAAATATTTTATATTCTTATGAAAACTATCTTAAAAATATATTTTTCTTGTAACTATAAATCATCTTTTCATTGTTCCTCAATGAGCAAAGATTTAGAAATAAATCATAAGGAAAAAACTAGAATGCATCTCCTCAATCTTGAATAATAAGACATTTTTAGGGTTTTATCAGCAGATATTTTCTTCTATAATTATTAAACTATTTATTGCATATCAATCTTTAAATATTTCTGTTAAAATATGTTTAAAATTTAATAAATAAATTAAATAAACTAAATGATTTCTTAAGAAAATAACATTTTATGATTCATTATTTATTTTGTATTTCTTTTTAAAAATCTATAATACCTAGTAATACTCAAATACATTTAAAATGTATTTTTTTTATATTAGTAATTAAGAATTTATATCAACCTTCCTAAACATCACACACTAAGGCTTCATTCCTAAAGTAAAAGTGTTAAATAGTCAAAGTTTGACTTACTTTTCCAAGCTTAATTTCTTCCTTAGTGTGTGACCTTCAATAAAATAGTACATCCAAGTTTTCCAATGGGTACTCTAGACTCAAAGCATCAAAACAACACCTAACTCATTATCTTACCTTCCTACTAAACCAGCAACCAAGACATTGCATAACAACACATAGTAGGCAAAATTCTCACTTGCCATAATGGCCAAAATGTGAGAGAACCCAAGACCTCTAGATCAACCTCACTGAAATAGAAACTATATTTAGCAACAACATTAGAATTATTAACTGAAACATCAATATCCAACAACTTTAGAACCAATATTTTTGAAATTTGGAGACACGTTCCTCTGAGTGATTATTGGCTTCTTTGACATCCCCATTGTGCCAGCACGCTCATCCTCCCTTGCTTCCAAAAGAGAGATATTCACCACAAACATGTCATCCGGTTTCTCAGCAGCCATTCCATTTCGACTCAGACCTGCACCGCATACTTTCTTACCCTGAACTTGATGATGATGTGGCCTCGCTATCACTAGAGTTACCTTATGTTTATGTTGCCTGGCTCAATACGAAGCCCCTGAATCTGCTTCAATGAATGGATGCATCACGGAAGGAGGACAACATGCATTACTTTTCACTAAGAAGTTTTCTGATTTGTGAAACCTTATTTCATGGAAATGCTTGTTTAACTAACAAGTCTCAATAAGTTTTTCATTTAGAAGAAGAAGAACAAGACAGTGACAATAATTATATAGTCAATAGAATTGAAAAAATATTCTTAATTTGTGTTCGGAGTTGTTTTTGGATAGATTGTATTCAGATTTTTATATAAATAATAGATTTATTATGATTATTTGGCTAAGAGGTTAACAATCCCTATTAAAGTGATGATTCCAGCACGCCTTTAACTAAAATGTACAGATTCTTATCTTATAAAGCTTGGTCCTATAAAATAGGAACTTACAACTCCACTGTTTGAAGAGCAGCTAATAATGGATTATAACGTTTATTGTATTTGTATTATTACAATTCCAATGTTTATCAGCCGATTGCAAACCCAAATTTTAAACAAATATAGAAAAAATAGGATCTTAGGATGCATCACGGAAGGAGGACAACATGCATTACGTGTCCATAATCACATCCATTTTAAAGACAAATCTTGATGGTTCCTCCTCAAACTTGGAATTGAGATCAAAATAGTTGAGTGACAGTAAAGTACATGGGTTGAGCACTACCCAACTATCTTTCATGCCCGTCAATACAAGGTACAAAGCCTGCGCTCCATCATTCCAAGTCACATGTTGCTATGTTTCAGAAGCCCTCCCATAATTCAATTTTTTCTTCAATTGAGCCCGCCAACCTAATTCTGGAAATCTTATTAGCCAAAGAGTTAGCTTCTCTTAGCACATGGGTTATTTTGAATTCATCAACCTCCTAAAGTAGCATCCTTATTTTCATAACATAGTCGAGATACCAAGACTCCAAATGCCTTTT
Organism: Cupressus sempervirens; assembly: GCA_028749045.1. Lineage (NCBI taxonomy): Eukaryota > Viridiplantae > Streptophyta > Pinopsida > Cupressales > Cupressaceae > Cupressus > Cupressus sempervirens. The sequence goes on along the minus strand of CM053790.1, from coordinate 161,863,698 downwards.
CATGGTGCCACTCACCACGATTTGAGAATCCCCTTTAATGTGGATTTTGTGAGCTCTAAGTTTAATTCCAACCTTGTAAGAACCATGTTCTAAGAAAGAAATGCCACATCACATGAAAATCAAGAATACAGAAAATAAACCAATCACAAGCAGTGTTGAAAAGTCAAAAACTCATTTGTTATACATTAGCTAAAAAAAATACAATTAGTTTAATAACAATTCAGTGTAGCATTAAATTGTTGATTTTTTTCGCAATCACATTACATTATATGAACTATGGGTAAAATACAATGAATATACATCACATGTCCATCATGTACATGAGCAATAGCACATTACCAACTACTAAGTTTACAATATATGGTAATAAAAAATTGCATCAATTGTTTGATATTGTACATCATCGCTAAGATGAAGATACAAGATCATAAGATAGATTCGGAAACTGGATAGGTGTCTTTTGGTGTACCCGGTCTCCAAAGCCTTTGGACGTCACCCTTCTGCTATCTGAGATGAGAGTGTGTCCCAGGTACTTTTACCTCACCAACCATGCAATATTTACTCCCCCTGGATTCTTCCTAACATGAAGAATACCCTGATCTTGGCATGAGAAGCCTAGCTTCTCGGAACAAGATAAATCAAATAGATATGGTGTAGCTGCGAAACATACTACATGCATCCATGTGCTTAGCAGCCTAATCACAAAATGTGGTAGGAAAAATAAAAGAACATTACACATTCTACTCATATGCAGTGAAAGAAAATCTTTAACATATCTACCCACATGTTCATTTCTTTTAAGTAAAGCATATCTACACATATGCAAGATAATTTGAGCATAGTCACACACATATGCTATATGTCATAACAACATATTTAAATGCATAAATAAAATGGCTTGGCCAAGCACCAAATTCATCAACAATATATTGAGAATGTAACAAAATGTAATGTATCCTATACTCAAAATTTTGACAGGTTGAGAGAAGCACAACAAACTGCATTCATCCCCACCCTCCCTATTTGCCACATTACACCCTTCTATAAAGGAGAAAACATCCAACACCTAGGACATCATGGAACAATCCATGAAATAATTTATAAGGAAAAGATTAAACATATCCCTTATACATCTGAAAATAATTCTAGGATTGATAGTTTTTATCGTATGCAAAATGAAACAATAGAGAAAACTAATAATTGGGTTCTCAACTAGTCAACACCATCAATTAAAAAAAAAAGTAATCTAACCTAGAGGACAACATCATCATGCTTTTAATTTACTAAATTATTTCCCAAACACTTGCTTCTACATTATTTCTAAACTCGTCTATTTACATGTCAAATGACTCATACCAATATTTATATACATATATTTAGAATCTAACAGCACATACAATTTCCAAAATTTAAGTTAAACATTTATCAATCAATAGACACACTATTTAACTTAATATCTACAAACGAAAATTGGGGTGTCCTAGTAGATAGATATCTATTGAAGAAATTTTTTATAACACACACAACTATAGCACGTTTTGTTATAATCAAGACACGTTATTTAATGTTTCTGGTTAATGAAGGTTCAAATTTTGCCTACAATCCCTCTATCAGCTTTGGAAAGACTCACAAACATAATTTCCAACTTTCGCATGTCTGAATAGAAGAGGACCCTTAAGTTCCCATAGGCATTATGCTATAAAATTTTAAGTTAAGAAAAGAAAAAATGATCATTTTAAAAGTAAGTTGGACTATCCCCAGCCATATTATGAAATTAAAAGAATTTCTAAAAACAATAAAACCATACTATCATAAATCGCAAGGAGAAAGAAGGGATGCTTAACTACTTGTTTTCTTACACAACTTTCGCGTTAAGATATGTGCTACAACCCGAAGAAATATTGTAAAGATATAAGTATGGAACCCCAAACAAAAATGTATTCCATATCTTTGGTAGTCTAAGGAATCTATTACAGTTGATTGTATCATAGAGCAACTCAAACAAAAAACTAGGTATGGTTTACGTGATAAACTCTAGTACATAAATAATCCATTATCAGTCTCCTGTTGGTTTAACCAATATAGAACTTCATATATCGACTAACCAGTAGACAAAACACTTACCCAAAGATCATTCACTTATATGTTTAAATGTCTTTCGAATGGAGAAAATTAACTGGTTGATTAATATGTCTATGAATGGAATACTAATTAGGAAATTTCCTTAGCTGAATTTATTACTCTATTTCTTTTCCTACAAAGAAATATTGATTGGTTGTTAACAACACTGTACTTTTATAACAATTTCAAAGAAAAGCAACAAACTCAATTTCAGCTAGTTATAAAATACAAAACCATTAGCTAGAACAAATCGATGAGATTCAAGGTAAGACATTATTTCAACTTTCCAAGTAAGAGGAGTTAGTAAGGAACTTGGTGAAGACGTTTGCTATAGTTTTCCCCCCAAAACCTTCTATTGCACTAGAGAAAATCTTTTCTTTAGTCTCATCCTCCTTCCCCCTTCCAAAACCGCTGCTATCCTCCCCTTCCTCGCTGCCAAATAAGGCTGTATAGGATTAATGTTTCCTCCCTCACTCACCTGCGTAATTGCCTCCCCAATTCCATCCAAAATTTCCTCCTCAATTTTTCCCTATCCGTTGTTGAACTTAATGTCATTCCCCCATAGTAGTAATGAAAAAAAGAATCAATAAATATATTATTGCATAGAAGAAATACTACTAACATGTTTCAATTTACCAACATCAATCAACCAAAAGAAATATCTTCAGTTTTGATCTCCAAATGCTTACATGTGCATATATTTTTATTGAACACCATACATCTATAAAAGAACAATCTAACACTCACACCTATATATACCTTTCATACACAAATAATTAGAATTTACTTCTATCTAATCGGATCGTAAAAAGAAGATATTAACAATAGCATTTCACAAAACAATCAATCATCATAACAATTAAGTATAAATGTGTGTATGTGTGGCTACAAGGATCATTTGACTCATCCCCTTTCGAGAGGCTAAACCCCTCTACCTCAACCACACTCTCGTCCCATCGATCCTACATCCACTCAAACACTCGCAAACAAATTTGAGTCAATATTCTTTTAAGAGATAACTAGTCGACATCTTAAGCATCATAATAACAATGTAATAAATCATGCATCAATATCCACAATGCATCATAATCAAGAAATATAAATTATAACATCATCCAGAAGTCCATTACTTCATCATAAAATAACGTTATAAGCCTAATTCATATTGACATAGAAAGATATAAAACCAAAACTTTCCAATGCATTAATCATCCCTTTAACTACACTAATAATTACATTGTAAGCAATAGACAACTTAATCATTACTTAAATCCAGATTAAATCAAGGTTTGACCTAGTCGGAAATCATAAGGTTGCCACATAATCATCACATAGGTAAAAACAATAAAAATCATAAGACGAGTTGTGACATCCCTCCCCTCTAGGAAGAGGCATCATGTCGATGTCATTCACAACAAAAAAAATAAACACACAAACCCAAAATTGAGATATAACTGAAATAAAGCAGGCTAAACAAAAAGATGGGGAAAGGATTGTTGTAAATCCTCTACATCCTCCCAAGTGGCACTATCCACACCAAATTGGTCTCATTGGACCTTGTACTAGAGGATGTCCTTGTCTTGTACCGTGATGATATGTTGCTCAATGAGTCAGGTGGGCTGAACTACCATCACCTCTAGATCCTGTACCTGCAACAAATGCCAGTCAAGCACATGAGATATCTCGAGATGATATATCTTAAGTAAAGAAACATGGAAGATGTTATGAAGGCGAGCTAAAGCTAGCGGCAGAGCGAGCTAATAAGCAACTAGGTTGATAACCTCTAAAACTTTGAATGGACCAACAAATCTCGGTGCAAGCTTTGACCTTTTGCCAAACGAGATTGAAATCTTATGCGGTCTAACCCTTAGAAACACCTTATCCCTAGTCTGGAGCTGACAGAAAGTGTGTTTCTTGTCTACATAGCTCTTCTGTTGATCTGCTGCCTCTTTCAGCCGACTACGGATTAAGAACGCCTATTCTTCCATCTCTTTTAACATCTTAGAAGCCACAATAACCCTATCCTTTACCATATCCCAACTAGTAGGAGTCTGACACTTCCATCCGTAAAGAGTCTCAAATGGAGCCATACCCAAAGAAGAATGATAGGAATTGTTATAGGAAAACTCCACCACTAGAAGATACTCCTCCCATTTGTACTATTGATCCATGCAGTACATGCATAACAAATCTTCAAGCACCTGATTCACCCTCTTAGTCTGCCCATCAGTCTTAAGGTGGTAAGTTGTGCTGAAGTTCTGGCGTGTACCCAAAGTAGAGTTCAAGGTTGTCCAAAACCTTGAAGTCATTTGGGTATCCCTGTCAAAGATGATGGTTTCTGGAATACCATGTAGTCGAAATATCTCTTGGGCAAACTTTCTTGCCAAAACTAGGGATCCATCCTTTAGACTACCAAGAATAAAATGGGCAACTTTGGTTAATTTGTCAACTACAACCAAGATGACATCATGCTTGCATCGAGTCATGTGTAAACCCTGAACAAAATTCATGCTAATAACCTACCATTTATACTGTGGAATCTCATGTGGGTACAAAAGACCTGCCAGATGAACATGCTCAACCTTGACACATTGACATTCCAAACACTGGGCAACATACTTCGTCACATCCCGTTTGAGTCCTAGCCAAAAGTATAAGTGTCTCAAATCAGCCATCATCTTGTTTACCCTTGGGTGCCCTGAAAATGGAGTGCAATGCATCTCCTCAAGAACAACTTTCCACAACCCTTCATGATTGGGAACATAAATCCTATTCTAGTACTTAAGTACACCACCATCATCAAAAGAATACTCATCAAATTGTGAGTCAAAGGCATTGATGTCCAAAACTGACTTCACCCATTCATAATGGGTATCTCCAAGAAGGTACTGAAGAATATACTCTCTCATATGAGTTCGAGATGAAGTGATAGAAGTGATATGTCTCTTGTGACTAAGTGCATTTGCCACCCTATTTCTATTCTTATAGATACTGGTGCTACTAAATGCTTTTTAGATCCTAATATAGTTGCTAAGATACCTATTATAGCTGGTTTTATGGCTGAATTATGGACTGTAGAATATGGTAACAGGGCTGAATGTAGGGAAGAGCAATGCTTATTTTGTAGTGAGTTGGAACTCCCTAGCTTTCGAATAGAGGTCAACCTATATGTAGTGCCATTGGGCTCATACGATGTCATCCTAGGAATCAATTGGTTGAGTAAGCATAAAACTTTAGTAAACTGTCAAGATAAGGTGATTGAATGCCTCAATGGCACAAGTCTCAATGATAGTTAGTGGTGTCAAACGACCATTTGAATTGAGACAAATTTCAGCAATGCAATTGAAGAAAGCAAAGAGGAAGGGTTGCCAGTTATATGTTGCTCATGCCAGGAATCTAGAAGAGATTCCACCTCATATAGAGGATCATCCTATCCTACAAAAATTTAGAGATGTGTTTTCGGATGATTTACCCGAGCTACCCCCTAAGAGGGAGTTTGATTTTTCCATAGACCATATGTAAGAACCATGTCCTAAGAAAGAAATGCCACATCACATGAGAACCAAGAGTATGGAAAAGAAATCAATCACAAGCAATGTTGAAAAGTCAAAAACTCATTTGTTATGCATTAACAAAAAAAATACAATTAGTTTACTAACAATTTAGTGTAGCATTAAATTGCTAATTTTTATTGCAATCACATTACATTGTATGAACTATGGGTAAAATACAATGAATATACATCACATATCCATCATACACATGAACAATAAAACATTTCCAACTACTAAGTTTACAATATATGGTAATAAAAAATTATATCAATAGTTTGATACCATACATCATTGCCAAGATGAAGATACAAGATCATAAGATAGATTCTGAAATTGGACAGGTGTCTTTTGGTGTACCCAATCTTCAAAACCTTCAAACGTCGTCCTTCTGCTATCTGAGATGAGAGTGTGGCCTAGGCACTTTTACCTCACCAACCATGAAGTATTTACTCCCCTGGGATTCTTCTTGACATGAAGAATACCTCAACCCTGGCATGAGAAGCCTAGCTTCTCAGAACAAGATAAATCAAATAGATCCAATGCAACTGTGAAACATACTACATGCATCCATATGCCTAGTATCCTAATCACAGAATGTGTCAAGGAAAAGAAAAGAACACTACACATTCTACTCATATGCAATGAAAGAAAATCTTTAACATATCTACCCACATGTACATTTATTTTAAGTAAAGCATATCTACACATGTGCAAGATAATTTGAGCATAGTCACACACATATGCTACATGTCAGAACAACATACTTAAATGCATAAATAAAATGGCTTGGCCAAGCACCAAATTTGTCAACAATACTGAGAATGAAACAAAACGTGATGTATCCTATACTCAAAATTTTGACAGGTTGAGAGAAGCACAACAACTGATTCCATCCCCACCCTCCCTATTTGCCACATTACACCATTATATAAAGGAGAAAACATCCAACACCTAGGACATCATGGAACCATTTGTGAAATTATTTTATAAAGCAAAGATTAAACATATCCCATTATACATCTGAGAATAATTCTAGGATTGATAGTTTCTACGGTATGCAAAATGAAACAATAGGGAAAACTAATAATTGGGTTCTCAACTATTCAACACCATCAATTAAAAAGAAGAAGTAATCTAACCTAGAGGACAACATCATCATGCTTTTAATTTACTAAAATTATTTCCCAAACACTTGCTTCTACATTATTTATTAACTCATGTATTTACATGTCAAATGACTCATACCAATATTTACATACATATACTTAGAATCTAACATCACATGCAATTTCTAGAATTTAAATTAAACATTTATCAATCAATAGAGACACCATCTACTTAATGTCTACAAACAAAAATTGGGGTGTCCCAAATATCTACTGAAGAAATTCGTTATAACACACACAGCTGTGAATGTTCTGTTGTAATCAAGACACGTTATTTAATGTTTCTGGTTGATGAAGGTCCAAAATTTTCGTACAATATCTCTATTGGCTTTGGAAAGACTCACAAACATAATTTCCAGCTTCCACATGTCTAAATAGAAAAGGACCCTTCAGTTTCCATAGGCATTATGCTATAACGTTTTAAGTTAAGAAAAGAAAAATAGTCATTTTTAAAGTAAGTTGGACTATCCCTAGCTGTATTATGAAATTAAAAGAATTCTTAAAAAAATAAAACCATATTGTCATTGACTGCAAGGAGCAAGAAGGGATGCTTAACCTATTGTTTGCTTACACAACTTCCGCATTAAGATATGTGCTACAGCCTGAAGAAATACTGTAAAGATATAAGTATGGAACCCCAAACAAAAACGTATTCCATATCTTTGGCAGTCTAAGGAATCTATTATAGCTGATTTTATCACGGAGGAACTCAAACATATAACTAGGTATGGTTTACGTGATAAAATTTAGTACAGAAATAATCCATTATCTGTCTCCAGTTGGTTTAACCAATATAGAACTTCATAGATCGACTAACCAGTAGACAAAACACTTACCCAAAGATCATTCACTTATATGTTTAAATGTCTTTCGAATAGAGAAAATTAACCAGTTGATTAATATGTCTATGAATGGAATACTAACTAGGAAATTTCCTTAGCTGAATTTATTACTCTATTTCTTTACCTACAAAGAAATACCAATTGGGTGTTAATGGCACTGTACTTTTATAACAATTTCAAAGAAAAGCAATGAACTCAATTTCAGCTTGGTATAAAATACAAAAACATTAGCTAGAACAAATAAATGAGATTCAAGCTAAGACATTATTTCAACTTTCTAAGCAAGAGGAGTTAGTAAGGAACCTGGTGAAGATGTTTGCTATAGTTTGTCCCCCAAAACCTTCTACTGCACTGGAGAAGATCTTTTCTTTAGTCTCTTCCTCCTTCCCCCTTCCAAAACCACCGCTCTCCTCCCCTTCCTCAATGCCAAATAAGGTTTTATAGCATTAATGTTTCCTCCCCCACTCACCTACGTAACTGCCTCCTCAATTCCATCCAAAATTCCCTCCTCATGTTTTCCTTATCTATTGTTTAATGCCATTCCCCCATAGTAGTAACGAAAGAAAGAATCAATAAATATATTATGACATAGAAGGAATGCTACTAAAATGTTTCAATTCACCAACATCAGTCAACCAAAAGAAATATCTTCGGTTTTGATCTCCAAATGCTTACATTTGCATATATTTTTATTGAACACCATATATCTATGAAATAACAATCTAAAACTCACATCTATATATACCTTTCATACACAAATAATTAGAATTTACTTCTATCTTATCTGATTGTAAAAAGAAGGGATTAACAATAGCATTTCACAAAACAATCAATCATCATAACAATTAAGTATAAATGTGTGTGTATATACCTCAACCACATTCTCGTCCTCTCGATCCTGCATCCACTCAAACACTCGCAAACAAATTTGAGTCAATATTCATTTAAGAGATAACTAGTCGACATCTTAAGCATCATAATAACAATGTAATAAATCATGCATCAATATCCACAATGCATCATAATCAAGAAACATAACTTATAACATCATCATCTAGAAGTCCATTACTTCATCATAAAATAATATTATAAGCCTAATTTATATTGACATAGAAAGATATAAAACTAAAACTTTCCAATGCATTAATCATCCATTTAATTACACTAATAATCACATCATAAGCAATAGACAACTTAATCATTAGTTAAATCTATATTAAACCAAGGTTTGACCAAGTCAAAAATCACAAGGTTGCCACATAATCATCACATAGGTAAAAACAATAAAATTCACAAGACGGGTCGTGACAAACCTTCACAACTTCAACTACCACTTGACATTCTACTTGGTTGTTGGTTCCATCTCTAATCCTTTTTTCACTTAAGGCCACAATACTACCAACTTCAGACCTAGCCACTACTCCAATATCTAAGGATCTTGAATTTCCCATAAAATCCCTATCAAAATTAATTTTCATCCAACCACTATCAAGTGGAGTCCATTCAACATGTTTCTTCACACCAAGAGAATCAACTCTCAAAGGCCCATGAATTGGTCGATATCTGACCTATGACCAATTCCTTTGGATGAAAACATCTTGCTAGTTAAAGATTTCATTGACCCAAGCTCATGTATTTGAGACAACCTCAGAGATAGCTTTTTCAAGCCTAATAATTTTTTTTGGCGGATTCTCCAAGCTATCTTGAAAATTTTGTATGTTACGCTCCTTCCAAATCTCCCACAAGGCGAAAGATGGAACAATACTTCAAATTGAGGAGAAACATGATGAATGAGGGAAAGAGGGCCAATCATCCATCCATGCATGCAAACTTCTTGGCATTGGTCCTTGTCATCCTAATCTTTTGTAAATAAAATCTCATATCTCTCATGAACATTCACAGTCAAAGAAAAATGATCCAAGGTTTCCTCAATTTTGTTGCATAGTATGCACTAAAAAGGACTTGGGAAGCCTATATTTTTCAACCTATCCCTAGTTTGGATACATGCATGTCTAGCTAACCAAGTGAATGCCCCAGCTTTTGGAAAATAATATTTGTGCTAGGACAATTTATTCTCCCATTCAAATGAATCATGATGCATATCTAAAATTGTGTATCCCACCTTAATTGAATAGTGACCATGCTTTGCCTTGCTCCACCTAAGAGAGTCATGTTGATTTGACCCAATGACCTACCTATTACTCAAAATTATTCTAAGCAGTTCTTTTCCATCCTCTAATAGATCCACTATGTCAAAGTTTTTCCACATTACCAAATAGCCATGCTGAATAGAATTTTTATCCATAAAGTTTGCTAATTTCTCACCCCATTTCCTATACAACTATAACCTCTCCCCCAACATCCAATTTAGACCGTGTCCTTTCACCTTCCCAAGAATCAAACTAATTTTTTTATATTTCCCTACTACCAATCTACCATGTGAGATGGTTAGAAATTAGACTCCTATGCTCAAGCAAGAAATTCCAAATAGAAGAGCCTCTACTAGGGTTGGCAATAGTCAATATGATTTCATCTGACATGTCATCCAAGCATTTAGCCTACAAGATTCTAACCCATTTATAATTGGGATGAGTAGATATCTACCAAACCAATTTTTCTCCTAGAGCCAAATTCATCAATTTCCAATCCTATAGTCTAGCATCTCCCTATCCTTTTGGTTGACATACCTTCTCCCACATCATCAACATGAATTTATCATGTTCCCTACTTCCATTCTAGAGAAATTTATACATTATTTGTTGGATAGTAGAAATAACCTTAGCAAGGATTTTGAAGCACAACATGGAGTATATGGGTAAATTTGAGATCACAGATTTGAGCATGAGTATACACCCAACTAGAGTCAACCACCTACTTTTCCAACCCTCCTTACATCTACAACATCCATAAATTAACTCCTGTTAGTATTCTTTCTTTGCAACACTAGAGAAAGGGGGGCACCAAGGAGTTTCCCAAGCCATTAACCAATGTGTATTCCAAAAACATTTGCAGTGGTCCATTGTGAACCAACCTCAATGTTCATAAAATATATTTTTTACTTATTCCAGTTTACCTATTGTCCTAAAGCTATATTGTTAGCATCCAAAAAAAAATTCATAGTTTTGGCCTCGTCCATTAAAGCCACACCAAAAGACAAGTTGGCATCAATGAATTGATAGTGATTTTTTGGATCCAATTCTTGTGTGATTTGAATTCACTTTCATTGACTGCTTGCTCTATATTTGGACATAAGTATTCCTAGTATTTTAGCAAGGAGGATGAACAAGAAAGATGAGATTGAATCACCGTGTCAGAGCCCTCAAGATGTTTCAAAGAATCCCAGAGGGATGTCGTTCACTAGAATTGAATCTTGGTATCCTGATATCATACCTTTTATCCAATTAACCCAATTGTGACTTAGTACCTAAAATAAGAAGCCCTTGTCAACTCTGTAATAGGCCTTTCAGATGTCTAATTTCAAAAGCACATGTCTTTTTTTGCTAGAATGTGTTGAATGGATTGCCCCATGGGCCACTATTATGACATCGCTTATAGTCTGATTTGTGGTGATGATTAATTTATCCAATAACCACTTTAATCTATTAGTAACCACTTTTTTAATTATCTTGTAGATGGTGTTGCACAAGGAGTTGGGATAGAATTCATCAAGCAACATTATTTTCTCGTTCTTTGGAATGAGTTCCACAAAGGTGTTGTTGAAATCCTTAAACACAAATCCATTCATCTTAGATTCTTCCACTATATTCAGTAAATCAAATTTGAGGATATCCCAAAATTTATTATAACAAATTACATAGAAGCCATCACAGCCCATGGATTTGTCCCCTCCCATTCCAAAAACAACTACTTTTAGCTCTTTCAAAGTCTCTAGGTCCATTACCATCTTATTATTAGTCAGGGTAACTAGGTTGGGAATTACCTCCAATATTTCCTCCTGAGCTTGATGCTTATCACAATGATCAACTTTCCCTAAAGAATCATAGAAATACATAGCCTCATGGTTAATTACCTCAAGATCATTTGTAGTGGAACCATCTTCGCAAGTGATAGATAAGATTTTATTCAGACTCCTGCATGCTTTGAATGAACAATTAAGAAAAATTATGTTGAATTCCCCCTCCTGCAACCAAATCTCCCATGACTTATGCTTCCAATGGATCTCCTCACACTGAGGTATTTCACCATACCTGCTTAGTAAATCCTTCTTTGTCTCAAAATCTACTACATCCATTCCATCCTCTAAAACCTTATTGGTAAGAGCAACTATATAAACTTCCAACTCATCCTTTTCTTTGAAAATATTCCCAAAATGAGTTATGTTCTAGGCCTTTAGACTTTTGTTGATGTATTTTAGTCTCTCGAAGAACATAAAGGAATAATTACCTTTCTTGATCAGAGAGTTCTTCCACTAGTTGGATACCATTTCCATGAAACCTGGTTCTCTGAACCACATCATTTCCAACTTGAAAGGACATCGAGGAGGGATGTCATCTCTCTAAATGATGAAGGAAATAGTGATAAGATTCAAATATTCCTAAGACATGTGCTTAAAAAATTAACGGAAGTGAAGACCAAGGCCTAGTTAGGAAAAACCAATCCAATTTATCGCTATATTTGAAAAGCCTTTTCTTTGGTTTGTCCATGCAAATGTGCCACCATTTGCTTCAACCTCCCAAAGCCCATTCAGAGTAACAAAATCTTGGAAACCACTTTGAACTTGACTGTTAGCCCCTCCCCCTTCTCATTAGAGGGGGCTAATGTTGCATTAAAATCTCCAACAATGATAATCAAGTCCCTTGGATTTGCACTAATCAATCTAGAAAATTTTCCCCTAACCTCTTTTTTCAAATCAGAATGCATTGGCCCATATGCATTGATAATCAAGTGTCTTAAGTTTATTATTTTTGAGGTAAACTTCATCATCTACCAATTTCATGACTTGGACAATGGAGTCATTGAAATAGTCATAGTGTTCCATAGAATTCCAAGTCCTTCAAAAGAACCCACAAAATCAATAAAGAATCCCGACCAACATTGTCATACACCAAAAAACCTAGCTATTAATTCATCATTTGCCTTTGTTTCTTGAACATATTTTATGCTAGCTTTAGCCAGGTCAAATCCTCTTTTGACTAGACATCTTTTGTCAGGGGCATTGCAGCTCCTGACATTCTAAGTTAGGAGTTTCATGGCTTCTTAGGAGAGACACATTGTCTCTCCCATATCTAAACTTCTTATGTAACTTCATGTTACCTACATCTTCCAATAACCTCTGAATTAAATTTATTCCCCTTGACTTCATGCCTCCAATCTTCACTTTTGTATATTTTTCCATTGTTTGCCTTATAGTTCAAGACTCCCCAATTCCCATTTCCTCAATACTTCCATAGGGATCCTCCTCATCCTCAAAATCCTCAGGTTCATCATTGTGTTCCTCTTCCCTTTCCAATGATGTTGATTGTGAAACAGGTGTTGACAAAGCTTCATTTCCCACCTCCATGTTAGTAGGCCCATTTTCTTCTCCAATTGTTCCCGAGTATACTTCTGTCGATAGTAGCTCTTCCATGTTTGGAGGATCCTGTAACTGGGAGCACTTGCATCTTTCATCAGATTAGCAAGGAGAGCTATCTATGAATTTGTCATTTTGTAAATGTTCCTCATGATTATCCCTGTTCATTGTTGGTTCTTGCAATAGTTCTCATGTGTATTGATTTGTCTCACTAGAATCCTTGCACACAGAGATCCTATCCTTTTATAAAGGTTTGTTACCATTGGATGAATGTGCAGAACTTTTATGCTGATTTAGAGTAATTAACCTCTCCTCCAATAATGCCAATTTATTATGCTTTCCTTTTTATTTCCTTAATACAATTTGCCTATGTATGCCCCCATTCTTTGAAATTTTTACATTGGTCCATAATTTCTTTGAACTAAATCTCTCGCTTCCAAATGTGCTCTATCTAATGGAGTTCAACAACTTTAGGAAGCAATGGAGAAGGATTCCACATAATGCATATTTTTACGTACATACTAAAATTTGCATTTGAGATTGCTTCATATAACTTGATGAAATTTCCCAATCAATCACCAATAGTTTTAAATGATTCATCATTCCAATATTCATGTGGTAGATTTTAAAGCCACAACCAAATAAGCACCTCATCGATCTTAGCCTGATTGGGATTGAAATTAGGGATCCATTCCTTTATGAAAACCCTACTCCATCCATCAGATATGGTCCTTCGAAAAGATTTTACTCCTTTTTCCAAAGTTCTTTCTATTGTGAGAAGGAAAAAACCATTGGGAAGTGATTTGATAGTTATATGTTTGCTTCAGTTTTTGTTTACCCAGTTGCATAATTTAGGAAATGGGGGCCATCCTCCACCCCATTTGAGAAATAGTTCCCTTTCCTTAATATCTTGGACTTTTTGCTTTAGATTCTACATTTGGTATTAGAGCAAGCACCACGTGTATGGTATGCAAGGATTGATGGATATTTTCAACAGAATGGCTTCCAAAGAAGTAAGAGTGAACCGACCCTTTACTACAAACAAGAAGGTAATGATATTTTCACTGTGAGTTTGTATGTTGATGATTTGTTGTATATGGGTAGTTGTTCAAATATGAAAGATGAATTTAAAGTTACTATGATGAATGAGTTTGAGATGAAATATTTAGATCTCATGAAGTATTTCCTTGGCATGGAAGTTTATCAAGGTAAAGATGAAATTTTTATTTGTCAAGAAAATTATGCAAAGGATATGTTGAAGAAGTTTTATATGGCTTCAAGCAAGAACCATGCACATGGTGCTTGCTTGAGGTCATATAAAGCCTTCTTCAACTTTTAGACATGATCTTCTTTGCCTTGAATTTAAAAACATTGTGGCTATCCCACATATACTTCTTCTTCTAAGTACCCATTCAAGAAGGCACTTTTCACATCCATATGATGAATACTCCATTTCTTTTGAGTTTCAAGAGAAATTAGCATCCTAATAGTTTATTGTATCGCTACTGGTGAAACAGTTTCTTCACAATCGATGCCATGCCTTTGAGTGAAACCTTTAGCAACCAATATTGTCTTGTATCTTTCAACACTCTCATCACTGTTATACTTAACCTTGTAGACCCATTTTGTAACAATCTTCTTCTTCTCATGTGGAAGCTCTACAAGCTCTCATATCTCATTCGTATGAATGGAATCCATTTATTCATTCATTTCTTACATCCAACCCTCATTAGTACATGCATCTTCAAAACATGATGGATCAAAATCAACTTTAGCAAGTAATGCAGAATTTACTATCTTCTGAAGTATTTTCTTGGCATGGAGGTTTATTAAGGTAAAGATGAAATTTTTATTTGTCAAGAAAAGTATACAAAGGATATGTTGAAGAATTTTGATATGGTTGATTGTAAACTTCTTTCCACTCCAATTTCTCATGGAGTTGTAGTGTGTAGAGATGATGATATTAAACTTGTTGATGAGACATTATACATAAGCATTGATGAGAGTTTGATATTTTTAATAGACACAAGGCCTGATATTGCTTATTCAGTTTCATTAGTTTCAAGGTATATGAAAAATCCATCAGAGGAACATATGAAGGCATACAAAAGAATTTTGAGGTATGTGAAATGCACTGTAGATTTTGGCATTCACTATTCTTCTAATAAGTTTGAGCTTGTTGGATTTAGTGATTTAGATTGGGGGGGGGGGTGTAGTTTGGATGACCGAAAATCTACATCTAGTAAAAATAAAATATTTGGGTTCTGCTTTAATCAAATGGAGTTCAAAGAAGAAAAGTATGGTTTCTCTGTCTTATACAGAAGCAAAATATGTTGCAGTTACTTTAGCAGGCACACAAGCTTTATAGCTCATAAAGCTTCTTGAAGAAACTAGAGAGATACAAATTCAACCAACTGTGATTTTTTGTGACAACACAAGTTCCATTAAATTGGCCAAGAATCTAATTCATCATAGCAGGACCAAACACTTTTGATATGAAACACCACTTCATTAAAGATTTGGTTCAAAATAAAGTAGTTGAGTTGAAGTACATCAACTTAAAAGAACAAATAGAAGATATCTTCACAAAAGTGATTGTGAAAGATCAATTTGTGGCTCTCAGAGATCAAATTGTGAGTCCTCTCAGCATCAAGGGGGAGTATGAAGATTGATGTTGTCAATAGCTACACCAGATCCACCACATGAATAGTTCCAATTCCACCATCAATCCTTTGATCAACAACAATATAAACTAGAGAGAATTTTGCATGTGTTTCCATTGAATCAATGCATGAATATATGTAGTTTTGATTAGTCTATAAGTTTTTCATAATTTAGAACCCTTGATTAACTAATGTTATAGGAAATTCTCTCCAAGTTCCCAACCATAGATTGATAATGTTAATTTTTTAAGGGAGTTTATTTATAATCACTCAATTAGTTATTTAAAATAGCTCTCAGTTTGAATGAGACTACGTAGGATGTAGATACATATATAAAATGTGACTTCATTATTTTTTATCATTCAATACAATGAAAAATTAGTTTGTTGTTGTTTCAAGAAAAAAAATTAGAGCATTTTTTCTTTGTTGCAAGAAAAGAGCTCCCCCTATTAGGAAGAAAATAGAGTTTCTTGTGTTTTACATATATTACTATTTTTATTATTGCATTTCTCTAAGTTGTCATTGTTTTGAATTTCAATTAGTTGAAGATGAAGGTGAGCAGACATATGTTGGTATAGATGGAAATTGTTATGATGATAGCAATAGATGTTTTAAGAATAATATTGGTTTAAAGATTATGTAGAAAATGGGATTCAAAGGAAACAGATTAGGAAAGAATGGGCAAGGCATGAAGGATCACATTCAGCCCATTTGGAGGCCAAAATTTGAAGGCCTTGGATTTAGTAAGAGAGACAGAGTTGATGTTGAAGTACGAAAAGTTCAGAGAAATTGGTTGAAAGAGTGCATTGTTCTCATTGTCACCAAGAAGGACATTTAGTAGATAAATGTTGGGATCTTCACCCTTGTAGCATTTGTGGGTTGAAGAGTCACAATGAAAAATCATTATGGCATGGAGATTGTCATAGAGAATCTCCCAAAAGTTGTATGCATCTTGACTATGGATGGATCGATGGATCCTATTGGAAAAAGGTGATGAGGATGTTAAGAAGGTTGTACAAACCCCCATGTTTGCATGTCAAAAGTGACAGTGGTGGATCAAGGTTTCATAGTTTGAGTGAAGTAGTTAATGACTACTTGTTTTGATTGACACATTGAAGTGTCAAGGGTCTTCTCTATGTTAGAGATTAGATGGGTGAACCTTATGACCTCTCATGAAAGAGATGTATTGGTAAAGGGATAGTTGACTTCTACGAGAAGTTATATGTGGGTCTATAAGACTCTAGTAATGAGAAGTTGCATTGTGAGTTGTATGAGTTGAGTTTGAGTGCTTTGAGATTGAATTGTGAGTCTCAACATCAAGGGGACATATGAATATTGATATCATTGTTGAGCCATTGATGAGTCTAGCTCTAATGAAGAGTTACACTATGAGGTGCTTGGATTAAATTGAGTTCTATTAGAAAAGACTACGAGTCTCAACATCAAGCATAAGTGTTGAGGATTATCAATAAAACTCCAACTCCACTGTTGATCATTTCTCCAGTTCACATTTGAGCATGGATTCCAAACTCTAGTTTCACCAGTTCTCCAATTTGCATGTAAGAGATCACACACACCATAATGATTAGGTAATTCTAGGAAAGCATGCTAGGCATGCATAGTTTTCATTACCATAGTTCATTGCAAATAAAGAATAATTTATATTGTTCAAACTCCAATTAGAAATGGTGGCATATAGTTCCTCCACCGTAATTTTAGGAAGTTCAAAATAAGTCTTAGCGTATGAGCTTATAGTATTAAAAACAAGTTGTAATTTCATTTTTTTAATTAATGATGGAGTAATAAAATTGTTTATCTCTATTGTCAAACTTAGTTTATTTTAATTTTTGAGTATCATGATTGAATGATAAACATATTGTGTAAAGACGGTTGTTTCAATTTCAACAGGACCACCGATTAATTCTTAAGATCCCCACTCTCTCCTTACTTTTTGAGGGATCTAGTGGCTTTGGTGGTGCATCAATTGAGCATGAAACCCCTTCTCCTAATATATTTGATCTGTCATGTGATATGTTTGTTAACATCATAATGTTTTTGACACTTGAGTGCCAACACACTTAATCATATTCTACATTAGATGCCGAGTACATCATGCATGCCGAGTTAAGTTTAGATGCTGAGTGAAGTTCAGATGCCGAGTGAAGTTCAGATGCTGAGTAAGTTCAAATGCCGAGTAACTTCAGATGCCGAGTAACTTCAAGTGCCGAGTAAGTTCAGATGCCGAGTAACTTCAAGTGCCGAGTAAGTTTAAGTGCCGAGCTAGTATAGGTGTTGAGTAACATAGAGGTGTCGAGCACCAGTAACTCAATAATGTCGAGTTGCTGCATTATTTAGGAAATCAAAGATTCGCCAGATCTAAGCCGACAAGGTTGTTATCTAGAAATCTGTGAATTAAAAGGAAGATAAGAATGATGAGTTGGTGGCACAGAACACCATGTAGAACGTTTTTAAGATACAACTAGCAAAGTTTCAAGAAGAAAACAAGATATGGGGTAGATACATTGTATCCTACCTAATCAATTTTGAAACCCTAAAATTGAAGAGGGAGAATTGAGCGGTAAAGGCAAATCAGACTTCTATATAGGAAGACAAAACTTCATTGTAAAATGTAAGAGAGATAAGAGGTATGAGAAGATATACAAGGGTTTGCAAGGAAGTCTATTTTCAGAAGTGAGGATTATCAGATCACAAAAGGATCTAGATCGGAGAAAGCAGAACAAGTGCCTACAATCAGCAATCAAGGATTGTAATCAGTCAAGTTTATTGTATCTAATACTTTCTAGCAATTGTATTAGAATAAAAATCCTATGATGATAGGTTAGCTTAACAGCTATTTCGATAAATCCTTTAACTAGGTGATAAAATCCTTTAACAGGGTAACACTTCATGTTAAGTGTTTAAAAGCCTCTAACCAGGTCACTATTGACACAGTGTAAAGCCTTTAATAGGACAAACCATCAGAAGTGGTTGAACAATATTGCTACAGTAATTTTTGTGGGTATCATCCCCACCCTAGTTTTACCTTCTTATTTCTGGAGGGTTTTTGGGTTACCAAATTCCAGTGTTAAGTGTTATTGATGCATGTGTCTGGTTTCATGATTATTTGATATACTTACATGCATGCAATTTACTTTCAGTTAAAAGTTTTATTGGCTAAAGTATGATACTTATGATTCATCCCCCCTTCTCATAAGTACTCTTTCCATATTTGAATATTCCAACAATTGGTATCAGAGCTTAATCCAGGTTCTCTTAAGGAAAAGCCTAACAGCTTGGAAGAAAAGATCTAAAGATGGAAGCCTTCAAACTTGGAAAGATCATTGAAAATCAGGTGATAGATGTGCAACTTGCTTTGCATAGCTTGGAGGAATTCAGAAACAAGTTGAGAAACTCATTAAAAAAGAGGAAGGATCTAGCCATAGCTGAAAATGATATACACTACAAGGAGATTGATACCACCAACATATTTTCCAATGGAGACACTAAAGAGTTTGATGCAGCAATAGCAAAACTGATGGAGAAAAATAAAATTCAAGCAGAAGAGATAAGATCTCTCAAGATGGAACATGAATCACAGGATATAATGATATGTGAAATTAATGAAAAAAAGAAAAGAGCAGTTGATGATAAGGTCATGATGGAAAATGACAAAAAGAATCTTGCAAACAAACTTGAAGAAAAATGTACTGAACTGACAAGGATCTCAAACATGTAGATGGATACACTTGCCCAAATGATGAATCTTCATCGTGAACTCAATGTAAAGGATATTGAGATCTCTACCTTGAAGATGCAAAATGAATAAATGCAGAATGAATTGAACAGAGAAAAAGAGGTAGCCGAGAATCTCAACAAATCAAGTGAAGCAATCAAGTATTTTGAACAGTTGCTGAAATCACCAAAATCTGCCCATGATACATCAGGACTAGGATACAACATCACTAAAGTTGGAGAATCATCAAAGAGTGCTAAACAAAGAAGTGATAAAGGTAAGAATTCAAAACCCACTTGGCATTTCTGTAATAAGAAGGGACATACAACTAATGTGTGCAAGAGTAGAAGATTCAATCAATCAAACATACCCAAAAGTTTCTGTCACAAGTGCAACATGCAAGGACATATGACACAAAATTGCAGATCCAATGTCACAAGGACTCAAAGATTTGATGGACATTGTTATAATTGCAAAAAGAATGGACATAGGGCATTTGAATGCAGATAAAAACCTATTTGGACATTAAATCAACCAGCAAAAATAGAAGGAAATGAAAGTCATTATCATTGGGATTACAACACTAGGTACAATTGTCACTATTGTCAAGAATATGGACATATACCACAAAACTGTATAAGAACACATTTCAGAGGAAACTACAAAAGATGGTTGAATCAAACCACATGTTTCAGTTGCTTAAAAACTTGTCATATCAGCAAGAATTGCCCAACAAAATCAAAGGCACCCAAGACTGAAGATTGCAAAGGGAAACAAATAATTGATGTTGAAAAGATAAGAGGGCAAATGAATAAGACTTGGAAAAAGAAGGAAGGGTGCAACACATCAAGTGCAGGGATCACCTTACCCAATGGGTTAAGTGATCATACTTCATCAAACTAAGCACAAGAAGTACACAGGACTGATATACAAAGCTATATCATACATCAGTCCCAAGAAAAAGAAGTTCAGCAAAGTATAAATCCACATGAAACAAGATGTTAAGATAAAACTAAATGTTGATGCCGAACTACCTTTGGATGCCGAGCTCCCAACAGCGATCAAGTTGAAAATTGATGCCGAGTTGGATAACTCCAATAGAAGCCGAGTAAAATGGAAATAATGGAAGCTGAGTTAGGTCAAAATTTCTTTAGAAGCCAAGTTGGCAGTTGAGCATTCAATGCGACAAAATTAGGGTATATTATCATGATTTCAATCAGTTTTTTGCATCGCGATCAAGAAGCAAAGGAGAAGAAAGAGAGCTAAGCTACTTCATAGCAAGAATCCAGTATTTCAAGCAGATTGCAAACTCATTCAACACATTTTTCATCGATCTAAAGGTATTTTTGTTTGTGCCAAGCTACACAGTTTTATACCCATTTGTTGTATAAACCCTAGTTCACAATAATGGTGTCAAGTTCAAAGACAACCCAAGAAAAAGAGTCATTTGAAGTCTAGTTAGTTTCAAATGAAGTGAAGCAACTTGATTTCTGCCCTATTCCTGAAGTTGCCTACAAAAACAACCCAACCGGAGCTCTCCCCCACATTCCCCCAAAAGTTGTAATGGTTCAAGATGTGAGGAAATGTTACAATTGCAAAATTGGTGCCATAGGAGACTTAGAAATTCATAATGCATATGATAAACTGTGTGAAAACAAAGTACTGAAAAATGAGTTTTCAATAGTAGAAAGAAAAGGATTGACCAAAACCCTAGCATTTGCAAAGTTTTTTGGTTAGAGTTAGGGCCAGTAAAATTTACCAAGAAAACTGTTCATAGGGTTACTGGTATTCCAACCCTAGATCGGCCAAAGACCCTGCGAAGTGACAAAAGGGAAATAATAGAGAAAAATACAGGTGCCAAATGGAATAATAGAGGAATGACTATCGACATAGTCACAAATCCCCTACTAGATTTTGCTGTGAGAATTATTTCACACAAATTCTATCAATCAGGCAGGTTGAATAGTGTACCTTGTATAGCAGTTGATGTTGCATACAAGATAATCAAAAGAGATCACACTTATGATCTGGTAGAGCTCATGTTTCAACAGATTAATGAAAATCTGGGAGCCATAAGGAAAAGCAAAGGAGCTCAATGCAAATTTGGATTAGTTTTGATGTGTATGTTCTTCTATCTGATGAAAGAATTTCCTTCTATAGGGAAAGTAAAATGGAATCCAGATAAAACAATTGTTGAACAAATTAATGGATATATAGAGCAAATGGCTAAAAATTTTGATGCCCAAATGGCAGGTTATTTTGAGGATTTCAAGAAATCCATGAAGGAAAGGTCAAGGATACCAGCTTCATTAGTAGAAAAGCATACAAATGACATATGTTTCTTAGTTGATATAGATTATACTTACATACAAGCAGTTATACCTAGAATAAGATGGCTTAGGCCACTAGGTTATGAACTTGATGTTGATCAAGCCTCTGCAGCAATAACAGCTCTACTTGCAGAAGAAGCAGATAAAAATGCACCACATTTTGGCACTTATGATGTGGTAAGATCAAAAATAAACATGGAATTAAAAACTGCTTCTACATTGAAGAAGAAAGATAAATTAGTCAAGAAGATCAAGAAGAAGTTTGGCAAAGAAATTGAGGCCAAGGCAGAAGAAGAAGAAGATGACAGTAAGGATGAAGATGAGCAAGAACAAGGGCCAATAGAACTAACCCAAGGTCTTGGAGAAGAAAAGGAGGAAGGTGTAGAGGAAGAAGAAGCCAAGGAAGCACCAACTGAAGCTGAGCCAAAGAAGAGAAAGGCAACAGAACAGACTTCAGCCAAGTCCAGAAAGAAGAAAGCTGCCACTTCATCACCTCAAAAGCCAACAACATGAGCATCAACAAGAGCCTCTACTCAAAAGGCTAAAGAGGAAGTTGCAAAGAAAAAACAAGTCAAGGAATCTCAAGAAGAGCCGAAGAAAAGAAGAAAGTATGTGGCTCAACCTAACACTGATGACAAAGAACAACCAGAAGAGGTAAGCAATTCATCAGTTGATACCCTATGTAAAAGGATTGCAAGTGGTGGCTTGAATAATTTAAATAAAGTTAATTTTAGTAAATTTAATAAAGAAGAACAAAATAAGATAGAAGAAACAGTGTATGGAATGTTGGCGCAGTTCAAGTACACCCCATTTGAACTAGATGGTCAATTGCCAAAGGAGCTGTCAAAAATTATAGAAGACAGATGGTATTTTTGCTTAAAAATGGAGAAGGAGATGAGGGAATCAACCCTAGCCAGTGTATTGCCAGATTTGACTAGAGAACAAATTAGCAAAGTAGTCAAAAGGCATAATAACAAGTTCACACCCAAATATAGGGCATTCTTTATACTTCAAAACAAAATGGAAGAGATTGTTCAAAGAACAACAAAATCGTGGAAGAATTTGTATAAAAAGATTGAAGATTTTCTTGAGGAAGAATACAAGGAAGAAGAAGCCATACCAATAGAAGAGAAGAAAAAGAGGAAAGAAGAAGAAGAAGAAAAGAGAAGAGAAGAAGAGAAGAGAGAAGAAGAAAAGATAGATGAAAAGAAGGAAAAGACACAAAAACAGGATACAATGGCAACAGCTGAATAAGAGGAGCAACTAGATCAGAGTGTGCAAGACACACAATTGCCACCCCCTAGCCCTCCACAAACATCCATTCCACATGTAGATACTATAACAATTACTGATGTTCCTGATACTTCTGGTCAGAATGTCAATCCATTAACTGCAGAAGATCTGAAAAGAATTCTTGACCAGTCAACACAACAAGCAATATTATGTACAGAACTAGTATTGGTCAGTATAGATGAGTTACAGAAACTGGTAGAAAGTACAGTTAAAGATAAGGTGAATACACAAGAACCACCTTCTATCACAACTACTAGTAGTCAATTTGAAATACCAACTAGTATAATTGATGTTGCAAGACAAAAACAAAGTGCAGTTGTAGAACAAGGAAAAGAACAAACAGGATAGACCATTACATCTGATCCTACAACAAAAATACAAGGTGGACTTCCATAGATAACAATAATTGATCATGGTAAACAGAAAGAGGAGGAAATAGTAAAAACCCCTAAAGAACAGGTGACAATACAAACACTAATAAATTTGCCTACCTCGGGGACTCCTTCACACAAGCCATTACAAATTTCAGTACCATCATCCAGCACCACTAGAGTTGCAAGGGTACTTCACTATGGAGACCCTGAATTAGATGAAGAGATAGTCATACCAAGTTATGACTCAAAATCAATAACCATTGATCAAATCAATGAAGTGCAGGATGCACTAAATAGAAGGAAAAGACAGGAAATACTCAGGAAAGATTATAAAAATAAGCAAACACTTTATGAGATCAAGGACATCTTTATGGATGCCTTCAGTTTGCAACCACCGGATGAGTCAAAGCATATCACAAAGCAATTAACAGATATTGTTGACCAGGTGACAAATGAAGACCTAGAAACCAATGCAAAACTTATGGAATGGTCAGAAAAGAAATTTCAAGGGAGAGTGAATGAGAAAATATCAAGACAAATCGCACTTTCACAAGTAGAATTGGCAAAGCTCATAGATAAGGTGAAGAAGATACTTGAGAATATATTCTCACTATACAAAAAGTTGTGCGATTTTTCATATTTCACACAAGAAACAAGCCAAAAGATACTGAGCTTGGAAAGAAACTTAAACATTTCAAGCATGCAACTACCAAGTGATCCAGCTCAAAGTGAGAAGCATTTTGCCCAATCGCTTCACACAAACAAAGAAATAGTTGTATTAACAGCAGATGAGGCCAATATCAAGGCCAAAGTAATACAACTCCAGTCCTCCATTACCCCACATTTAGAGATACTCCATAGAGAGCAAGTATATGCTGAAAATGTACTCAAGAAAGATCCAAATCTTTCTACATTAGATGGACTTGTTTATCTTGCTGCCGAGACTCCCATCCAGCATAAGTCACTAGAAATTGCTTTGAACAATTGGGATGCAGCTCTCAAAATGATTATGGAGGCAAATAGCACATTTTTGGCTAAATATGGTCTTAACCCTTAAACATTCTTTGACATAAGTGTCAAAAAGGGGGAGATATAGATTGTAAAGGAGGAGATATAGATATCATGAGATGAATTAATGGGAGAACAGATACAAAGGAGGAGCATTGATATACAAATAATATACAGATAAGGCACAATCAACTCAGGGGGAGTTACAAATTTTTTGAGGTATATATTGTAAGATTGTAAGACATAAATTTTGATCAAAGTTTTGAATATGTGCATACCAATCAGATTAGTAAATGTACTTAAAAAGTCAGTTAAGTGTTTTTGTCACTCATGTAAAAGGGGGAGATTGTTAACATCATAATGTTTTTGACACTTGAGTGCCAACACACTTAATCATATTCCACATTAGATGCCGAGTGAAGTTCAGATGCCGAGTGAAGTTCAGATGCTGAGTAAGTTCAGATGCCGAGTAACTTTAGATGCCGAGTAACTTCAAGTGCCGAGTAAGTTCAGATGCTGAGTAACTTTAAGTACCGAGTAAGTTCAAGTGCTGAGCTGGTATAGGTGCCAAGTAACACAGAGGTGCCGAGCACCAGTAACTCAATAATGCCAAGTTGCTGCATTATTTAGGAAATCGAAGATTCGCCAGATCTAAGCCGACAAGGTTGTTATCTAGAAAGTTGTGAATTAAAAGGAAGATAAGAATAATGAGTTGGTGGCACATAACACCATGTAGAATGTTTTTAAGATACAACTGGCGAAGTTTCAAGAAGAAAACAAGATATGGGGTAGATACATTGTATCCTACCTAATCAATTTTGAAACCCTAAAATTGAAGAGGGAGAATTGATCAGTAAAGGAAAAATCAGACTTCTATATAGGAAGACAAAACTTCATTGTAAAATGTAAGAGAGATAAGAGGTATGAGAAGATATACAAGGGTTCGCAAGGAAGTCTATTTTCAGAAGTGAGGATTATCAGATCACAAAAGGATCCAGATCGGAGAAAGCAGAACAAGTGCCTACAATCAGCAATCAAGGATTGCAATCAGTCAGGTTTATTGTACCTAATACTTTCTAGCAATTGTATTAGAATAAAAATCCTATGATGATAGGTTAGCTTAACAACTATTTCGATAAATCCTTTAACTAGGTGATAAAATCCTTTAACAGGGTAACACTTCATGTTAAGTGTTTAAAAGCCTCTAATCAGGTCACTATTGACACAGTGTAAAGCCTTTAACAGGGCAAACCATCAGAAGTGGTTGAACAATATTGCTGTAGTAATTTTTGTGGGTATCATCCCCACCCTAGTTTTACCTTCTTATTTCTGGAGGGTTTCTGGGTTACCAAATTCCAGTGTTAAGTGTTATTGATGCATGTGTCTGGTTTCATGATTATTTGATATACTTACATGCATGCAATTTACTTTCAGTTAAAAGTTTTATTGGCTAAAGTATGATACTTATGATTCACCCCCCCCTCTCATAAGTACTCTTTCCATATTTGAATATTCCAACAATGTTAAAATTCTCAAGAAACCCCATTTGTTCCTTGGAATATTGTGTAGGTCTTCAGATTTACCCTATTGATGCTCTAGTTTCACCCCTTGATTCCTTTGGTTGGAAATAAAATATGAATTTAGATTCTCTTGATATTGATCATGTCTAGGAAAATTTCCCCTATCATGAGCTCTCTATTTGCCCTTTTGATGCCCTTTCTAGGCATTATTTGTCATATTACTTCACCATTGTGTGTTGGGATTATCCCATTTTTTCTTGCTCCATCCTTCATCTCTTTCTTGGCAGCCTTTTAGTTGAAACCGCTCATCCAAAACCTAATCCTTTATATCAAACTTTAAGACCTCTTAGATGAGAGATTTACAAATTACCATTGTGTTGTAGGGTCTTGCTTATAATTCAAAAGTATTTTATTAATGATTAAATTATAAATTTAAGAGAATATGAATAAATTAAAAGATAAATACTAAATTAGATTTTTTTAACAAAAAAATATAGTCTGCATATTTGCAAATTTTTATGCAAACTTTGGCTGCATTTGCTACTTTCCTTTCCTTGGGTTGACTTCAACGATGAAGGTGGCATCATCGGATGGTAAGAAGGTCAATGGAAGTGGACAACAGGCTGTCCCCATGCATATGACCTTGCCAGGTGTTGTTTCTCTACCCCCTCTCTTTTATTCAGGTAACTCATTTGTCTTTTTAGCAGTCTCCCCATTGTGCAACTTGACCTCTCCTGTACATCCATCATCTGCAACCAGTGATATTTCTAATGCCATTATTAATGGAAATCCTCCTTCGTCTACTAATATTGCCTTCAAAGCCAAAACCTTTTCAGAAGAGATGGCTCATTTCGCTAAGGCCATTAACGTAAAGGCAAGGTTTGTTGTTGCAGGTCTTGAGCTCAATGAAGCTGCCAATGCTAGTAAGGATTCCTCGACTCCCTTGGTACCCTTTTCTTTAGCTCCTAATTTAGAAATGATTGTCAAAATTGTTAAGAAAAGGATAGATTAAAAGATACCGCTATTTTCTTTTCTGTGGTTGAAATTTATAAATGGCATCCCCACAAATTTCTTGATGATTGGTTTCATAATTACTAGAACATTAAGCTAGGGTTTCACTTTTTTTTTTGTCATCAAGTTCATAAAGATTTATTTGTCATTTTCTTTGCTAATCAAGAATCCCAAAAAGAAGTTCTCAAAAAATAGTATTGGACTTTAGGGTCAACCTCCTTCCATGACTTGGCTTGGACCCCTCAAGCCGTTCATGAGGAAGTGTTGGCTCTTTCAGCCCTTAGATGGATACTTGTGAAGAATATCCCCCCATTCTTATGGCATTTTTTGCCACAATTACTTGAACCCTTGGGTAAGACCATCCAGATGGATAACACTGTTAAGCTTATGCTTCACATGGATGCTAGGATTCTCATTTCGCTCCTTCCTGAGAAAGAGATCCCTGTAGATATCACTGTTAAAGTGTTAAATGATAACTTTGTTTGTCCTATTGAAATTTTAGGAGGTTTGAATGCTTGTTGTCTTTGTTGGAAAGAGGGTCATTTTAGGAAATACTACCCTATTGTTAAAAAGGCTTCTACTAAAACACCTAATCAAGCTAACCCCAATCCTCCTTCCAGCTCTACATCTCAGGTTAACACCTCTAATGCTTTAATTTTTGATGCTCCTCCTTCTCTAAAATATTTTGGTACTTCTAGTGCTTCTACCTCCATTCCTCCTTCCGGTTAGCAACATTTACCACCCCCTAAGTTGGTGTTTGGTTGTGATGATGATTTTACGATGGTCAGAAAAATGAAGAAGAGAAAGAGGAATAATACTGGGAAGCCCCAAACCCAAGATTCCTTCTAGTAAGCTTGTCACTCCTCAAACCTGCATTGATTCCTCTCCTATTATTGAAATGATTGGGTGCCCTACCCCTATTACTAAATTTGATAAACCTATGTCGATTCCTGGGAAACTCCCTCCCAAAGTTTTTAAAGAAATTGATGATGATTGTTTATTTGAAATCATTCTAGCTATCAATTCTTCTTAGAATATGATTAGTATGGATATGGATTCGTTTGATTTTGATGATGATCCTAGATCTGATGGCCTTACCACAAAAAGGTAGGGGAGGCTGCCTAGGTCTAAAAATAAGCCCTCGAGTAAGAAGATTGGGGATAGTACCACTAAATCCATGTCATCTATTGAAGTTGTGTGTCCTACCCCTATCAATGTGTCCCAATGAATTGTTTATCTTGGAATATTAGGGGCCTCGAATCCTTGGATAGAAAATTTGTCATCAAGCATTTGTTGAATTCTTTTAACTATATTGATATATTTATGATGCAAGAAATTAAAGCTACCAGTTTTACTCTTGAAACCAATGTTAATTTTATTTGGAAAGATGCTATTAAATTTTACTCTAACCACACTAGGGGTAGAGGAGGAATTTCTCTCTTGGTTAATCCCAAATGGGGAAAACTCATTATTGCTAATGGTATTTCTCCTTGTCAAAGAGCCATCTAGTTTATCATGAACATTGATAATAATCCCATTGGTTTTTGCTCTATTTATGCTTCTAATGATACTAAAGAAAGAATATCTTTTTGGAACTGGTTAATTGCCCTTCCTAATAATCCTTGGTTAATTAGTGGGGATTTCAACATGATTGAGTCCCATAATGATAAAATAGTTGGCAATCCTTTTAGATGGAAAGAAAATGAAAATTTTCATTGGTCTAAACTTATAAACTCCAAAAAGTTATTTGATTCTCTTTCTGGTAATAAAGATGCTAATCCTAGAATATGGCACACCTGGTGCAATTTCTAGCAAGGTCAGTCATGGATATATTCTAGATTGGATCACTTCTATGATAATAAGGATTCCATCTCATTTCTCCCCAAGAATATTGTTCTAGTCACCATGAATACCCTGTCTGACCATCATCCTATATTCACCTGTATCAACATCAACTTTGCTCCGGTCTGTCATAAGTCTACTTGTCCCAAATTCTTGCTGAATTCTAATCTTCTTATGGATGAAGATGTTCTCTGTGCCATCCAAATCATTAGAAACATCAATTATTTTAACCTAAAGGATCTCTTTATGATCAATAGATGGAAGGCTAATCTTCCTTCTTGGAAGTGCTTTCTCCAAACCATTGGTCAAAAGTATGCCAAGGATTATAGGTTCATAGAAAAACATCTATGTTTTGATCTTCAAAATTCTGAATTCAATGTTTAGGCTGATGCTTCTAATCCTGATCTCATGGCTTAGGTTATAGCTACTAAGGATGCCCTAACTAAACATCAACAAACCAAAATTCAATGTGCTAAGATTTGCTCTAGGGCTAACTGGCTTCATCATGGGGACCGTGTATCCAAATTCTTTTTTAACCTTCTTAAATAGAAGCATATTAAAGAGTCTATTGATAAACTTATTATTGACAACCAGGAAGTGTTGGATCCTAACATCATTACTCAGGCTTTTGTTGACTACTATAGAAAGCTTTTTTCTTCAGAGAACTCGGTGGGGGCTAATGAAATTAGAAACAAATGCAAGCCTTTTATTCCCAATAGACTAGATTCTGAAGATGTTCTTAGCCTATTTAATCCTATTTCCATTGATGAGATTAAAAATTCTATAAAAGCCCTTAAGGATGACAAGGCCCCCAGGCTTGATGGGTTCCCTATTGAATTCTATAAAGCTAATCTCAGCTAGATTAGTAAAGATATGCTCGATCTGTATAATGAGGCCATGTACTCTGGTTCCTTGGGTCTTGAGATCAATAGTGGTATCATTAAGCTCCTTCCTAAGGAAGGGGACAAAACTTTTATTAAAATTTGGATGTTGATTACTCTCCTTAATGTTTCTTATAAAATCTTAGCTAAAGTTTTAGCTCTTAGGTTGGTTCACATTCTCCCCAAATTTGTGTATGCTAGTCAAATTGGTTTCATAAAGGGTAGATACATTTTGGAGAACCTTATCACTGGTTGGGAAGCTATGGAATGGGCTAAATGTTCTCATCAAAATTCTGCTATGCTCTTTCTTGACTTTGAGAAAGCTTATGATAGAGTTGAGTGGAGGTTTACCATTATGTTGCTTCAATCTTTGGTTTCCCCCCATTTTTTTGTAATGCTGTTCAAATTCTGCTCAAAGATGCCTGTGCTTAAGTTGAAGTTAATGGATCCCTCTTTGAACCCTTCCCTCTTGGTCACTCCATCAAGAAAGATTGCCCTTTGGCCCCTGCTCTTTTTTTTATTGTTACTGAAGCTCTATTCTATATTCTTAGAGATGACACTCTATCTCCTAAGGTTAGAGGTCTTTACCTTCCTAATAATGATGAGCTTATAAACAATCATTTTGTTGATGACACTGCCTTATTTTTTGAACTCATTGATAATAATTTTAAAAATCTACAAATCAAGTTGGATCTATTCTGTACCATCTCTGGTGCTCACATTTCTCAAGCTAAGTCCATATGCCTGGGTTGGGATGAGCAGGCCCCTGTTTGGTTTAATCAACATAGTTTCCAATGGGGAGGCCCTAATAAAATTGTCAAGTATCTTGGTATTCCCTTTTCTGTTGAACCTTCTCTTAAAGATATGTGGTCTTGGATTAAGTCTAAGATTGAGAATAAGCTTAATACATGGCATAACAAGTCCTTATCTCTTGTTGGTAGAATTCAATTTTGTCAAAAAATGTTGTCCTCTTATAGTATTTATTACTCTTCTGCTTGGATGTTTAATAATTATCAAATTTTAGAAATTCAAAAGGATATCATAGACTTTCTTTGGTCTGATGGTAAAGGCAATAAAAATTTTCATGTTGTTAAATGGGAATGGTGTCATATTGATAAAATTCTTAGAGGGTTGGGGCTTAAAGATCTCAAGTTGCAAGGTATTGCCCTCTCTACGAAATGGATCTTCCACTCTCTAGAGGGTGATAGCCCTTGGAGAGTTCTTGTTAGACATAACATAGAAAGGGGCTTCCCCAAAAAAGCTAGAACTTGGAAAAATCTTCCCTTTTTTGACCTTATTATTGGTAACTTCCTAGTTATTGTTCAAGGTTCTGCTGTATTCAAATCTATATGGCAAGCTTGGGACCATGTCCAAAAATTTATCACCAATAAGGAATTCTTGAACGACAAGAAAATCCATGGTGAAAGATCCATTTGGTGGAATCTAAACCTGAATGGAAAGCCCCTTGCCTTATCCCAAGGATATTCTACCAAATTTTGGGCTAAGATTGGTATCACTCAATTAGTTGATATTTTTGATCAGGATAAGCTTATTCCTTGGGAAGACCTCAAGGTTAAGTTTAATATTCCCGATTCTCATAAAAAGACTTACAATATGATTTTACAAGCTTCTAAAGGCCTTCCCTCTATTTGTCATGTGGATTCCATAAACACTTAAAATGTAAGTGGCCTGATGGGGTCATTTTGGATAAGCTTAAAGCTAAGAAAATTTACAAGATCATTGATCACAATGAAGATATTATTGATCATATTAACAAGATTTGGTATTGCTCTTCTGATATTAAAATCTGGAATAAATTGCTTGACAATATTCGGAAAAGTCTTGTGGAGCCTAAAATAAGATGTTTTAATTGGCTGGTCTTACTTGATAGACTCCCAATTAAAAGAGATAACCATAATTTTGATTATTGTAACTTATGTATGTTACTTGAAACTGGTAGACATATTCTTTTTTATTGTCTTTTTGCTAAAGAAATTTGGAATCTTTTTGGAATATATTATCCTGTTAATGTGAATATTCTTGAAATTGTTACTGGTCATATTAACGGTCTTAGTAAAGATGCTAATTTCTTTTGGAATATGTTTTCTTCTAACATTCTTTGGTAGATTTGGAAATGCAAGAACAAGGAAAAATATCAAGGTAAGCCGAGAATTCTTACCAAGTTTTTTTCGAAAACTCACCTATTTTAAAATCTTTCTATAGGTTCATACTATTGTGATGGTCAAAAAGGAGAAGCTGAGAAGGTTTCTCAAGGATGTGCATGCCACGTTCTTCTATTATGATCTCAAGCACGGTTATCAATGGAGGAGAACCCTTGATGATCTATGGGTTTTTGAACATACTTGCAAGAGACTTAACAAAAAAATCAGGAGAAACCTTAATACTAGGAACAAGGAGTTCTTTATGCTTACCTAGATCTAGCAGCACAAGAATATTGTTTGGATGGAAAGCCCACTCGGGTGGACTGCGTGGATCAATGTTTACTTTGATTTTCTACACTAGTCCTCTTGCTATCTCTGTTTTGTTCCTTTTGTAATTTTGGTACTTTGATCTTGGTTTGAGGCTCTGCCTCCTCGTTTGTTACTCGGTGAACTCATTGTATTTTTTTGATCTCTCTATAGTTAATAGAAAAAAAATACTAAATTCATATTTGGTAGTTAGAAGTAGTTTAAATTATTAGTTTGAAGTGAAGGACCAAATAAATGTGATAAGCAAAAATATATCATTTGGGAAAATACATCCATCTAAAAAAAACAATTAACCAATCAAATTGTAGAAAATTAATTTTCTAATTAAGTTGTGTTAAAAAAAGTTAAAATACAAAAAATATCTTGCATTGATGAAAGAATAATTATTGATAATAACCACTTAAGTTCACTAGCCTAGAAAAAAAAGAAAAAGTTACACCAATATTCTTTTTTAAAAATAACATTCTTAAATATTTATGCATAAACTCTCCATATCTACTTCCCTAACTCCATCTTTATATCTAATCCTATATTTCTATATATATTTATTTTTATATGCTTATGTCTCTTTTTCATGTTCCATTACTTACATCACATACCTCATGTACCTTACCATATATAGTCAAATATGTAGTCCATCCAACAACTCTAGCAACTAATTCTAGTCCTCATATTTTTCACTATCTCTTCCCAACCATACATTTTCATGTAACCCTAGCCCATCCTAATTCTATTAATATAACCCTAGCCCATCCTAATTCTATTAATATCTTTATATTATACAATCTCATCCTAATCATGTGTATCCCACCTTATCCATCCCTATATATTGGTTCAAGTCCTTTTCTAACCTATTGCATGGTGAAACCATTGCTATATGGTCTTAAATTTTGATTACACTAATGATATTTAAACCTAACAGATCCTTAACCCCTCTCGTTGTCACTAAGTCAAAGACAAATTCATTATACAAAGCCTCCTACCCATTTATTGTGTTATTCAATGCAATCTATTAATTTTTTTAATATATTCTTTGCATCTTGATAGTGAAGAAGTCCTACCCAAAATTTATAACCTCGAATACATAACCTTACATTGTATTTGAAAAAAATAGAAAATTAATATTTTTATTATAAAAGCAATTTAAATGTGTGACCTACATTTTATTATTAATATTATCAAAAATTAGATTTCTAATAATTATTTTATTATTATTATATCCTAAACAATAAATAATTTTGAACCACATCTCATCATTTTCACACTCGATAAGCATATTCTCACTTAAGTTTAACCTTTTCACACCTACTAAAATATAATTCAACTTCATAAATAATAGCATACACAAAGGTGCGCTAAAAAAACATTCTTTCATGAGATTAATCTCCACCTTTCAATGTTTATCCTCTAACACTCCCTCCAACATTGTCTTTACTTTAATTTTGAAATAAATATAATTACTTAATATCGATACATTTCGAAAAGTTCTCTCGACAAAGATTTTTCCTAACAATCATAAACTCTTCTAAAAACTAGTGTGTATATTTTATCTAGAGCATAATTAAAATGAAATTTAAAATCTTAATAATAAGTCGTTTTATTGGAAATATTTTTTAATAATATTACAATACTATTTATGAAAAAATTAAATAGTTAATTTTACAACAATGATCATCTTAACAAATATAACATTTTAAATACTAGCACAACAAGACATGCAACTAACTGACATGCAACTAACTGACATGAATCTTTTATTTCTAACACAACCCATATATTCACCCTAACTTGGAAAAAAATAAAGGGATTTTGGTTAAAAATACACTCAATCAATTTGATCTCCTGACTTCTTTTTCTTGAGTTAGAATAATATTTTAGATTGGTCCATTTCAACTCATATCATTCTTTGGTCCTCACATAGGCTTTGTGAAAGGGCCTTGTGATGTTTCTTAACAAATCTATAAAGATAAACTGCATATATTTTAAGCACTATTTATTTTTATTTTAAGTCATTTCCTAATAACATTTGAAGCTTAAAGATGAATCATTGTTAAAAAACTATACAACTTTAAGGTATCTAAGGGGAAGAAGATAATTGTTGTCTGTATTAATAGTTACCCCTAAATACCTTGATTAACCCTAAGTTTTCCTTTGTTTTTTCCAACTCTCTTATGTTCATTGAGATGTGAAAATTTTAATATCAATCAATTGTATGTGGACTATGATATTTATGGTGGATTTGAATATTCTTGTTACAAATAGTATTATAATCATCTTTTTGTTTCTCTAATTGAAGCTTTATTTTATAAAGGTCATCTTACTATTTTTTATGTTGTATTTTATGGAGTACATCTTGCTATTAGTATTAATCTATTAATTTAAATAATATAAAAATTTATTTTATTCATTCTATTATTATTAGTGTTGTTCTTAGTCTTTTAATTATAATTGTTTATTCACATTATGTTCTAGAAGCGATTGAAAGTCCATGTAAATGCGTGCAGGTGACCATGCCAAGCTAGATGGAAATGATTTTTTAAGTTAGTCAAGTCAGTGAACGACGATCTTGGTAAAAGTTAAGTTTCTAAATTGAGAAAATGTATGTGAATGGATTTGCACCACCCTAAAATATAAGTCTAGATATTTAGCCAACTCAGCTTGTTTTATTCCATCCATGTTATTAATTCTTATATATCTTTCTTGCCTACATAAAACATATATATCCCAAACTAAAGTTATTTTTAAATTTTAATCATCTCCATTCTTCTCTGTTGAAAAGAGCTTGTTTTGAAGTGAAGAACCTGTAATGGAACAATCATTATTTTTTCAACGATGTCAAACCTGCTACCTACTGGTGAGACAATTGCATTTTGGTCTGAAAATTATCATGTGGTTGATTGATGAAGAGGATTTTAAAAGAGGAGATAACAAGAACACCTAGAGAAAGGTTGAGTTATTTGGTATATAAAAGTAGCACTGAGATCAAGTAAGACATTGATACTATAGTATATTGTTTATCTACTTAAAGTCTGAAACGAAAGATTACTCAAGTTAAGATTGAAAGAAGATCAAGTAAGAAAAGTGTCTCCCAAGTCCTGTCGAGTAATCATTGCAAGTCGAGAAAAAATCAATAGAAGTCGAGTGAAAATCAATAGGTGTCGAGCAAAGAAGAAAAATAGTGCAAATTGAGTAAATGTTAGTATATGTCGAGTAAAGTTTAGTTGGTGTAGAGCATCAGTAAACTTTAGTGTTTGACGAGTGAACTAGTGTTGGTCGAGTAACATAATAATATAGATGTTGAGTGATAACAAATAGTGTTAAATCAAAGATTTGTCAAATTTGAGTTGACTAATTTGATTTCTCGAATTATGTGAGGCATGTGGAAGATGACTATGATTCAAGGTAAACTATTTTAAGGGGAATTGAAGAAAGATTGTAGAGGAAGTTTCTAGAGGAACCAAATGGAAAAGTGGGTAGATTCATTGAATCCTACCTAACCCTAAAATGGACAATTGTGATTAAGTGAAAAAATATCTAAACTCCCTATTTATAGAGATAGTTGGCCAGAAGCAAAGGTTGTCATGTGCAAGAACCTAAGGAAGACAAGGAGTCTAAGGTATTGCTTCATCTAGTGGCCAAACAAAGGAGATTGTAGTTGGCATATAAAGCAAGAAGGCTTAAGGGGATGAATGGTTGAAGGGTGAACAAGCTATTAGAGCTAAAGAGTATGAGTTCCAAGCAGAATAGAGGACTGAAATAGAGATCTGTAATCTATAAATGAGGTGTAAGTTTTATCATATCAAGTCCTATTGTTACTTTCTAATAATTGTACCAGTATGGATAAAATTCTTTGGATTAAGGTTGAGTTAACAACCATTTATAAATCCTTTAACCGGGTGACATTCTAATGGAATGGTCTAAAATCCTCTAACAAGGCTCACTTCTAATAGGGTAATTGAAATCCTTTAACCAGGTCACATTTAATAGTGTGTATTGTAACCTTTAACAAGGCATCACTTTAGAAAAGTGATAATTAGTAGCATGTTACTAGTGGTTTCTCCCAAATTGGGTTTCCACGTAAAATCTTTGTGTCAAATTGTGTGAATATTCTTATGGTATTTCATGTTTGTATTTCTGCAAAGTTATTTTGACTTAGGACAATAACCTACAAAATTAAGGTATTGTATGATCTATTGGATACATATATGTTGAGCTTTTATGGATATGGATTTGATTAGTACTAAATAGTTTTATTTGTACATGTGGACCTTGGATAAAATTGATTCACCCCCCAGTTATTCTAAAGAATTCCAACATTATTCCTCTGTCCTTTCCCCTGCTAGCAAAAAGTATTATTATCTCAAATAACTATTTATTTATATTTTATTATTATTTATTGATTAATTAGTATTCAATGTCATAAACCTAATATATTTTATGGAGGAGGATATTTGCAAGGATGAAAGTAGCCCTAAGCCTTCAATACAACTGAATAAGAAGGTTAGCATATTCAAATAATAAAAGAAAATAAGTGTTACGTAGTGGATAGTACTTGTCGTTAAAAAATAGTAGAGAGAAATTATATTTGTTCGAAATGATAAAATTGGAATTCTATTTAGAATATTAAATTGAATTATAGTATCAGGATGGAGAACAAAAGTTAAACACTATGCAACATATGATTGTTCAAGTTAAATTATGCAACAAAATAATAAGTTAGTTTACTTGTACATCAAATTAACAAAATTAAAAATTGAAGATGAATTGTACTTCGAAGAAATGCAATATTTGACAATAAGATTGTCCCTTGAAAATGTAAAGTATTTTAATTTAAAATGTATTGTAAAAGGATAATTTAAAATTAAATTAATTCAAAAATTCAAAATTAAATAAAAACTAAATTTAGTGAACAATTTAAAATATTTTATTTTAATTGATAAATAATCTTAAAATACTTCAAAAAATAAATAATTGTAACATAAATTAATAAATATAATCTAAAATCAATATTGTTAGTATTGGACTCCTAATCATCATTATCATCATCATCATCATGGAAAGTAGTAGGCTATTATATATGTAAAGAGTTTATGAACAATCACTTAAACACAATATAACAATTAATAGTAAAAAAATAGATAAACATCATTCTATCAAACTATGTGTGAAATTATAACATCCCAAATAACGTAGTGACAATAGAGAAATTGCTCTAGTATTATGTTAAAGAAACATCCATTGATGATAGAGGATTAGTTAAAGTAACTTCTGGAAAAGATATTGTATGAGATGTGTACCTTGCAAACAAGCCATCATAATTTCAAAGATACGACCCCAATAGAAACCCGACTAATTAATTGAGAAACAATTTTGTTCAACAATGTAACAACCTATATTTGAAGCTTAATCTATCACTCTATATGTGGAGCCTGATGGACAAATTGCTCTTAACTTATGTGTATGCTAAGTTTCCAAAGAGAAAAATGCTAGTAACTAGGGAACAAATACACCCAGACAAGCAAAAGATGACTAACTGGTAATAAAATGCATCCCATGAGATTGTGTGAGAACTATAAAGAAGTTTTTTCTTCATAATTTAGTTCTATTTAATTGTAAGATAGTTGCTATGGAAAAAGCTTCACGAAATAGCTAGTCACGAAAACTGCATCAATAATTATATTTATTCTAAAAATATAATAACTATTTTTTATGATTTTATGATTGGCCAAAATTAATTAACTAATATAACACGACTCAATCCAATAGTATTGCCCTATGACAATTACTAATAATCACATATTTTGCTTAGTCATTCGCCTTGATAATAAATGGAACTATTTCTATTATAACTGGAGATGGATGTTCTTTTAATTGACAAAATCCTAATTGGTATGTACAACACGTTTTCTGCCACCTCTTTACTTTTTGTGGTATTTGACTATGCCAGGTTTTCGGACGAAACCGATGACAGCTCCCTTAGGAATAAGCCTAATGACTTAATTATGACTTTTAAAGTCATAAATGATCACTATTTCCACACTAGCTTGTATCTTAATAGAAAGGAAATTATTAGAAAAATAAATAAATACTTTAAAATTACATACATATTTATTTTAAACTAATTAATAAATATGTTGGTATATTTTCCGTTGTGCCAAAAGTTCAAACTTTCAACAAACATCACAAACACTAGACTTACCTAGATCTACGAGAAGCAATTAAGTCATGTTGCGAACCCCGAAGGAGGTGCTGACCACCAAGTCTACAAAATATACAACCTTCTTATAAATGATAGAGCTTATATTTTAAACTCTATAAATGAAAATAATAAAAATAAATAATTTAAACTTACATTCATAAATTAACTAGTCAAATAATTTGTTACCCACAAATATAAATTTCTATTTCGAATTTGAGTGAATAACCTACCATTTATATTTCTCTTTCAACATAAATCAATTAAAAAACTAAACTATGTTTTAGCCAATATTTAAGATTTTTTCTTAAACTTTTTTAATTTTAGAAGAATGTATATATTTAATCTATATTATTTTTAAAATCTAATTAAAGTTATACATATAGCTCAAAATAGAAAATTTGGCTCAAAATAGAAAATTTTAAAACTATAATTTATTTCTTAAAATTAATATTTTAAAGATAACTTTTTTTTATCAGTAAACAACCAAAGTCTAGATTAATTATTATCATTTGTTGGAATTAATTATTATATGTTAAGTGAAGGTAGATTTGAACCCAAGACCTCCCATATGAGAGGCTCGCAAGTTACCATTGCGTTGTAGGCTTTTGTTTAATATTTTGAAGATAATTATTTTGTTTAATAATATAGTGAATGTAAGCATGATAATTGTCACAAACGCGCACGCGCACGCACACACACACACACACACATTTTAGAATGAAATTCATAAATAAGGTTCAAAATTTGTTTAAATCAAACATATATAATTATGTAATTCGGTGTGTTAATTGTTATTCTTTCATCAAACTATCAAAATGCTAACCACCTCTACGTGGGCCACATACTCTCCTTGGACTCATGTCAATCACTTGCAACACTCAAGTTTTCATTAGTAAGGTTAGCTCTTAAATCATAATTTTTAGTCAATTATTTATCAAATAATATCAATTAATTGTATATTTGGCAATTGATTAACATCTACTCATAGTCTCAAATTATAAATTTATTCTCATATTTTGATATGATCATATAAATGTTAAAAATAGTACAATTACATGATTATTAAATCATTAATCTAACTTTTATAATGCACATTAATTAGGTGTCAAATAATTCTATTAAGAAGTCAAAGTCAAAGAGAATTTTTGCATTGTCTCTTGATGGCAAGGACATACAAGGTTGAGATGTAACATCCATCCCCACTAGCAAGAGATAGTGTCCTAATGTCTCACACATACACATGCACATAGTATATAAAGTATTAAGATTTTTATGAAATTG
This sequence comes from Cupressus sempervirens, assembly GCA_028749045.1. Taxonomy (NCBI): domain Eukaryota; kingdom Viridiplantae; phylum Streptophyta; class Pinopsida; order Cupressales; family Cupressaceae; genus Cupressus; species Cupressus sempervirens. Next base: position 161,823,861 of record CM053790.1, on the reverse strand, counting down.
AAGCACAATAATACATTTATGCCAACACACTAATAAGAGCACATGAGGACACATGAAACATTTCTACCTCATATATTTCCATAGACATCCCTTAAGTATATGAAATTCTTAAAAGAAAAGCATGTCATAGATAACAACTTAAAAATCACATGGGAAACATCTTACACATATCAATCATTAGAAAAATAGCTTAAAGCACTCATACACACATAATGCATGCATAAGTATGTTATAACTTCATCCTTGCTACCAAATAATACTCATAAATGTCATATAAATAAATATACCCACAGGAAGTTAAATGTTTCATCCTAACAAATGTTTTCCTATTATTCTCTTTAAAATTAAAATCCAACTTGATCATTAATCAATAATTTAAATGCACAATAAGTGGGATGACCTCGTAACAAGTTGGTTTATCATGGGCCTCACAAATATGAGGTCTTATATTTGACTACCAACCAAACTAATGATTACTTGATGCACCGATGATATGTCAATTAATTTCCCCACTTGTATGTTTGTTCGGGGTCTGTTTGTTAGAGTAAAGCTTTCATTTAATTTCATTTATTAAATTCCTTTACTCCCTTCTTAAGATTTCACTTTATGCACTTTGCATTTCCATTTAATAATTAATTAGTAATTATTAAATGTCATTTACCTTTTAGAGTTTCCTTTTTAGGTTTTTGATCTCCTTCTATAAGGATTGATCTTTTGTAATTATCTCTCGATTCTTTTCAGTCTGATAATATATTTTGCATATTCTCATAGAAAAACCCTTCTCTTCTTTGCTCTTTCTTCTCTATGATAGGTTCTTGCATGTAGGTATTCTTTGGGCTTTATGGATTTGTATTGCTCAAATCCTCCATGGTATTAGAGTTGAATCTGATGTAGCTTGTTCAGTATTTGGAGAAAAAGAAGAATGAGGGTTTGATAGAACAAATCTAGTGTTTTTGAGTATTTTCTATGAAAATAAGGGGGTCTCTAATTTTTAGAGCACTTTGAGGACAAACAGACTTCATGGTTGGATTCAAAAGGTGTCAAAACCCCTATTTTCATATAAGGTTTGTCAATTTTGGACAACATTGACTAGGAAGGCAAAAAAAATTGCTTAACAGGGTTGTATGACCTCTACATGCACTTTGAGTTAGAGAAAATCATAAAAAGATAAATTGCATTTTGAACATTTTTTTTTATTGTTGATGGTTTTAAAAAACTATATTAATTAATGAAACCACTAGGGGTCCCAACAAACTACTACAGTGATCGCAGACGGTCAGCTTAACTGTTGTGGCCTTCAACCTACCAGTTGCCCTAGCTAAGTCGTGGCTCCGCCAAACTACCACCACTACTTAGCCAGAACGCACCCCTATTGCCTCTTCTTTGTTTGAGTGTCATTTTTAGGTCACCTCCTCCCCCCTCACCCAACCCGCGATCATGTGGGGAGGCCAAGGGCCTAGTTTTTAGCCCCTTGGCAAGTTTTTTGGGGGTTTCAAAAAAAAATTTCCCTTCTAGAGGCCCTGTCAGTTTTTTGGCTCTAACTTGAGCATATGGGGGTCTTTTTTTGATTTGAAAGAAATACCAGAAAGTTGATTTAGAGATGAAGACAATTATACAAGTATTGTTTGGAATTTTTTTAGTTTGGTACCTATTTTTGTACTCAAAGTCTGATGATGCCTTCAATTTTCTGGGGGGCATAACTTGTTCACTATAGCTCCATTTTTTGTCAAAAAAGCATAAAAAATATCTTCTCAAGAACTTTCTAGATTCTCTATCATTTCACCAATGTTTTATACTAGGTATTTGTGATACACATCTGAATCTTGTTTTCTATATTCTCATATATGCGTTCCTTCTGCAAGCTAGGGTTTATATTTTTCACATTGTGGGGGTGTTTTATCTTTTTTGTTATAATATTAGCATATCAGAAAAATTTCAAAACCCCTTCTTAAAACAATGGCCGAGACCTCTTCTTCTCTAGTAGTTCTAAACCCACACAACTATCACACATGGAAATATCATATGCAGTGACTTCTTTGTTCAAATGGTTTGTTGTCTTATTTAGATATAGTGCAACTAATATTTTAGAGTCAATACCAAACTTTACAATACGAGAATAAGATGGATGAAGCCAAAGGTTTGATTTCTTTGAGTGTTTCAGACAACTTACATTTTCATCTTGATGAGTGTTCCACTCCTCAATCAATGTGGGAAAAGTTTAATGACTTGTTTAGCACCATCAACGAGTTTAAAGCACTTCAGATTGAAGCAAAGCTTCCTTCTCTTGTACTTGATGCTTTCCCCTCTATTGAGGACTTTCTTATGAGTTTCAAATGACAAAGAATTTTTTTATAGGGATACAAGAAAGAGAAGATAGATAAGGAGTGCATCTATCTAATTCTATGAAAGCTTCGAGGAAACTTTTCAATTTTCTCTTCTACCTTCTATTACACCATGGATGCCTTGGGTCCCAGATTTGTCATGCTCACTTTTGAGGTCTTTTGTAATCACTTAACTAGAGAGAAATCCAAGCTTATACTGTTGGATACTATCATCGGCTCAAAGGCATAGACATGGGTTTCTTAGACATCTACAGGGAAGTTGAAGTAGAAACCAAAGCACAAGACAAATTCAGTAGGCAATGAGAGTTCCTTCAAGCCTACTCCTAAATTAGATGCTTAGAAACCCTCTCCGAAGGATAAATCTTCCTCGAAGACTTAGAAGCACACATGTGATCCTTGTAGTTTTTGTGGCAAGGAAGGAAATATAGTTTCCAAGTGTTGGAAATGTCTTGAGGCTTTAGAGGAGGCCATCCATTAACACAGTATTGCTTCTCTTATGCCCCCACCTCCTCCTTTAGGGAAATGACATGCTCTTTCTACATGAGCTTTGTCTTCTACAACTACTTGGATTCTTAATTACAAAGCTTCACACCATATGAAACACTCACTTGATTTGGTTACCTCACTTGCTTTGAGTGTTACTTCATAGATTGCAGTTGGTGATTCTACATAGTTTTCAGTCACTAGTTCAAGAACTATCTCTTTAGAAGGTGTTTCACTACATGATGTTCTCTTGGTTCCTTTCATTTCTACAAACATCATGTCTGTCTTTCTGATTTGTCATTCTGGCTCTGGAAAGATAATCAATTTCTCATCACACAATGTGGTTATTTGAGACCTCCATTAGCCTTACTTGGTTGTTGCTACTGAGAGATTTGAACTCTAGTTTCATTTATATCAGTTTGATGGCTTTGAGAGCTCTTATTCTACAAGTGTTTCTCTCATTGTTCATGCAGACACAATAAGCAAGCTTTGGCATGAGTGTTTTGGCCATGTCAACTACAAATATCTACAATAAATGAGTACATAGGAGCTAGTGATTGGGCTACCTCAGATCTCTTGTACTGATGATGTGTGTCAAGGCTATGCACTTGGAAAACATCGTAGAGGTCCATTTCCAACAGGGAGATCCACATGTGCTAAGGAACCATTGAAGTTGATACACAAGGTTCTTATGTCATTTTCCACTCCATCTTTTCCAGGTGCTCTATATATTCTCACCTTCATAGACAACTTCTCTAGATGTACATGGGTGTACTTTTTGAAGTACAAGTTTGATGTCTTTGATTCATTTCAAATATTTAAGACATTTGTAGAGAAGCAGTTTGGTCTTTCTGTCAGACATATACACACTAACAATGGGGGGGAATATGTGAATCAGTCTTTCAATGATTTTTGCACTGAGCATGGTTTACAACATTCGTTCATAGTTCCCTATACCCCTTAGCAGAATGGGGTTGTAGAGAGAAAGAACAAAACATTATGGGAGATGGCCAATTTTATGATACAATCCTGAGCTATGGTTTCTTCATTTTGGGATGAGGCTATAAATTGTGCCAATTATATTTAGAATTGAATGCCTTACAAGGCATTGTGACACTTGACTCCTAAGGAGGCTTGGACTCATGTCAAGCCAGCTGTTTCTACTTTTGAATTTTTAGTAGGGAGGCTTAGGCATTTATTCCATATGCTCAATGTAAAGCCATAGAGAAGAAGAGTTGACGACTTATCTTTGTTGGCTACTATGAGGATATGAAGGCATATAGGTTATTTGATCCTAATTCTAGAGATCTCTTATTTTGATGAGATGTTTAGTTTGATGAGCATTATCCTTAGATGGAGCCACCATCAACAACTTCTCCTTCAATACTAGTACTTCCTCTAATCCTCCATAGGATTATGCATCATCTGAGGAATATCTTGATATTGACCCCCTTTTAGCACCTCCACTAGTTTTCTAATGAGTGCCCAAGTGGGTTCATGATATTGTTGATGTAGCAAGACCTATGTTAGGTGATCCTCTAGATTCTAATCACACTCATGCTCAGACTTATGGTACTTGACTCTTGAGTCATGCCATTTTAGACGATCCACAAAGTTTTTCATATGTGATATGACACTAAGTGGGATAGGTCTATGGATGAGGAGTACTCTTCTTTGATGAAGAACCACACATGGGATCTTTGTCCTCTTCCAAAAGCAAGAAAGTTGGTCCGGTTCCAGTGTGTGTATAGTAACAAGTATGTTGTACATGATTCAATTGATAGGTACAAGAATGGGGGTATTGATTACTTTGAGACCTTTTACCCTATTGCCAAGATGAATTATATTCTCCTTGTACTCTCTCTTGCAGCTTGACAGGGATGGACAATTTTTTAGATGGATGTGAAGAATGCCTTTTTGCATGGGAACCTTCATTAGGAGATCTATATGGAGCAGCCTCATGATTTTGTGTAGGACTCTTCATTGGTATGCATGCTTCAGAGGTCTTTATATGGTCTCAAATAGGCCCCTCGGGCTTGGTATTAGAAGATGGATTCCTTCTTGCTTGCTTCATAGTTCACTTAGTGTCATTCTAATCCTACAATTTACATTCAATGTCACAGGGTTGAATTTTTGATACCTATGATTTATGTAGATGATCTCATCATTATAGGTAGTTCATCCTCCATGATATAGAGTGTTTAGAGAGCCTTGAAAGAGTATTTTGAGATGATAGACCTTGGACTTCTGCACTATTTTTTGGGCCTACAAGTTGTTCAGTCTTCAGATGGGATAACCATTCTCCAATAGAAGTATTCTCTTGATATACTTTAGAGATTCAACATGCTTGATTGCAAGCCTAGTCCCACACCTTTTTAGTCAAGTGTTTTTTTATCTACTACTTACACTACTAAAATGGATTCCACCTTATATAGAAAGCTTATGGATAGTTTATTGTACCTAACACACACACATTTTTATATTTCCTCTGTGGTTAGACTTGTCTCTCGATTCTTCCATGATCAAAATGAGAGTCATTGGCAAGCTTCCAAATGTATCTCAAGGTATGTTAGGGGTGCTACATGTTATGATATTCATTACATATCAGGGGATTCTCAAATTATTGGTTACACAGTGGCTGGTGATATTGATGATCACAAATCTACTTCTAGATTTATCTTATGTCTTAGTTCTAGTCCTATCACATGGTCTTGCAAGAAGAAACATGCTCAAGCATTATCATCAACAAAGGCAGAGTAAAGGACACCTGTGCTAGCTAGTCAAGAGGTTTTGTGGCTTTAACGATTGATGACAAAGTTTGGATTTCCTCCTGATAGTCCCATCTTCCTATGGTGTGAAAATTAGAGTGCTATACACATTTCCTACAACCTAGTTGAGAATCAATAGACCAAGCACATTGAGCTTCTCATGCACTTCATCAAGCATCTAATTTAGGATGGTCCTTTAAGCTTGGATTACATTCCCACTACTAAGCAGGTTGCAAACATCTTCACTAAACCTTTTGCATCCCCATGGTATCTTTAGTTGCGTCCTATGCTTAGGGTGAAGGAAGTTGTCCTTGGGGGGTCTCAGTGATGAGTCCTTCCTTCCTTCTTTTCTTTATATCTCTTTTTGGAGTAGGGTTTTTCCCACTGGGTTTTCTCTATTTCTCTATTTTATAAAGATTTGGTTGTGATTGGGTACCTCATCAGGCCTTGTTGTTGGCACTCAAATTTTCTTTTGGCATAATTTGTAGCTACATTATTGCTCATCTTAAGTGGGGGTGTTAGAGTAAAGCATTAAGTTAATTTCATTTATTAAATTACCTTTACTCCCTTCTTAAGATTTCACTTCATGCACTTTTCATTTCCATTTAATAATTGATTAGTAATTATTAATTGTCATTTACCTCTTAGGGTTTCCCTTTTAGGTTTTCAATCTCCTTCTATAAGGATTGATCTTTTGTAATTACCTTGTAATTATTTTTAGTCTGATAATACCATTTGCATATTCTTAGAGCACAACCCTTGCCTCTTCTTTGCTTTTGCTTCTCCATGACAAGTTCTTACATGCAGGTATTCTTCGAGCTTTGTGGATTTGTACTGCTCAAATCCTTCACAGTTGTTACAGATTTGTATGTGTTTTAAGTTCATTGTCGTCATCTTAGAATTTGATGCTCCCATTGCCACATATGTCATATATTGTGTTTGATGTTAGATATTATGCCCATTGTCATATGCTAAGTGGAGTATGTTGTTGCTTGACTTGTATTATCATTCTCACACATGCTAATCAGATGCAGTATGTAGACTTCACACACTTGAGGGAGATATAAGGAGCGGGGAGCTATAAAGAGATGGTGAGATAAGATGTATTGTATGGATAATGTAAGGGGTTACCAATTCACAAGATAAAACTCAAAGATTATGGGCCTCTAAGGAAAAGATGGATGCACATAGGTGTGACATAGGTGAGGCCTTGTGTCAATGTAAGGAGTATCTGATGGGGCTATGTCATGTTTTGGACACACATAGTTGTGGTGTAGGATCATGTCATGGCACTTATATACAAGGTGTATCCAATGGGGTTGTTTTGTGTGATGTTCCCACTAGCATAGTTATGGTATAGGAAAAGTGTGGAGCTAAGTTAAGGTGAAATCTTGGGGTTGTGCTATGTGATGTCCCCACTAGCATGGTTGTGGTGTAGGAAAGGTGTGAAACTAATTTGAGGTGTAATTGTAGAGGGTAAGTATCAATGTGTTTCAAGGATGGCTTAGGTAGTCAACCTCCCTCAAGAGGGATGAATCAAAGTAGTCCTTCCCTCTAGTCTCAGGATGAGATAGTGGTGACACATAGGTTTAGGAGTGAAGAAGAGTAGCTTCACCTTATCATGTTGTGGTGAGATTTGGTGGTAATGCAAGGGTCCCTCTCTCAGTGAAGCAAAGTAGCTAAGCCAATGTCAATGATGACTTGATGGTAGTTTTCTAAGGCCTAAAAGCTAGGGAAGTGAACTATCTAGTCTATTAGTTTAATCAATTCACTCTTTCACTTGTTAGGATATGCTTTGACAAAGCTAACCATGAGAAACACCCAAATTTAGGGAGAATGCACAAGCTCCAACAAAATTTGTACGGTCTATGTGATTCTAAATTATTTTGTAATTTGAGAAGAACCTTATCCTAACTTAGATGGTACCCATTCCTTCTCCCCTATCAAGCAGATATGTCATTGTTTAAGGATATGTAAAATGGATGCTTGTCTAGCAATGGGTTGGAAGAGTGGTGAAGTATTTCCATATCACTCTCCTTGTTATGAGTTCTATTGCCCCCACATAGGTTGATAGTATGTTTCCCCAAATACATGAATATATACCTATAATATACCTTATTCGTGGATTAGAGATCTAAGCTAGAAGTCAAAACCAAGAATATTTCCAAACTTTTTCTTCTAGTCCATAATGTACTTCCCAGATGATATATGAAGTGATAATCTCCCTTGACTTAAAAATAAAGTTTCACATTGCTAAACAACTGATGGATTTTCTATTGTCATTATTCTAGTGCTATTGATGGAATCTAGATATTTTGCTTCCAATATTTTGACCAAAAGTGTTGAATGGTTAGTGTACATTCTCTATACTAGCTTAGCTCCAAAATCTATGTTTCTCAAATGCATATCTTGTAATCCAACCTCCAACCATCTTATCTTTAATCACGTTTCTTAGGGAAACTAGAGAAATCATATTTTTCTCAATCATGTTATCTTGTCATATGAATTTTTCAATGATCTTTTTAAGTTATTTAATGACTAATAAAGGAGCCTTGAGAACTAAGATGAAGTTATTTGGAATCGTAGCAAGACAAGTTTTAGCCAGAAGATTTTTGCTTGAAAGTGAAAACCACCTTATCTTCCACGTTGAAGTTTTAGCTCTTAGTCTATCATTAATTGGAGCCAAAAAACTACATTTATTCACACCCATAAAGAAAGGGATTCCCAAATAAGAGCTGGGTAGATAAGCTTCTTGGAAAACTAGAGCAACCATAGTCCTATTTTTTAAGGAAGTCTTGACATTGAAAATAAAAATGGTTAATTTTCAATGATTTTGACCTGAGGAAACCTCATACATATTCCTGATGGACTTTATTTTCTCTACTTCAATGAGTGTGACTTGCCCAAAGAACAATGTATCATCAAAACATAATGATTGGGTAACTACAACTATTGTATGAGCAATTTGTATGCCTTGTCAATTTCCTTAATCATGTGCTTTAGCGAATGATATTCATAATTCTTCAGTCATTGTGATGAATAGGAAAGGGGATAGTGGATCACCAAGTTTCAAAATCCTTGGGTGTTATTAAATGAACCTACAAGAGTGTCATTAATGAGAATTTAAAAAATAGGTCCTCTAACATAAGTAAAATTACAATTATGCCATTTGTGGCTAATCCAAATGCTACGAGGATCTTATGAAGGAATACCCAGTTTATTTTATCATATGCTTTGAGCTATTCAATTTGACTACACTTGTTGGGAGCTTCTTTTGTTTTATTGAATGCAAAAATTCATGTGCCATCATGACACCCTCAATAATTTCTCTAACTAGGAAAACACCTCCTTGTTTAGTTGAAACAATGTTTGATATTAAATTTTGAAGTCTAAGATATATGACTTTGGTAAAGATTTATATGCTATATTATAAAAAGAAATTGGCCTATAATCTACAAACATGTTTGACATATTGGTTTTTGGAACTAAGGCAATATTTTTCACATTATTATCATTTTTGAAAAAACATTATATTTATACTAATAATAACTAGTTCAAAAATAGCTCTCAGAGAAAAAAACCAAAAAAGAAAAACTGAACGGTCATTGCCTGATACAAAAAGGATGTAGAAGAAGAAAGACTACATCTAGAGAGAATATCTATCAACACTAATGAATCTTGTTCTTGTGATTCTAAAATCTAGAACATTGTGATTACAAAGAGCCTAAAACTCATACGAATACAATTCATTGTTTGGTGTCAGAGACAACACCAAGAGCCAAGCCATAAAAGTTTCCACCATTGATCTTCATCCAAAATTGCAATTGATACTGTAATATTAGAAAACCATATGATGCAAGTGTAATCCAAGACCTTGAACTGCATACAATATATCAAAAGAACAAGTGATATTCATACAAGTAAAACATGTGAAATTACAAAGAAGTCATGATTTACTATCATGTAATATTTGAGAAGGGCTCAATCATTATACTAAACATATTCTTTAGTCATAATATTAACCAAGTTGTGGGAATCAAGGAGATTTAAGTGGGGAAAGAAAAGAATTAATATAAACCCCAAAAGTACCCAAATTAGCGAGACAATCAGCTAATAGATTGTCTTTTCTATAAGTATGCATGATGTAACAATCAAAGATTGAATCAAGAAGAGACCATACTTGATGCAATATATATTGTATGAACCAATTATATACATGATGTTTAACTCACACATTAATAATAATGGTTGAATCCCCTTCAACATTTAACTTAAATATACATAGTGATTTTGCAAGTTCCAGACCAAAAAGCAAGGCCATACACCATGACCAAATCCAAAATATAATGATAGGCATCATACACAAACTCCATGATCCACTACTTTGATGTACAAAAACCTGGGTTATGCTTGATATGAATGGGGAATAATCTCGCTTAGCCATTCTTGTCTAAGATGGACTGTATCGTTCTCTGTCATAAGTTTCTCCAATATAAGTATTATCGTTGGAAATATATATATGCAGTGACTATATTCATATATTGCAGATTGATATTGTCAAAATTTCATTTTGCAATGGATCAAAAGTCATCCATGTTCAATTCTTTCTATAGATTTTAACTTTCTTTCTTAAAAAAACAATATATATTTGCATGTAGCTCTGATAGGCGTCGTATAAAAGAATTATAAGATTTGGTTACACTCATTATTTGTGGCATGTATCAGTTGTTGACTATGCCTACGGTTTGTAATGCTGAGTTTCTGGAATAGATTGTGTAGAGATTTTTCATCAATGTTTCGAATCACACTACGTGATACATAATTTGACACCTCTTGCTCTCTCTTCCTGATGATGGATCACGTAGTGTGATTTGAAACATTGATGAAAAATCTCTACACAATCTATTCCAGAAACTCAACATTACAAATCATGGATTGTGGAAATTTGATTGCATTAATATGCCTATGGTTCTTCGTGAATCATCAATGTCCATTTATGATTAATGCAATGTCCTTGAATGCCTTCTAGGTCAAAATAAAACATAGTGAGTTGGATCAATAATTGATTGGAGAAGGTTGAAATAACTGCATAGTAATTGCAGCAATAACTTTCCAAGAGTTGTAAACATACAACGTGTAGGAGTTGTAGAATGCATATTATTTTAGTACTTAGTCAACCAATTTTAGGATAGTATGGATTATTTATATGGGTTTATAAATCTTGTGTTATGGATTAGCTGTAAGAACAATTATGAACTCTTCTATGCTGAAGAAGAATTACAAGGTCACATGATGTCTCCCGGAGTCATTACCTAATATCAATGAAAGAACAAAGTGCTTTCCAAGCTGGTACTAGATTTAAAGAAGCATAATCCTTACTATTCATTGGTCACTTTCTATAACAATGTCCTACAAGAGTGAAATCAAATATAACTTAAGTATCCAATACATTATATAAAGAAGCCAAAAAATGATATGCTCAAACATATTTCATATAAAAATCAAAACAATGACAACTATTGCTTCAGTTGCTCACTTTATGGTCACAATCTATAACAATATCTTACAAGAGTAAAGTCAAATATAACTTTATTATCCAATACATTGTGTAAAGAAGCCAAAAAATGATATGTTCAATGCTATTTCATAGTGAAATCAAAATAAGAAGAATTGCTCCTTTAGTCTCTCACTTTGACAAGGCGGTCTAAAGACATGCACCACTTTGCATATTGTGCTTTCTATTAAAGATCAGATGTGCAATATGTGAAGTGCCAAGTATATCCTTGGTAGGACTGGGAAATATTACTTGGCGTAACTTATTGTTTGATTTCCCTCTCTATGTGATGGATTGTTATATGTACCTTAATACAATGTACAAACTTGTATCTAAGAAAATGGTCCTCATCATAAATATGTCCAGTTATGAAGTTAGTATTTCTAAAAACATTCCTCATTTGATTTGATTATTTACTTGCACACCTTGTGAGATGAGTTGTAGAGTATCCAACCCAAATCTATCCAAGTTGTTGCGCAAGAGAAAAACCAACACTCATCAGTGATTTCAAACCATTCTATATCATATGTAAACTTGATATTGTAATGTTTTTTTTTTAAAATGAAAGGTCAACACAAGTCGTGGGGACAACCAACCAATGCATCACATGAAATACAAATATTTGTGCTAATAAAAAAAAATAGGGAGCATGGTGAAGCAAAACATACCACCCAATGCATCACATGAAATACAACATATTTGTGCTAATAAACAAAAATAGGGAGCATGGTGAAGCAAAACATACCACCGAATGCGTCACATGAAATACAACATATTTGTGCTAATAAACAAAAATAGGGAGCATGGTGAAGTAAAACATAGCCATCATTGTCAGTGCTTTCTAAGGATTGCCCTTCAATGAAGAAGGTGCCCTTTGCTTCTGGTATATGAACCTGAACCTACATATGATTGGTATAAAATTTATTAAAGCACCAGCTATGAGTTTCATCATGTCCTATCCATAGCTATCAAAAGAAATACAATAACAAATAATTTTCTATACTAATGCCTAATGACATGAATAAAAACAACATGAAGAGTTATTTGGAAGAACTATACAAAAAATATGGTGTGAGATGATGAACTATAGAATGAAATAGATATTTTCCTTGTTTATATATTCATGTTTATATTTACGTTTAAATTATTCTTTTCCTTTATCTTTTTAAATATTTTTTGTCATACACTAACTCTAGTAAGCATCCCTATATATTTTGTTGTGATTACACAACATAGTAACAACATTATGTGGTTGTAGGTCTTTCAATGGATGTTATTGATGACATAGAAGTCCAAGGAATCATATTTAGGAAGATCAAGGTTATGCACATACTCGTTCTTTTGCTTGCCACCCTTGTAGTATTTATAGTAGCATCTTTGCAAGAGGCTAGAAGAAATAGGTGTACGTGAAGAAGAGTTGCATATCCTTTTTAAAAGTGTATTATCCATTCCAATAACACATATTTCCATGACCAAATACACATGAGTAGAGTAGCCTTCTTTTTATTTGCCAATATTCTAAGGCAAAAAGGGAGCATTCAAGATACAAAAAACATAACATTGGAAGAACAACTAGTGATCTTCCTCCACACCCTTGGCCACAATCTAAGGAATCAAAAGATTGGCCATAACTTTGGTTACTCAAGAGAGACAGTGAGTCAACACTTCCACAAAGCAATTACCTTTTACACCTTATTGCAACCACTCCTCTAGAGATTGCTGGGAAGGACCATTTCAACCCATATTTCAAGGTAAATATCCTAGTGGCATCTATTTCATTACTAGAAAGTTATTTATATTAATTTAAATTTGATAATATTATTGATTGTTATAGGATTCTGTTAGTGCAATTAATAGAACCCATATGCCAATTACTGTCGATGTGGACATCCAAGCAAAATACCATGATAGAAAAGGCAATTTTTCATAGAATATCTTGAGTGTTTGTTCATTCGAATATAATTTTCAATACATTATTGATGGTTTGGAAGGGTCTGTTGCAGATAGTCAAGTGCTTGCTTCAGCTCTGTCTAGAGATGATCCACTTGTGGTTCCTCCTGGTATATTAATTCATATTTGATATGATTATGTTGTTATTATATTAAATTAAAACTTTAATGCTTTATTTTAACTATGTCTTTATTTCCATTTGCATAGGAAAATTCTATTTAGTTGATGTCGAGTACCTAAATGTACTAGGATTTCTTGCCCCTTATTGGTGTATGGGTTACCACCTAAAAGAGTTTTGTAGAGAAAACCTGATTAGAAGTCCCAACGAGTTATTTAACCACTGACACTCCTATCTTAGTAATGTGATAGAGCAAACATTTGGTATTTTCAAGAAACATTTTCCTATCTTGAAGCATGCAATATCCTACAATATGTTTACCCAAACAAATATTGTTTTGGCATGCGACATACTACACAACTTCATTAGGATGGAGGATGGTCTTCCATTCAAAGTGGATATTATAGAGGATGACGACCATGTTGGGATAGTTGTACCAATTTTGGAGACTTATGGAATGAATCAATAAGATAGAGATGATTGGGGAAAATTTTGAGATGAAATAGGTTGAAGAATATAGGAATACTACAACTCTCAAACTTAGTTGTACTGCAAAATAGGAATGTTTTTTTGCACTTTGTAGTAAATAGGAATTGCACTTTGTAATATATGTGTATTGCACTCTTAAGAGACTTTTTGTTGTGGTAATATTAGTTTTAATAGTCCACAGTTTGTATATGACGTATTTATAATATCTATACTTAGTATTTCTATGAAAATGGCTTTGTGGCAAAAACTTAGTTAGGGATCTTCAATGATACTTTGAATTTCAAGGTTAGCTACCCACCAATACTGAGCTTATATGCAGCTTGTAGTTGTACTTATTATGCTATTTTAATCTTGATTCATGTTGATTTTTAATTCTTCCAATAATTTTAATAGGGCCTTATATATTAGAATCCAGACCTTTGTATGAAGACTCCAACTTAATTGATCATTCTTTCTTAAGTTGATCTTGTGTTGTCGATTTAATGCTTTACAAGTATTTTCAAAATTGGGTACTAGATTTGAGATAAAGTCTGATTATTTTCAATTTTGGGGGAAGTTAAAGGGATTGCTCATTTGTAATTTGAGAATTAGATTCAAAGTTGGGTTTGATTTTTTTAAAATTGTGCTTGATTTTTTTAAACTAGGGATTGGGTTTGAAGGTGCACCATCTAATTGGATTTGAAAGTTACGTCTAACATGGACTGTATCATTTTATGAGTCTTTTCAAAGGTACTATTGAATAATCATTCGAATGTAATGGTGGTGTGTCATGGAGGTTGTGTCAGTTTCTTGTTTAATTACCCAAGTTTTGAAGGTAGTATGTAACATCATGTGTGCACTAAATTTATTATCATTTAATGCTTTATGTTTTGTTATGCCTTCATGAGGTATTATTCCAAGATGACTTAATTTTAGAAACCTCCTTTTTCATCATTTTCTTGTTACACTAGTCTAGTATTAAGTTGGTATTATTTTTATTATTACACTTAGTATAGTATCAAGTTGGTATTTATTTTATTGCTTATGTGTGGGAGCCCATGTTTTTATTGGATTTTTATAGTTGGTATATGTAAGCTTTCCCAAGATTAATATGTGCCTTATCCTATTGCAAAAACTTTATAGATGTTATTGGTCTCATCTAGTTTCCCTATCCAGGTATGTTATGATTTTGTATTATGTTATTGGTCTCATCTAGTTTCCCTACCCATCTATGTTATATTTAATACCTCAATACCAACAATGACTTGTAAATATACTATAGATGTATACATTTTTAAACATATGAGACTTCATTGAAAGTCATTGGGATTTGGCCTTTGAAGAGGCTTTCAATGGTACAACAAATGTATTTTTCCTTTGATTTGATAGTGAACATCTCTTATTCTTCTTATGGTGATGGTCAAGTTGCAAATGCTGATTTTTTGAAACAAATTTGAAAACTCTTAGATTTGATTGATGAGGCATTGATATGTGCATCCCTTTTATGCCTATGCCTATGTTGCTTGTTGTCTTTGTTTTGTTGGAGATTTGTTCTCATGCAAATGAGCTCTAGCTCTTGTTCTTTGTCTTGTTTTGTTCGAGATTGTTGGAGATTCTTTCTCATAGAATGAGTATATATTTCGCTGGTTTATGAGGTTCCCTTCCTTTGAGGAAAAAATATAAGATTACAGCCTTAAATCCTCTTTATTTATGTGTATTTGAAACTTGTGTTATCGTTTACAAATGGATAGAAATATATTTATGCTATGGTTTTGCAACACATTGAAGCTCATTTTAGAATTTTTATGAGGGTTATCTTAATTTGTTGACCAATTCATAGTTTAAATGAATGAGGGGTAACATATTTCCCAGCACCCAAGTAATGAAAAAAAAACTTTATTGGATATGATCTAGAGTTATATTGGATGTTGATTGTTTTTTGGAAATTTTCAGCTACCCATTGATAGCTACAAATGTCATTCACCAATCTATTAATGAGCATGGATGCAGAAGTACTTGTGATTGCAACCACTACTTTGGCTAAAAATGTAAAAGTGGTGTGGACAAGAGATATGGAACAAAAATTGCAAGATTTTATTTTTGAGCAGATTCAATTAGGAAGAAAAGGTCACCAAGGCTTTAGAAAAGAAGCTTGGACAACAATAAAGAAGAAGTTTAATGAAGATATGCATATGAATCTTGTAAAGGATAAATTTAAAAACAAGTTGAAGACATGGAAAGAAGGTTACATAATGATGAAACAATAGAGAAACATAAGCAGTTTCACCTAGAATGAGACTACTCAATGTGTGGATGCCAAGGATAGTGTATGGGAAGAGTTGTTGAAAGTAATATTCTCTAGATAATAATTCTATGCAAGAAAAAAAAAATTGTAATCAATTGTAATGAAAGACATCTAATTCATTAATTTTTTGCATAATGTAGAGAAAGGACTTCAAAAATGCTAGAGTGTACAAGAGGCAACCATTCACCTATTTCAACGAGTTAGCAATTATTGTTGGAAATGACATAGCTGAAGGAAATTTAGCGGCAACAACTATAGAGATTGATGATGGGCATCTATTTGAAGAGGTTATCGATCTAGAGGATGATTACGTGTATGGATGGGGGCTTGATTACTCCTAATTTTGATGAACAGTTCCTTCATTTAAACAATTCTACTACATCCATAAGAAAAAAATCTTCTACGCCCACATCAAGGAGGCCAAAGAGGAGGAAGCCAAGCATGGCTATTTGTTTGGATGTCATATGTGAAAGTGTCTAGAACATAGATTGAGGCATGAATAAGTCTCACAATATCAATGCTAATAAAAGGGAAGTCAAGCAAGATTTAGCAAGTGCATATGCTACCCTCAAAGCCATGCCTAGACTTAGTAGGGAGACTTTGATTGTTGCATGTGACTTTTTTTTACTTCTGAACCTATGAAAGCTTGAGTGTTCATAGAGATGACTGTAGAGGAGATGGAAGAGTACATGAGATATAAGTTTGGAGGAGTTCTATGATATATTATGATCTTTATGAACTTACAATATTTTTTAGACTGTTTATGAACTTACAATCTTTTTCATGTTAGATTTGTAACTTTTATGACTTGTAATGTCATCTAAGATTAACTATTGGGGATTTTCCCCCCAAAGAATAGTACAATTTGTTTACCTTCATTTTGTTTATATAGAAGTATACATGTGAAATGTGTAAATGAAATCCATTAAATCTGCAGATAATTTCTTGTATATAGGTGCTAAATAATCTTATGAAACACTTCATTCCTTGCTTAGCTGAATTGCTATTGTATTAATGAAGATGGGAAATTTTGTATAATCTATGTTTAGGGATAAAATGTTCAATCTTGTAGATATTCATATTCTCAATCTTATATTTCTTAGAACAAATCTTCTTCACATGGTCCATAAGACCATGGTCAATACGATTGTTTGTGATTTGAAAAATTCCAAATAGTTTAGTTCAATTTTATCCATATTATTGAATAGCTTATTAATCATGCAAGTTTGAAATATGTTACTATCAATACCAACTTGGAACCTACTCTTCACTAGTATAGAACAATTCCAAACTAATTTGACACCATCTTTGTTTGAGCTTCTTACATGTCCTATAACAGGGAGATTTCTCACTTGATAATCCTCTGTTGTACTTGAACACTATACTTGTAGATTGGGAATTGATTTTTTTTAGTGTGAGTTGTTGTAGAAGTTAACTGTCTTATATTTCTTCTTTTCTAAAATATACGTTTTCTTTGCTAATGATGTGTAAGTGTTGTTGTAGAAGTTGTAGAAGCTCTCTATCTCAAGTTTCAACTGAATATCAACTATATTTCATATTGGAGTAGATTCATACAACAGATTGGGAAGATAGTTTTAATTTATTCTTAATCCCACTACTTTTAAATTTTCATATGTTGTAGGAGTAAGATTTTATCTTTGTATCTCTCTTTACATTTCTCTTATTGGCTATAGATTTTTTAGGATACATAGGATGAAGGAGAAACTTCATCTTTGTAGTTTTTGTTTAAATATATATAATTACATTGGAAATAATTTGTGGTGCTATTTTAGAAATTTGAGGTCCTATTTTGTTCTCTAATAAAGAAGGAATTTCGAGCTATGTTATTTTGATGGTTGTTATTGTATGAAAACTAGTGTGGTATAGTATGTTTCATATGCTACTCTATGATAACTTATAATTTTTTTTTCTTCCATGATATGTTGTTGTTTTTAGTATGGCTATTACTATAATATGATTCTAAGGTGGATCTTTTCTTTATTGGTTGAGTGGCTACATTAGCCAAAGCACTAACCCAGACTTTGGTTTGCAATTTGATCTGAAATACGTGTACAATCAATCATTTTCATATAGTGCAATGTTGTGAACACTTTTAAGAGTAGGAATTTTTTTAAAAATAATTTGTAATTATTCATTACCTCCCCTTTTGGAATTTGTGAATACTTGTGACTTGTCGATTATTTGTGTAATCTTAGATAATGAATGCTAGAACTTATTGTCTCTTGGTTTATTTGCTCTCATTATATTTTTTCATTATTTATATAGGGGTGATGACTTTGGATACTTTTTCATTGTGTCATTGTGCCACTGGTACTATAGTAATGAAGACGTCATGTACGGAGCATAATCCTAGGTGAATTTTTTTTATGTTATCAAAATAGTCGAAAGGTTGTTACTATTTTTTTAATGTTTATTTTAAATGTATTAAATTATTGTGGCAAGCATTTATGTAGTTTTGGAATGTAGGGTGACAATGGATGCAATTTCTTTCAATGGGCTATTGATGACCCATCTACGTCAACCGCATTGAACTATATAGAAGATGAAAGGCATGATTGTAAGTTGTGCACCGTTCAAGATACTATTGCTAGGGAGATTGCTTCCATAAAAAAACTTGAAATCATGTTTGCACAATGTGTTATTTGTGTGCTAATTGCTATAATTGCAGTATTAGTTATGGTGGTTTGGGACCAAATGCGTAAATATGATTAAGAGATATATATTGGAGATGTAAATTTTATTATGACTTTGTATACTTGATGGTGGGAAAATTTTAGTAATGACATGTCCATTTTGTTGTTTTGAACTTAACTATGATCGTGGAGATTATTTGTTGTACATTTTTCGTATATAAATAATAAATATATTTTACTAGTTTCACAATTATTTATAGTGTATAACATTTTTCATGATGTTATCTATTTATATTTAAAAAAATTAAATAATTTAAATTTCTCATTAACTTCAAATGAATAAAACAAAGACAAAAATAAATTCTTCTTTACAATCATTAAAAAAAACCAAAAAAATAATAAATTAAAATAAATAAAATTAAAGGAAAAAATAAAAAAATAAAAATTTAACCTTATTCCAATTCCAATTTTGTACAACCAAACAAAGGATTAACATATTCTTAGTCAAATTCCAGGTGAACCAAATAGAACTGGAATTGCCATTTTCTATTCTTATTCTCCATTCTCATTCTCATTCCAATTTTCTATTCTAATTCTCAATTCCTATGCTTGCAGCCAAATGTGCCCTTAAGGGGGAACCCATTCCATGAATCGAACCAAAAAATGACACTATCCCTATTGTTCACTTCCCAAGATATGAATGAAGTAATAACTTCTTGAGAAGCCATCATGAAATCCCAAATGAAAAATCCCTTTGGTGGGTCCAGGACAGTAAAAACCTTGGAAGGTTCCAATTTATCTAAATATTTCTCTTGTAAAAGGAAAAGGATTTGTCATACATTTGCCAAACTAGTTTAGCACCAAAATCCCTATTCCTATTAGTAATGTTGGGAAGTCTGACACCTCCTATTCTCAAAGAGGTTGGCATGGCATGAATAGAAATTAGAGGTATTTTCTTCTGTCCATTCATATTTTTTGACCAAATAAAGGTGCAGAATAATGTCTCAATTTTAGAGATGATACCTTTGGGGTTTTGTAAAATAGAGAAATACTAATTAGGAATGACAGAGATAACAATTTTGATAGGAAAAATTCTACCCGAGAGTGATAATCAATGAACGTTCCAAGGACTAATTCTACTTTTGATATGATCAACTACAAATTTCCAATAAGAGGGTTTGCTTAACCCCATAAAAAAAGGAACAACAAGATAAGTAGAAGGAAAATGATCAACGGGAAAACTAAGCAGATGAATTATTCTTTGACTAACCAATTGGGATGAATTAAAAAACACAAATTTTAGATTTAGTTACATTGATACATTGTCCTAAAACTTACGTTTATAGATCAATGGCTTTCTTCATACTTTGTGCTTCTTGATATGTAGATGATCCAAAGAGTAAAATATCATCAGCAAAAAGAGAATGAGTTATGGACAAAGATGTACCCATGATATTGATATCTTTACACAATCCCTTTTGATTAAAATAATTAATAGGTTTGTTGAAGGCCTCTACCATAATGATAAATAAGAATGGAGAATGAGGGTCACATTGATGAACTCCTTGGGAAGAGCCAAAGAAATTTGCTAGTGCTCTATTAATGAGAATAGAAAAATGTGCACTTGAAATGCAAGCTTTAATCCATTTAAACCACCTAGAAGAGAAACCAAACTGATGAAGGACTAGAAGAAGAAAAGAACAATTCATTTTATCATACGCCTTCATCATATCTAGTTTGGCAAAAAAGGCCACAACATTATGTTCTTTGATGGTATGAAGGGTCTCATGGGCTATTATACAAAAGGGTCTCTCGTTAGGTCATCACTTCATTCTTGGTGAGCTAGTGAGGGGTTTTTATATGCACGAAGATGGAATGCCTTTATTGGGTTCTAGAGTGTACTGAGTTCATTAGTTGAACTCTTTTAGGTGAGTTGGTGGATAATGAGCTAATCCAGAACTATGTTGGGCTTTGAGGTAGGGCTTTGGGAGTTAGACCGTGTGACACTGGCTATCCCGTGCAAAATATTTTCTTGGCAAGCTAGTGAGGGGTATTTATATGTGTGAAGATGGAATGCCTTTACTAGGTTATAGAGTGTACTGAATTCATTGGCTGAGCCCTATTAGGTGAGTTGGTGGATAGTGAGCTAATCTAGAACTATGCTAGGCTTTAAGGTGGGGCTTTGGGAGTTAGACCATGTGGCACTGGCTATCCCATGCAAAATATTTTAAAGATCACCTAGGCAACCTCACACATTATGATCCTAGATTATACCTCACCTTAAAACCTTGCAGAAGTGTGTAAAAATATCAGATTAGGCCTCCCAAGTAGACAAACAGAGTAACAATATGGAAATAATATTATGCCAATGACGATTTAATCAACATAGACCAATATTTGGGTGGGGTGATCTCCTCGCTAACCTTTTGTATCAATGTTGTGACTGCCTTGAAATTTGTGAATGTATCCTCCATCTTTAGGCCTAGCTTCCTAGCTTGCCTATCCGATATATAATTATGAGTTGCCCCCAAATCAACCATCACCATCACATTTCTTCCCTCAAAGGTATCTAAATAACATAGCTCATGCTTATCAGCCATGAATGCACTAATTGAAGTGTGCATCAAGTTGATAAAATTCAAGGTGCTTATGCCTAACATCTTAGCTTCTTCTCCCAAAAGTGTATTGATCATGCTCCTATAACACCTCACCATGTGACCCAAAAGAAGTTAACCTAAAGTTTTACTAAGGTTGAAAAACATTTTTTTTGAAAGATAATAACTTAACAACAACAAATACATTATAGTGAAAGCATTAACATACACTCAAATATTAATAACACATAATCATGTTACAACTCTTAAGGATCCCATGATGATGAATCACATTTAATTTTAATTAACATTAAATCTAATATATAATAAATCCTCATCAAAGAATAATGTACAAGTATGAATCCATTTAAACGATATACAATCATCTCGAATGCCACTTAGCAATAATCATAATGCACAATCATCCACTGTATAGGTCACAGGGTATAAAAGGCTGATATAATATACATCATGAAATAGATTACATCATCTTGTAAGATTTATGAAATCAAATACAATACACTTAGAGTATAACCATCTATCACATAAATACAAGATCGGATAAAAAGGAACATCTGCACAAACACATCCAACAACGACATCCAACGGTCGGATCTCAATGGTATAAGAAAAAACACTACCACCCAACCTTGTGGAACCCAAAAAGGCCCACTTCCACCATGTCGAGGAGATAGTCTCAAGTCCTAAATAGGATAAAAAAACTCAAAACTCAAAATCAATAGCTAGGTTCAAGGAATCACCTGAAAGAAAACTATCTCAAGGTACCAAGGCACAAGTATCAACTAAACCCATAGGAAACAATGACACGTAGGGAACCTATTATGCGTGTGGTCAAGTGTCATCACATGAGCCAACTCTAAGGTTACTCAGCTAGTCTTTTAATCCTCTAACTCCCTAGTGACTCTATGCAGCACTAGTATCCTTTTGTACTGACAAGGCATACTAATGAGTCAACTCTAAGGTTATTTGGCTAGTCTTTTAATCCTTCAGCCCCCTAATGACTTTTTGTAGTTCCAATATCTAGTTAATTCATTTTAAACCCATTTAATGAAATGTTATCTAGTATTAAAACAACCTACAATGGGTTACCCAGGTAACCTCTTTAGGGCTCTGACCTCCATTGGAAGCCACTTCCCAACATGACATATATATAACCTACCCTAAGCTTAGTAAAAGAAAAAGATCACAAAAGACCACATACCATACATCAGTTCTTAAACAAGCAACTAACAAGTACTGAAAAACACTGATCATAATCACAGATTCCACCAATACAATCATCCTAACAAGACTGATCCCAAAATCAAGTATACATAAACCAATCCATGTCATAACATGACATCACCAAGAACAAATCATACAAACACCTTAGTCCTATACGAGCAATTGAAAAGCAATCCAAATACAATTGATTGAAGACTCAAATGTTATATCAGAAAGGTCACACCATTCACCTTAGTTTCAAACAAGAACACTGGAAAGCAATAACAATTGATAGATCAAAACACCTCATAGAGCATACAAGACACATAACCATGGTTGAGTATAAAAGATCGAGATCGAAGCATCATCATGACATCACAAAATAGAACTCTCGAGCCTCTAGTAAACATTCTGATTTGATCAAAGTACTAAGTCAATGAGACACCCAACAGTAAAATCACACATCATAAAAAGAGCACATACAAAAGTCATTTCCATAATTCATCAAGTTTTGAAAACACAACAGTTCAATTTTCACTTATAGGTTTTCAAGTTCTCATTCTCATTTTCAAGTATTGCAGTTCATTATGTTTTCGATCTCAATTAGGGTTTACATTTTTATTTTGTTTTAAGTCATAGATTTGCTAAAATTCTTAAATCCACACAAGTTTGAACACTCAACAAAACATAACAAGTTGTTTAAACATAGTTTTCATAGTTCAATTCATTATAAAAAATACAAGATTCAATATACAAATAGGGTTTTGATTTACATTCATCATTTAACAATGCAACCCTAGAAGTTCATTAGATTCACTTAGATAAATCAATTAATAAGTTCAAAATAAATAGTTTAATTAAACCCAATTGATTTAACATTAAAATTCCATTTAAACCAAACTACACAACTTACTTCTAACTTAATAACACTAATGCATTTATTAAATAGTAATTATTAAATTAATCAAAATAATAATTATTAAATTATTAATAAAATTATACTAATTTATTAATAAAATTATACTAATTTATTAATAACTATAACTATAATTTAATAATATAATAAAAATTACTTTAAAATTACTAATCACTTTTCATATTAATGAAATTAATTAATAATAATTAAAAATTATATTAACTAAATTCATTAATAATAATATAAACTATATTATAAAAATAATAATATAAAATATATTATAAAAATAATAATTAATAATTTAAAATTTTATTAAAAAATATTTAAAATAATGTTTTAGGCTCACCAGCCAAACTTCAATTGCCCACGGCAACCTTGGGCCTGCTATGATAGTACCAAGTTTGTCTGCGGTAGACCTTTGGTCTGCCTACGATAGTCTAGGTACTGCATGCGATAGCCCAGAACTCGGTGGCATGAAGGTAGGAGGAGAAGGGGGTGGGGGGGTTGTGGTCCCCACCTCCGAGTATAATATTTTTTACTTTTATTTTTAATAAAAAATATAAACAATGAAATCACAACGCCCTCAACAAAATTACATAATTTTTTTAAAAAATATTTTATAATGTGATTACATAGTAATTACAAATTACTATGTAATTACATTATTTAATAAATATTTCTTTTTTAAACAAAATTGTGAACAATACTCTGATAGGGAAACCCAAAAAAAGCATTCGAATTTACATTCTAGAATTCAATTTTTAATCCCAAAACACCATTCGACAAAATACCCATTTGTAAAATTTATAGAATGGAGGTTTCAAAAACTCCATTGTTCAAACAAAGATAACATTGATATGAAGAGAAATTAAGATTTACAACAAGATTTCATCAATGATATCAAATAATTCTACAATCTTTTGAGAATGGATTTATCCAGACACGAAGCAGACAGAAGATTGGAAGATGGAAACCTTATTGCATAAATTAATCACAAGATTCTACCTAAATCTGATGGTAACATGCAAACACACAATCCCAAAAAGAATGTGACAAAACCCCTTTCTTTTGAAAACTTCCTTCTCAGAAAATTACTTCTCCAAAATCCATGGGTTTTTTTGAAGAAATGAACTCCATATCCCTGATAAAGAGTTATACCCTAAATTTAGGGCTCTGATTGTGCAATCACGCGAGTGAACTTGCTGATCAAAATCTTTTAATATTTTATTATCTTTTTACATTTTCATGCACAAACTTTCAAATATTTAATTATAAAATATCTTTATTAAATTAGTTTGCTTTCTATTTAATTAATTAATTATATTTTGATTTTATGCATAAGCTTTATGCAATCTAATTAAAATAAACTTTATTAAATTATGTTTTCTCTCTCTTATTAAATCATGAGACGCTTTACTAATATATTTATTAATTCAACTAATAATATTATTTAGAGTTTATTATTAAAATAAAACTCTTAAATAAATTATTATTAAATAAAATAAATATAAATATGCCAAAAATAGAACTTTAATAAAAAATTTAATTTAATTCTTTTATTTAATTAATTTCTCAATTAATTAAATATAATTAAATATCAAATTTCTTTATAAAATTTCCACTAAATTAAATCATTAAATTATCTTTTAATTTGATTTAATTATGACAAAAAATCATCACATACCCATAAAACCAAAAATGACAACTCAACTAAAGATAAAGGAGAATATCAAATTCCAGGGTCAAAATTACGAATTCACGTCACTTGACAAATTCGAAAAGGTGAAACTAACTCAGATACTTGTCCTATTTTCTAGGACAATTGGCTTAGGGTTTAGGATTTGAACTCAAGAGTTATCTCCCCACTTATACCATTGAAATACTACGATAGGGTACGCTCATCCTAGCAATTCAAGAAAGTCAATACCTGGTACCTGCAATATGCATAAAATCCATGCATGTATAAACACAATATTCTAAACTAAACAGGCAATGGCAGGAAGTGGTTCATTGTGTAGATCCCGACTAGCAAGTGACTACAACTCCCTTCCTCAACAACATCAAAAATGTCAAACATAAAGAAAACATACACGCATACCATACACATGCAAGTATGGGGCAAGTATCCATAGAAACAACATAAAAATCATTCATCTAACTAACATCATTCAATAACTAAAAGTCACTACATGAACATATATATTATCATTAAAACAATCATGAAATAATTGGAATAACTAAATAACTCATCACATATATCAACTGAGTATAAAATAACATGTAATCAAATTTGGTAACCAAGCATTGATAATCATAAAACATAATCAAAAAATTGGCCTAAAAGAGTTCGACAATACAACAGAAAAGTGAACCAGGGGTAGGCATTACAGCTCCTGTCCAAACACTCCATTGCCCAATGATCAAACTTGTTGCAAATGAAACAACCCAAGTCTCACTTCTTCCTTTCCAAGGCTTTCTCTTTGTTCTTGGCATTATATTTTCCATTTGTCTTATATTTCTTCTTTCCCTTGTCGCCATTTTGACTTGAAGTGTTCTCATTCTTCTTATCATTCTAATGGAACCATTTTCCTTGGTTCTCATGTGGCCTTTCGCAATGTCCCATTTGTAATCAAGAAGACCATCTGTAATTGTGATTGCCTTGATAAGGGATTGAAATTTTTGTCTCTAAATCTCCTCTCAACCTCAAGGTTGCAAACTCATGGTAAACAAAAAGAGCCTCTCAAAATTGTTCAACATTGAGCACTCCAAATCCAACAACTAAAATTGCTTCACATAATCTTGAATCATTCTTGAATGCTTCAAGTTCTCCATGCAGGTTTAGATGATCCAATCTGAGTTATCTAGGATAGTGTCATCGATATTTTTCACATTATTGTGGCTTAATACATGCCTTTTTTCCTTGATTCTTCTATTGTGACAAGAAGATCAAACCCAATTACACCCCAACATTTTTAGAAGAATACTACACTAAAGCCATCTGGTCCTTGTGCTCTATTTGGCAGGAGAGAGAAGACCACACTTTTTATTTCAGCCAATGTGAATGGTTGTAAGAGTTGGTCATTATCTTCTTGTATGAATATTGAGGGTATAGAGTACATAATTATATCATATTCAAGGTCTTGCATTTTTTGATTGGAGAAGGTAGGGGTGAGAAAGTTTGTGAAAAACTTAGACCTTATTGGGAAATTTCATTAGTATTGGTAATGGTGTCCCCTACTGTACAATTTTATATGGATAAGATAGTGTTAGGTGATCTCTTAAATTGAGCCAAATTATAAAAATAGACTATATTATTTTCTCTCCCTTTGAGCCACACCATTTTGGATTTATGTTGCTAGTAAATTTTTTCTCTTCTTTCAAGTTCTTCCCATTCATCTTGTAGTGTTTTTTGTCTATCATAAAGTTGTGTTGTAATTCCATGTTGAATGACATTTTTGTGTATCTCTTGTAATTATTTCTCCACAATACCATGTTGTACAAAAAGATTTTTGAATACATGTTTATTCCATTTTGAAATCTGCATTTGAAGATGCTTCATAGGTTGATTAGGGGAAAATTTTGTTGTTATGGATATAACATAATGATCTAAGGCCAAGAAATGCATAATGGTGGAATGATCTTTCCAATTAGGTGCAATTTTATTTGTAGAGATGCGGAACCTATCTAGTCTCTTTTCTATTTGATGGAAGCATCTTCTCTTATTTTTCCATCTGAATCTCCCATTAGTAGGAAGTATACCAACTAGAGCATTATCCTAGATGAACAATGCAAATTCCTCCATGATTGCTAGAGGAAGTGATATGCCTCCTTATTTCTTCTATGGAGAGATAATGACATAAAATTCCTCCACTATAATATAATATTGATTTGTGAGGGACTAAAAGGAATTTGAGAGAGTTTCCCATAGGTCAATGTTTGCTATTAGGGAGCATAAATATTATTAATGTCCATAGTTGCAGCAAGAGGTAAAGATGTTTGTATAGAGTTGTAGGGTATTTCAAATGGAAAAAAGAGAAAGTAGGAATACAAGGTTGTATTAGACATTATTGTACCAGAGAAGCCATCGGAGGATATCAAAATAGAATTTTTTCTTTGTTTACCATGGACTCAATGAGGGCATGATTTAATTTTTGTGGTGGTTGATAGGTTTTTAAAGATTACACATTTAATTTTATTCAAGCTGACTAATGATGCTATTAATGTGGAAAAATTATTTTTTTAGAGAAGTGGTGAGACTATATGGTCTAAAAAGAGAACATTTTCAGATCAAGACACCAAGTTTATTGGGTAATTTTGGCACACATTATGGAAGAAGTTAAGGGAATATTTAGGGTTAAAATAATAACATCATCCACAAACTGATGGAAAAGAAAAAGTGGTGAATAGGAAATTGCAAGATTTGTTGAGATGTTTTGTTGGAGATAAACCAAAGGGATGAGATTTGATTTTACAACAATTTTTTTTTACATACAATCATTATGTCAATAGGAGTAATAGTAAATCATCATTCATGATAGTATATAGAAGTAGTCCTATAAAATCTTTTTAATTAGGGAAGTTGGACAAATTGGAGACAAGTAGTGCTGAAGTTGAAGATTTCGTAGGGAACTTGAAGAATATTGATGAGGAGGTGAGGAAGTATATCACTAAAATGAATATATAGTACAAGGTTAAAGAAGATGAGAAAATGAGGCATAAGGTATTTTAAGTTTAGGATGAATTAATGGTTTGATTTAGAAATGAGTGATCTCCAGTAAGAATATATAATAATTTATAGATGAAGAAGTTTGGACCACGCAAAATACTAAAGAAGCATCACTTAAGAAATGCTTATGAAGTAGATTTCCAAGTGAGCATAATATTTCACCAATATTTAGCATTTTATATTTGAAAGAGTATCATGAAGGAAGTATTGAAGATGAGGTCATAGAAGCACAATGGAGTATTCCAACAACTACTTCAGTTATAAAGGAGAAAGAAGATATTTTAGATAGTATAATTGGATGAAGCACAAGGAACAATATATATGAATATAATATATATTCAAATAGAAAGGAAGACATGTAGAAGATTCCTCATGGATGATAAGGGAGGAGGTTAAACATCTTGGTTTCCCTTTGAACACATGAGACATGATAGGATCACTTCTAAAATTATGTTGGGTGTCTAATACATAATCATCCTGATTGTAAGGGAAACCTTGGATCATCCAAAAATACTTTCATCTTGTCTTTTCAATAAGGGATACTTTAGTGTAGAGTTACATTATTTTGGAAGCTTACTATTTTTAGTAAGTTGCTCATTCAAGATTGGAATTTTCTAATTTCTTCCAGGGGGCTCATTTCAGATATATTAGCCCATCGGTAAAGTTTCATTATAATACCAAGTGTATTTGTGAAGTTATTGATAATTTTCTATAATAAAAAATTGAGCTTAGTTTTGAAGGTCTTAGATGCTCTGAAAAGGGGTCAAACACTAGTTGATTAAAGCTTGCATGAAATAGGTGATGTAGTTTAGGTTGTGTCATTTCTAAAAAGGGGTAATATATTGGAAATATGGCTAAGCAGAACAAGTTAGAGTTGTCATTTATGGAAACATATATCTCAGGATGAGAAGACACAATGTACAGATAAAGTTTTGAGAGTTAGATGCATAGAATTGTCTAAGTATCAAACAATTTTACTAGCAACAGAAAGAAAGTTTTGATGTATGTGGTCAAAAAAGGTAATATCAACACATGCACAATTAGGTATGGATAGTAAAATTTTTCATGATGATGTGGCTAAGTGTACAAGTCTGTATGAATTGTATGAAGGACTTATGCATTAAACAACAATAAAGCTAGTGAACAGAGCATAACAAAGCATAATAGTAAAAGGTGAATTACAGGTTAAGAAATTATTTTGGTTATGAAATAATTAATTAAATAATTAGGGGTGACATCCTAGGTGTTAACCCTAAGATGGCAATAGTTAATTTGTATTATGCTAAGCATGTGAATGCTTAAAGGTTGATAGGGCAAGTTTTGTAAAAAGGAAAGGTATAAGTAAAAGATCATAATATGTGAAGTAAGTTAAATGTAATATACGAACTTATGAAAAGGAAGTGACATATGATATGCAAAGTGATATGTAAATTATATGATACAAAATATGATGTATGATCAGAAGATTGTGGTGTACAATAGAAAACATAAAGATATTTTTGTATCTATCTCTTTTTGCATAAAGGAACTACATTGTATAATTGCATGTTTGTGTAGTGAGCTCTTCTTGCATACATTCTATAATTGTAATACCAACTCCTAATAGGGTTGAGGCTTCTAACAGGGCCTAGTCCTCTAACAAGGAGCAAGACACTATATGTACTTCATAGACTCCTAACAAGGTCAACGTCCTTAACATGATACTTTTGTTTAGTGGATCATTTTGTGGGTATCATCCCCACCAGGGTTTTCCCTAGTTAACAAAATATGGTGTTATGAGTTCTCTTTGTGTATGGTTATTATTACTATTCAACTTTTTAAGTTTGCTTTCATATATATGTTATACGGTAATTAAACATATTTAGTTGTGGGATAGTTAAAGAGGAATTCTGAAGAAGCACTTGAGCAGGTTGATCTTCTTTTTGAAGAAAGAGATAACCTGAAAGAAAGTTATGAAGATGCAAAAGATTACATTGGAAAATTGAAAGATAAAATTGATCATCTCAAATCTAGAAAAGAACTTAGAGAATAGAAAAGAGATAGTGACGAGGAAGCAACCTTAAAGAAAGAAAATGAGATTTTGAAACATGAGTTGCAAATTGTTGAACTTAAGCTAAGTTTGAAGAAAGATGATAGCAAGATTAAACCATATCTTAAATTTGAGAATGTAGACCTAAGATCCCATCTTACAAAAGTGACATCTAAAATTGATTCTACTAGATAGAGCATGCAGAACTTGAGAAATACAATACTATTGTGAAAGGAGAATTAACCTAGGCTAAGAAATCATTAGAGAAGCTATATTCCAATAGCAAGAAAATGGATGAGCAACTATATTATCAGAGACCTTCCTATGATAAGAATGGTCTTGGATATTTAATTGGAGAAAAATCAACAAAGGAATATGAAGCTAGAAAAGAACTAGATCCTATAATGCCCCAACAAGGGATCTAGAAGAACTAACCTAAAGTTTAACTAAGTTTGCCAAACATTAAAAAAAAAAAAGAATAACATGTACAACAATCATAAAGTAGCGAATTACATTCCTTAAGGATCCCAAGAAGTTGAGTCACATTTAATTTTAATTGATACTAAGTCGAATAAATAATACATCTACATGAAAGAATAATTACAAATATAGTCTATTTAAATAATATACATTTGTTTTGAATTCCACTTGGCAATAGATTTAGAATACACAATCATCCACTATACATGTAACAAGGTATGAAAGGTTGAAAGAATATACATTTATAAAAGAGGTTACATCATCCCTTTTGGATCCATGAAAAAAAGTACAATACAATAAGTAAAATCATCCACCATATAGATACAACCATCTACCATAATACACAAAGAATGAAAGGAAATGTAGAACAAGGAACTCTAGCCAGGACATCTATAGACGGATCTCAAAGGTAAGAGTAAAAAGCACTACCACCCGACCTCGTGGTAACCCAAAAAGGTCTACTCCCACTACACTAAGGAGATAGTCTCAAGTCCAAAATAGGATATTAATCCCAAAAATCAAAAGTAATATCTATGTCAAGTAAATCCCTAAAAGTAATCTAACTCAAAGGTTCCAAGATAAATTGACATCTAGACCCAGAGGCAAACACAAACACATAGGAAATCTATATTGCTAGTGGGAAAGTGTCATAACACAAAACCAATGCTAGGGTTACATAGCTAGTCTTTTAATCCTCTTGCCCCCTAGTAACTCTATGCGACACTAGTATCCTTTCATACTGACAAGGCATACTAATGATGCATGGTAGTAACCAAGTGTCCTCTCTCCTCCCATCCTAGCCTGTACTAACACTCGAGGCACGAGCAAGGAAAGACAAGACTCTTATTAGGTTCATTTTACTCTGATTTAGTGTAATGTTTTCACTTATTAACTACTTACAATGGGTTACCCTGGTAGCCACTTTGGGCCCCAATCTCCATTGCAAGCCACTTCCCAACTTAACATAAAGATTACCTACCCTAGGCTCATAAACGTATAAATCAAAGAATCACAGTTTTCACCTCAGTCCTATAAAAGTGACTGGAAAGCATCAAAAGATAATCCACAATAACACCTTAGTTCTTTACAAGCAACTAGAAACATCCCAATAATAACTGATCGATGACTCAAAGATCAAGTCAAAAAGGTCATAACATTCACCTCAGTTTCACACAAAAACACTAAAAATAATAACAAACAATAAATCTAATCTCATCATAGAGCATACTAGAGACACATTACCATGGTTGAGTATAAAAGATTGAGATCAAATCATCATCAAAACATCACAGACACAGAACTCCCAAGCATCTGGTAGGCGTTCTAAGATTGGTCAACACTCTAGTCAACCCATAAGACAACATACAAATAATAGTGTAGTTTCATACTTTGGTTTGATTTTGAAAACAAACAGTTGAATTAACAGTAAGGTTTAAGTATTCGTTTCAATGTATGTTTTCAAGTAGATGAGATTCACAATTTTCCCTTACAAACTAACCCATTCTCATATTTGAACATATCGCATAATTACCCTTATTTCAAAGTTCACTATTAGATCTCATAAATGACTTAAAAATAATTATCACCAATAAATTATTAAAAAATAATAATTGATCATTAAATAAAATTACCACAATTTTATAAATAATCAAGATTATTAGATAATAATATCAATAAATATTTTTAATGTTATTAATTAATATTTCATTATTAATTAAAAAACTTAAGTTAAACTAAATTTATTAAATTAATTTAATAATTTTTTATAACAAACTATATTAAAAATAAATTAATCATTAATTAAATTAATAATTAATAGAATAACTATTAATAAAATTATTAATAATAATTTATATTTAATATAAATTATATTTAATAAAAAAATTAAAAACTATAATTTAAGTAGGCGTTTAAGGCCCGCATGACTGATCATTAATGACTGGGCTGTTGTCGTAGTCATCTAGCAACCGTAATAGTAGTAAAAGGTACTGCTGCTACTGCAGTACCACTGTGAGCAGCCACGACAGAGATCGATGTCGAAATGGTAAGAAGGAAGGTGGTGGGGGTTTGGTGGCCCCACCTCCCCTCCAAATTATATATATTTTAAAAATTTTTAATATAAAATTTGCTTTCTAAAACAAATCCCACCCCAATTACATTTTCCTTTCTATATATATATATATATATATATATATATATATATATATATATTTATAGAAGATCTATCAATACTCTGAAAGAGAAAATACAACCAATTATTCAAATTTCCAATCTAAAATTCCCAGTTTAATTTACAACTTTGATTCTACAGGATGAGTGTTTTACAAATTTTCAATCCTCACATATACAAAAGAAATTGATATGAATACCAGTAATTTCAATTAAAAGATTGAGAATTTCATCACAACACAATTTGGAAAAAAAATTCACAATCATGATGAAGACAAGAAAATTAAATAACATAATTCACTCGGTGAACAAATCACAAGGATCTACCTAGTTCTGATGCTAATTCACAATCACCTGAAGATTGTGAAAGAAATCTCTTCTCTCAAAACCTTCTCTTTGAAAATTCCCTTCTCCAAAATTCTTGGTCCCTGTAAAAAGACTCTTAATCTCTAATATGAAGTTCTTCCCTAAAATATGGGCACTAATTTTGCAATCACACGAGGGAACTCATCGATCACAATCTTTTAACTCTTTATTAACTTTTTCAAATATTCATGCATACTATACATAATTTCTTTATATAATCATGAAAATAATTATTATAAACTTCTTTTTATCTCATTTATCTATATTGTCACAATTAGGGGACATGACAAATCCACACTTCCTAAAATTTCTTGTCCTCAAGCAATGAATATTTACACAAAACCTTTCTTGTGAAGTTAATATACAAGATATAGACTAGGATGAAAGAATACATAAGGTATGCATGTAGTTAATGTTGTAATGCATGAAGCGAATATATGAGTACTTGTAAACACGAAGCATACTTGAAGAAGACACATTAATGCATGAAGACATGAAGCATACACGATGTAGACACACAATACACATGTTATGCAATTCCTTGATTGTGAACTTGCAACCACAAAGTCATTAATACACATTCATATACCTATACCTAGGAATCCAAGCTAGTACATATAAGTATACTTTCAAAGAAGTTACTAGTTTTAATTAGGAAAAATAACTCCATTGTAATGTTCCTACTTGTAAGGGCTTATAATATTGTCCTATTTTTCCAAGGAATCAATTATTTCATTATTTAATCAAAATAATTCTTCATATATGTCTATATTCATATCCTATTGATTACATTGTATGTATAGGCTAGGTCACCCAGGGATTAGACAAGGAAATCACATTAAAGGCTTGACAAGACCTTGGTCCTTGCCTTTCAAATGGATACCTTCCATCCCTCAACATGCCTAGATGATATACCATACCACAGTCCTCGAAACATTGTGGTGGGATCCCATAGCTTGATAAACCTAAACCCAAGAGTTGGTATATACATCTCTTGCCTTAGGACTCAGCCCTACCCTCTTACTCACCTAGTCTCTTAATGATTAACATAATCTTGGGATCATTTTAGAATCATTATTTCTTAACGATTGCCTTACTAGAGTACTCGGGTATTATAGTGGGGTCCCATAGCTTGATAAGCCTAAACCTAAGAGTGGAATACATTCCTCTCTTGGATCAGCCCTACCCTCTTACCTACCTAGTCCTTTCCTCATTAACATGCATTTCCAATTTATCTTGAATCATTGTATTTAAAATAATCAAGGAATAAAATTAAATAAGACATTATATATTAAATCTTAATATTTCACTTCATTGTTTTCTTCTCCCAATACTATATTAGCTTCCCTTTATTTACTTATTTCTGAATAATATTTATTTCTAGTTTCTCTTATCTTATTTACTAAACCATAGATATATCAACATTTCTCTTTAATATTACTTATTTACCAAAATTCATAAATAATGAAATAAACTTATCTTTCTTACCTCGTCCTATGCTGGCGGTTTATATCTGTTGACATGGGTATTGGTTGTCCCACTCAATATCTCATGATTCAGTGGTACAAATGCTCTTTATATTTCCTCTTTCTATGTAATAGGGTCCTAATTCGAACTTATTTTTGTCTTCCCTCATTCAATCTTTGTTGTAGGGAATTTTCCTCCCTTGTTACTTATATGTGGACTGTATAAAATCCATGATATTTTTCATGCTTTACTAACTGAAGGTGCCCATTTTAATCCTAGAGTCAATGTGTTTGGGTAGCCTTTCTAAGCTTTGCACTAGTGATGACAAGTTAGAATTAATGATACACTATGGAATTCATAAAATAAGTAATATAAGTCAACAAGTCTCAAGTCTTAATATATCATTAGCCATCAAGGGTAGAAATAAGTTGAAACTAGAATTGTTGATTGTCATAGGCACGAACCCTTGGAAATTTGTGATGGTATTATTGTTCTTTCTTTTTCACCCCTCAAATTGGTCCTCAAAGTCCCTAATAATTGACTCATGCAATTATTATAGTCCTTATGTCCATGTATTTTCATAGCTCATAATGATCGACTGAAGAAATCTTTATATTAATTGTCCTTTCTTTCAATTCCCTTCTATAATCTAGTGCTATACATTGTATGAGACTATGGCAGTTCTCTTCATACAAAAAGCATTGGTATTTTAACTTTGGTGTGATAGAATGCATGGTAATGGGATGACTTCATCCAATGACATGACTTTTCCCTCCAAATGGTTGTTGGTCTAGTTGGTGGAAGTCTCATAAATATATCTTCATGCATACTTCCCCACTCCACATCATGTTCTATTTTTCTCTCCACACGATATGTTATCATCCAATGTGGGTGTTACCTAGAAATGATAATTTAGTGGAGAATGTTCTTACACCTCTCGTTATTTTCCTTACATATGGCATTTGAAGTAATATTTAAGTCCAATACAATCCATGTATCTGACATGTAGTGGTTCCTTGTTACATCATGCATTTTAATCACTTCTTTCAAAGTGGGTCTACCACCCTCATTGTTCTCTATAATTTGAATGATTTCAATGATCATAATTCCACATAACATGCAGATGCAAGCTTACCTTATCATGTGGACTATAAAATGTGAATTCATTGATGTGTATTGTGTTGAGCATGTTTTTTTTTTTTTTTATTCTAGATTTAATACCAATACCTTATACATAATTTTTATTTTCCAAAGGCATGATGTGTGTGGTATGGATCCCTCCTCATCCTATCCTTCTTTGACTATTGGTATGAGCTATCATATATGTTATTTTGTTCCTATTTTATTTCCACTTGGTGGGTGTTGTCAATACTAGTCAATAATATCGACAATAAAGCCTGACTTCTTAAATGAGGCTTGGCTAACATAGTATGTTTGTAGTTAGGGTTTTATTTAAACCCAACAATTTTTATTTTTCTTCATGTGCCCAACCTGTATTCCAACCTGTATTCCATGGTATGTTTGGAGTAATCTTTGTCCATAGTTACTTGGGCTTCTAATAGTATAGATTACTACTTTACATTGCTTTTGCATCGTTTATGAATAATGCCTCCACTAAGTGTGTTGTTCATTAAATCTTAGACAGAATTTGGAATGCTAAGTCTATGATTATCTAATGCATGCTCTTAATAATATTTCTTAAATATTTTAGTTTGGTAAATGTCTATGAGCTATCTTTGATGATGGTTGTCTCTGCTATTGGATAATTTTATTGTAGCTTATAGGATGGCTAGATCATGCTCTGATACCACTATAATGTCCCTTCCATATTTTAGTTCAATTATTCCTTAAAATATACTTGTTTCATAATTTAGTCATAAGTGTTCTTCATATTACTATTTTTAAAAATCTCATTCAATCTTCCTGTCTCTTTCCATTTATCCATATTTTCCAATTATCTGAATATGATCCTTTCCCAAACATAATATTCTATATAAATAAGTTCTCATACCTAGAGTCATGTCCTTTCATAGGTAGTACTTGTATTATATTAATTAATTATATATTATATTAATAATATATATTATATTAAATATATAGTTTAAATTATATTTCTTATTAGCAATACTAAATAGTTTTATTTTTAATATTATTGCCTAATATATTTAATTTAAATTTAATTCTCATATTTTACTAGTAATATAGTATGATAATAAAAAATCATAACTATATCATTATTTATATTATTATTGATTTATAATTTATATTTTAATTATATTTATTGATAATAAAATTATAATTCAAATAATAATTATTACTATACATAATTTCTTTATCTAATCATGAGAATGATTATTATAAACTTCTTATATCTCATTTATCTATATTGTCATAATTAGGGGACATGCCAAACCCTAAAGTGACAAAAATAATTGTATAAAATGGCTTAGGGTTAGGGATTGTTTCATAGGTGTGATGCAAAAATTGCTTCTTGCGGTAGTATTGAGCTATAAGGGATTATAGATTGTAATTAGGTTGTAATCACTGGATCATAATAATATTGAACTTGTTGTTTGGTGGACGTAGCCCAGGGATTCGGTGAACCATGTTAAATCTTGGTGCCTTATATTCTTTTCTGTGTGATCTATTATTTTTTGATATTGTTTATATTTGCATGTAATTGTTATTTCTGTCTGAGGTTTAATCCTAATGAGTGGTATCAGAGAAAGGTTGTTTTTTTAGTTATCCTCTACAGGAAAGTCTCAAGGTTGAGTGGGAGCGATGGCAGTCGAGGGTAAGTTGAGGGTTGACAAGTTTAAAGGGTAGAACTTTTAGTTATGCAAGATTCAAATGGAAGACTATCTATATCAAAAGGATTTATGGAAGTCGTTGGAGGGAAAAACTAAGAATTAGGGATCTATGACAAATGACAACTGGGATCTTTTAGACAGAAAGGCACTTGGAAGCATTCGATTATGCCTGACACAATCAGTGGCATTAATATTACAAAAGAAAATATGACAAAAGAGTTGATGGAAACCCTAGCAAAATTGTATGAAAATCCCTCCCCTTCAAATAAGGTATTTCTCATGAGGCATTTATTTAATATGAAAATGACAAAAGGTGGATCTATTGCAGATCATTTAAATGAGTTTAATACTATTACTAGACAATTATCTTCTATGGGTATTAATTTTGATGAAGAAATTAGGGCTCTCTTGATTTTGTGTTCTTTGCCTGAAAGTTGGAATGGCTTGGTAATGGTTGTGAGTAATTCCATTTTTGGATCTAATACTCTAAAATATGATGATGTGATCAGTGTTATTTTCAGTGAGGAAACTCATAGGAAATCCTTAGGTGGATCTACATCAGGAGGTTCTTTGAACACACAAAGTAGAGGTAGAACAACTGAGAGAGGAAGTAATTCTAGAAATCATGGAAAATCAAGAGGAAATTCAAAAGGGAAGAGGTCTCAATCGAGAGGACCAAATGATAACTAGTATTGTGGGAAACCGGGGCATAAGAAGAAAGGTTATTAGACTTAAAAGAAAAAATGAAGGAGAAAAGAAAGATGGAGACAAGGAGGCAAATGTGGTAAGTAACAAATCCAAAGAGAATGCTTTGCTTTTGTCTTTAGAAAGTGTTGATGATTCATGGGTTTAAGATTATGGTACTTCATTTCATGCTACACCTCATACAAGTTATTTTATTGATTATGTCCAAGGGGATCTTGGGCTTGTTTATTTGGGGAAAAATGAACCCTATTAGATTGTTGGAAAGGGAAAAGTTAAGTTTAAATTGCAGAATGGGAATCAATGGCTACTACATGACGTAATACATGTTCCAAGGCTGAGTAGGAATTTAATTTTAGTAGGGCAACTTGGTGATGACGGTTGTGTAGTTACTTTAATGATAAAAATAGGAAGGTTTCAAAAATTTCCCTTGTAGTAGAAAAAGGTATGAAAGTAGGCACCTTATATCTTTGTATAGGTCATATTGTTCCTTCTACTTTAATTGTTTCAAAGAAAAATGAATGTTTAGGAATAGTTGCTACAGTTGAGTAGGGAGAACAGATACCTACTATAGATTTTGATACAGTGCTATGGTACAATAGACTTGGGCACATGAGTGAGAAAGGTATGAAAGTACTTCATTCAAATAAAGTTTTACCAAGTCTGAAATGTGTTAATATGGATTTCTATGAAATTTGTGTGTATGGAAAACAAAAGAAAGTGAGTTTTGTGAAGATTGGGAAGGAAAATGAAAGGGAGAAATTAGAGCTTGTGCATATAGATATATGGGGACCAGCTCAAGTATCTTCCCTTGGTGGCTCTCATTATTATGATACATTTATTGATGATGCAACTAGAAAAGTATGGATTTA
Source organism: Cupressus sempervirens (assembly GCA_028749045.1). NCBI lineage: Eukaryota > Viridiplantae > Streptophyta > Pinopsida > Cupressales > Cupressaceae > Cupressus > Cupressus sempervirens. The sequence continues at coordinate 161,784,864 of CM053790.1, read as the reverse complement.
TTTCCTTAAAAAAAAATCTAATGTATTTCAAACTTTTAAGAAATGGAAATGCTTGGTTGAAAATGAGACTGTCAAGAAATTAAAATGTCTCAGATCTGATAATAGAGGTGAGTATTACAGTCATGAATTTGAAGATTATTTCTCCACTAATGGTATTTCTAGACAAAAAATTGTTCCAAGGACTCCATAGAAAAATAGAGTGGCTAAACGCATGAACATGACTATAATAGAACATAGAAGGAGCATGAGGTTACATGCTAGGTCACCCTTACACATGTGGGCAGAGGTTGTCAATACTACTATATATTTGATTAATAGAGGTCCCTCTACTCCTTTAGGTTGTAGTATTCCAAAGGAAGCATGGACTGGTAAGAAGGTGAGTTATTCTTTTCTCAAAACCTTCGGTTGTGAACCATTTGCTCATATAGATTTTGAAAATAGAATCAAGCTAGAAGCTAAGTCAAAGAAATGTGTATTTTTTGGATATGGCATTAATGAATTTTGTTATAGGCTTTGAGATTTTGAAAATCATAAAATTGTAAGAAGCAAGAATGTCATATTCAATAAGAAAGTGTAGTACAAAGATTTGTTGCAGCAACATGAGAAGAAAGAAGATGAGTATGTAGTGGTGGATGATACTCCAAAAGATGAAATTCCAACCATTCCTCATGATGTGCAACAACCGCAACAACAAAATCCACACACACTAGTGAATGTTAGACAGTCAACAAGGCTAATTAGACCTCTAGAAAGATTTTATCCCTCTCCATATTCTACTTTACTAATAGATATTGGTGAATCTAAATGTTATGATGAAGTTGTGCAAGTGGATGCTAAGATTTAGTGGGAGTCTACAATGAAAGACAAAATGGACTCTTTACTGAAAAATAAGGCTCAGGATTAATGCAAATTTCCTGCAAGTAAAAGGGATTTATCGAATAAGTGGGTTTATAGGTTGAAAGAAGAGGATGGATGTAAGAAAAGATTTAAATCTAGGTTAGTTGTACAAGGATTTGCATAGAAAAAAGGCATTGATTTTGATGAGATATTCTCTCCTATTATTAAAATGACTTCTATTCACACTGTTTTAAGTATTGTGGCTACTGAAGATTTTCATTTGGAGCAACTCGATGTTAAAGCAACCTTCCTTCATGGCAACTTGGATGAAGAGATATATATGGCTTAGCTATAGGGTTTTGAGGTCAAAGGTAAGGGGAACTTAGTGTGCAAATTGAAGAACAGTTTTATGGCTTGAAGCAAGCACCTCATCAATGGTATATGAAATTTGAGAGTTTTATGCATGAGCATGGATATAGTAGGTGCCATTTAGATCATTGTATTTATTTTAAGAGGTTGTATGATGATAGCTACATTATTTTATGTTTATATGTTGATGATATGCTTGTAGTTAGGTCTAACATGGATCACATTAAGGGGCTGAAATTCCAATTAGCGCATGCATTTGCTATGAAGAATTTGGGGGTATAAAAACAAATCCTTGGTATGAAGATTTGAAGAGATAGGAAGAATAGGAAATTGATGCTATCTTAGGCTGATTATGTTGAGAAGGTGTTGCAATGTTTCTCTACGAAGAATGTTAAAGCTATTAACACACCTTTACCTAGTCATTTGAAGTTGACTAAGGAGATGTGTCCCAATACACAAGAAGAGGAGGATAAGATTTCCAAGGTACCCTATGCTTTAGCTATAGGAAGCTTGATGTATGCTATGGTATGTACAAGGCCAGATATTGCACATGTAGTGGGAGTCATTAGTAGGTATATGAGTCATCTAGGAATTGATCATTGGAATGAAAACAAATGGATTCTCAAATATTTGAGAGGAACATCTAGTAAGTGTATACACTTTGGGGGCTCTACTACTAACTTGTAGGGCTAAATTGACTTAGATTTGGTAGGGGATATTGATACCAGGTGGAGTACTATAGGTATGTATTTTCTATTGGTGGGGCAGTCGTGAGTTAGGTTTCTAGGTACAGAAGGTTAATGATTTATCCACTACAGAGGCAGAGTATGTTGCTGCTACAGAGGCAGCCAAGGAGATGATATGGCTTTAGTTCTTCTTGGAAGAATTGGGACACCCTTAGAGGGATAATTATTTGTTTATAGATAGCTAGAGTGCCATTCATCTTGCAGATAATTCAGCTCTGCATTCAAAGACAAAACACATTTAGTTGTGGTACCACTTCATTCGGTCAGTTTTGGATGATGGATAGGTAAAGTTGGACAAGATACATATAGATGAAAATCCAACATATATGTTTACAAAGGTAGTGACAAGGGAGAAGCTGAATTCATTTTTAGCTTTGGTTGGTCTTCTAGATTGAACATGAATAAAAGAACAACAAAGTCCAAGGTGGTTTAATCTAGTGGAAGCCCCATGTGGTAGCGGTATTGCTAAGGGATCAGTCTCCAAGTGGGAGATTCTTGTCAAGTGTGGAGTCTGATTAGTCCCAAAGTGAGAGATTATGAGTTTGTGGTGATTGATCAGGGAAGTACTGTACATACTTCATAAGTTCTTTGGGGTTCAGGGCATCTCCCCAAAAAAATAAAATTGGACTACTATTCACCAATGTTGAGCTACTATTCGCCAATGGTGGGCTACTATTCACCAATAGTGGGCTACTATTTGCTAATGTTGGGCTACTATTCACCAATGGTGGGCTACTATTTGCCAATGGTGGGCTACTATTTTCTAATGGCTAATATTTGCCAATTGGCTATTACTTGTATTCGCCAATTTATGGCCAACATGTTGTAACTAGTTTTAACCCTAAAGTGGCAAAAATACTTGTATAAAAGGGCTTAGGGTTAGGGATTGTTTCATAGGCGTGATGAAAAAATTGCTTCTTGCGACGATATTAACTTGTAAGGCATTATAGAGTGTAATTGGGTTGTAATCATTGGATCTAATAATATTGGACTTGTTGTTTGGTGGACGTAGCCCAGGGATTGGGTGAACCACATTAAATCTTTGTGAAGTGTGTTCTTTTCTATGTGATCTATTATTTTTTGATATTGTTTATATTTGCATGTAATTGTTATTTTTATTGTTTATATTCTTGTATGTGATTCATCCTACTTGAATTAAGCATTTTTGTCTATTGAAGATATAGCATTAGAAAGTTACAACTAAGGATAAAGGTCGAGTCAAGGGATGTGAAGTTAGAAAAAGGAATAAAAAGTTGTATGGAAGCTATGGTTAAGAGCACAATGAATTTGAAGATCTTAGGAAGTCATATGGAAAATATAAAGTTCTCTAGCATTAAGGAATAAATTTTTACAAACTAAGTAGTTGAGAATTTAATGTGAAGTTCAAATTCAAAGGATTTAAGGTATATGACCAAGATTTCTCGTACCATTTAATCAAGTGAAGAAGTTAAGACTAGTTAAGAGCAAAACGAAAACAAATTAAAAGAGTTTTCAAGTGTGAATTAAGAAAGCCCTAGTTATTCCAGGTATTTTACAGAGTTTCAATTGTATTTTTGAAATCAATTAAATTAGCTAAAATGGAGAATCCCATAGTATGTGATGTGAGCGAGAGACCTAGGTATAAGTTTAAGAAACACCCCTACATTTCCTTAGAAGACAATCCTCTAGGCACATTTTCTCAAATCTCGACCAAAGTGTTGCACATAGAAGATGTTAGAGCTTATATCCATTGCGAATTTGAGAGTATTGGTAACAATGATATTCATAATGAGCTGAAGGATCTATAACAATGACTTGTCATTGAAACAAGGGTATGAACACCTAAAGGACATGAACATTATTAACCAGATGTTTTATACTAAGTTTGAAAACCACAAGTGGACTAGGATAATTCTGAGCAGAATACACAAAGACATATTTTGGGTTCGAGACATTCCAATTATAATTGATAGTGATATGATCCATAAACTTACCGACTTTAGCAATGATGGAAGTGATAAATTAAATGAGAAAAATATGAAGAAATAGGTTGAGACAAACATTGGAACAAAATCTAATGGAAATAATATGAAAACAAATTTGATAAGACAAATTGATGCCAGATTTATCAATTAGATAATTGGTTGCAAGTTTAGTTATAGCTCAAGAGTGAAATCTATACCTGTTGGATTCATTCATCTAGCTTATCTAATGGTGGCAAGGAAGGAGAAAGTAAATCTATGTGAGATTGTGAAACAACAACTATTGGACAATATTGATAGGTTGAAAAAGATAGAGAGCATAGTATTTAGATTTGAGTCATTGTTAACTCATTTGTTTTTTCAAGTAAAATAGACAATTCATTGGGATATCTAACTAGGAATGGGACAAAGAACCTTGCACCATGAGGTTAATAACTCAACATTTTAGAAGATAGTTAGAAGAAAGAGTTACTAAGTACATATCAAGGATGATGAAAAAAATTTAGTCTGTGATGAAACGAGTCATAATTCCACCTACAGTAGTTGAAAAATATAAGAATGACATATGTTTCATGGTTTGAATAGATGTCACATGTATGGAGGCAGTGGAAACAAGAGTAAATTTCATAGACCCCATGGCTATGAAATGAGTGAAGAAATCATTGAAGGGTATGTGAAGATCATACTCAAATTAGAAAGAGATGGAGATTGTCTTAGATTCAAGACTTATGATGAGAAAATTAGAGAAGTAAAAGGAGAACTATATAGAAAATACATCAAGAAGAAAGTTGATAAAAAGATAGAAGGAATTTTAAAGGAATTTGGTATAACCAGAGAGGAGTTCAATGAAGCTAAAGGAGTTTCCTTCAAATTGAAGGCAAGTGGACAGATATATATTGCTAGCTGCACATCTTGCAATGGTAGGACCTACATAAGGTGTTACAATAGTAGGACCATCTAGTTGGATCCCTACTGCTCCATATGTTGCAATGTCACAAGTTCAACCCACTATTACACAACCCCTCCATAAAAAGAAAGAAGAAGAGGAGGTAACCATAGTTGAGGAGAAATCAATTACAAGGAAGTTTGAAAGACTTTATAAAGTTAAGACAAATGTCACTAAGTCCTCATCCAAGAAAAGAACTAAACAACTATCTAGTGGACCAAGAAAAAGGAGAAATACATTGCAAATGAGTGAATTTGATTTAGATGATGATGAGGCAAGAACATCATCTAGGAAGAATCCATAGTAACCCAAGATAGAGAATCTACATATTCAAATCATTGATAATGATAATTTTGTTCAAGTAAATAAGTATTATAGCTTTTACAATAACATGGATAGACTACAACTAGAAAATGCAATAGTTAGAAATATGATTTTGAGGAATAAAAGATTTGAAGACATTAAGAAGAATATCTTGTAAGATTTGTACAATAGATTGATAAATATGAGAAGTAGAGTTGTTGATGAAGATAAAGGAATTAGAGAAAATCTAATTAAGAAACTTTGTGAAGTTAATGATGATGAAGATATGAGTAGAATTATGAAGGGTATTGAGCCCTTGCTGAGGAAAAAAAGAAGATCCATTCTTTCAATCAGAGGTAATTATGAAGAAGTGAATAAATAGACCGAGGAAGCCATTGTTAAATACATGACTTCTATACCCAGTACTATAGAGAAGAGCACATGGAAAGGGGGGGAAATCACTATGACTATTGAGTAGAGTGTACCAGAGAAAGAAAAGGACACTATGATGACAACAACATCTCCACAGATCAAAATTGGTATTGAAACCATGGAAGTGTATTGTATGCACATAACTATTAATTTCCAAGAAAATCCTTTTAAGGATTTAGCACCAAACATTGTTGACAATTTGATCAGTTACATTAGCTTTGAAGATGATGAAGAAGCTAATGAGCAAGAAGAAAAGAAGAGAAGAGAAGAGGAAGAAAGAAGGAAGAAAGAAGAGGAGGAGAAGCAGAGGAAAGAGGAAGAAGAGAAGAAAAGGAAAGAGGAAGAAGAGAAGAAAAGGAAAGGGGAGGAAAAAAAAGAAAAGGAAAGAGTAAGAAGAAAATAAAATAAAAAAGGAAGAAGAGAAGAAAAGGAAAGAGGAAGAGGAAAATAAAAAGCAAGAGGAAGTTAGAACAATAGATGAAAAGAAAAAGGCAAGAGGAGGAGAGAAAGATAAAAGATGAAGAGAAGAAGAATGAAGAAGATGAATAAAATAAGAAGAGGGTAGCAGAAGAGAAGAAGAAAAATGAAGAAGAAGACAAGAAGGAGGAAGAAAAATGGGAATCATTGGCTACTACATGAGGTAAGACATGTTCCAAGGCTGAGTAGGAATTTAATTTCAGTAGTGCAACTCAGTAATGAGGGTTGTGTAGTTACTTTTAATGATAAAAATTGGAAGGTTTTAAAAGGATCCCTTGTAGTAGCAAAAGGTGTGAAAGTAGGCACCTTATACCTTTTTACAGGTCATATTGTCCCTTCTACTTTAATTGTTTCAGAAAAAAATGAATGTTCAAGAACAATTGTTGCATTTGAGTAGGGAGAACAAATAGATGATGTAAATTCTGATACAATGTTGTGGCACAACAGACTTCGGCACATGAGTGAGAAAGGTATGAAAGTACTTCATTCAAAGAATGTTTTACCAAGTCTAAAGTGTGTTAATATGGATTTCTGTGAAAATTGTGTGTATGGAAAACAAAAGAGAGTGATTTTTGTGAAGACTAGGAAGGAAAACAAAAAGGAGAAATTAGAGCTTGTGCATACTGATTTATGGGGACCAGTTTAGGTATCTTCCCTTGGTGGCTCTTATTATTATGTTACATTCATTGATGATGTAGCTAGAAGAGTATGGATTTATTTTTTAGACAAAAATCTGATGTATTTCAAACTTTTAAGAAATGGTAATGCTTGGTTGAAAATGAGACTGTTAAGAAATTAAAATGTCTCAGATCTGATAATGGTGGTGAGTATTGCAGTCATGAATTTGAATATTATTGCTCCACCAATGGTATTTGTAGACAAAAAACTATTCCAAAGACTCTGCAAGAAAATGGAGTGGCTGAACACATGAACAAGACTATAATGCAGCATGAGGTTGCATGCTATGTTGCCCTTACACATGTGGGCAGAAGTTGTCAATACTACTATATATTTGATTAATATAGGTCCCTCTACTCCTTTCAGTTGTGGTATTCTAGAGGAAGCATGGACTGGTAAGAAGGTGAGTTATTCTTTTCTCAAAACCTTCAGTTGTGAAGCATTTGCTCACATAGATTCTGAAAATAGAACCAAGTTGGAAGCTAAGTCAAAGAAATGTGTATTTTTTGGATATGGCATTAATGAATTTGGTTATAGTCTTTGGGATTTTGAAAATCATAAAATTTTAAGAAGCAGTGATGTCATATTTAATGAGAAAGTGTTGTACAAAAATCTATTGCAGCAACATGAGAAGAAAGAAGATGATTATGTAGTGTTGCATGATACTCCAAAAGATGATGTTCCAACCATTCCTCATGATGTGCAACAACCGCAACAAGAAATACCACACACATCAGTGAATGTTAGATGGTTAACAAGGCAAATTAGACCTCCATAAATATTTTCTCCCTCTTTGTATTCAATTTTACTCACTGATGCTGGTGAAATTGAATGTTATGATGAAGCTATGTAGGTGAATACTAAGATTCAGTGGGAGTCTACAATGAAAGACAAATGGACTCTTTGCTGAAGAATAAGACATGGGATTTATGCAAGTTGCCTGCAGGTAAAAGAGCTTTATATAATAAGTGGGTTTATAGGTTAAAAAATAGAGGATGGAGGTAAGAAAAGATTTAAAGCCAGGTTAGTTGCAAAAAGATTTGCATAGAAAAAAGCATTGATTTTGATGAGATATTTTCTCCTATTGTTAAGATGACTTCTATCCGTACTATTTTAAGTATTGTGGCCACTGAAGATTTGCATTTAGAGTAGCTTGATGTTAAAATAACCTTCCTTCATAGTGATTTGGATGAAGAGATATATATGGCTCAGCCATGGGGATTTGATGTCAAAGGTAAGGAGAACTTAGTGTGAAAATTGAAGAAAAGTTTATATGGCTTGAAGCAAGCACCTTGGCAATGGTATCTAAAATTTGATAGTTTTATGCATAAGCATGGATACAATAGGTGCCATTTAGATCATTGTGTTTATTTGAAGAGGTTGGATGATGGTAGTTACATCATTTTATGTTTATATGTTGATGATATGCTTGTAGCTAGGTCTAGCATGGATCATATTAAGGGGCTAAAATGCCAATTAGCACATGCATTTGCTATGAAGGATTTGGGGGCAGCAAAACAAATCCTTGGTATGAAGATTTATAGAGATAGGAAGAACATAAAATTGATGCTATCTTAGGCTGATTATGTTGAGAAAGTGTTGCAACGTTTCTCTACAGAGAATGCTAAAGCTATTAGCACACCTTTACCTAGTCATTTGAAGTTGACTAAGGAGATGTGTCCCAAGACAAAAGAAGAGGAGGATAAGATGTCCAAGGTACCCTATGCTTTAGCTGTAGGAAGCTTGATGTATGCTATGGTATGTACTAGATCAAATATTGCACATGTCGTTAGTAGGTATATGAGTCATCCAGGAATTAAGCATTGGAATGTAGTCAAATGGATTCTCAAATATTTGAGAGAAACATCCAATAAGTGTTTACACTTTGGGGGCTCTACTACTACTTTACAGGGCTAAGTTGACTTAGATTTGGTAGGGGATATTGATACTAGATAGAGTACTATAGGTTATGTCTTTACACTTGATGGGGCAATCATGAGCTAGGTTTCTAGGTTATAGAAGGTTAATGCTTTATCCACTATAGAGGTAGAGTATGTTGTTGCTATAGAGGTAGCCAAGGAGATGATATGGCTACAATTCTTCTTGGAAGAACCCTTAAAAGGATAATTATTTGTTTGCAAATAGTCAGAGTGCCATTCATCTTGGAGAGAATTCAGCTCTACATTCAAAGACCAAACACATACAGTTGCGATACCATTTCATTCGATCAGTTTTGGAGGATGGATAGTTAAAGTTGGACAAGATACATACAAATGACAATCCAACAGATATGTTTACAAAGGTAGTAACAAGGAAGAAGCTGAACTCCTCTTCAGCTTTGGTTGGTATACTAGACTGAACATAAATAAAAGAATAGCAAAGTCCAGGGTGATTTGATCTAGTGGGAGTCTCATGGAGTAGCGACATAGCTATAGGATCAGTCTCCAAGTGAAATATTGTTGTTTAATGTGGAGCCTAATCAATCCCCAAGTAGGAGCTTGTTAGATTATGGTGAGTGATTAGGGAAGTATTTTACATACTCCATAATTCCTCACCAGGGTTCGAGCCCTATTTTATCAAAATTTTGCGCCGACATAATTATTAATTGTAACCCTAAAGTGGTAAAAATACTTGTATAAAAGGGCTTAGGGTTAGGGATTATTTCATAGCGGTGATGCAAAAATTGGTTCTTGTGGTGGTATTGAGCTGTAAGTGATTATGGATTGTAATCAAGTTGTAATTACTAGATCATAATAATATCAGACTTGCTGTTTGGTGGATGTAGCCTAGGGATTGGGTGAACCACGTTAAATCTTGGTGTTTTTTGTTCTTTTTTGTGTGATCTATTATTTTTTGATATTCATGATATTTGCATGTAATTATTATTTTTGTCTGTGGTTTAGTCTTAACACTAAGTAGGACAAGTTAGATTTTTCATTTATGGCAAAATATATCTCAGGATGAGAAGCCACAATGTACAGATAAAGGTTTCAAAGTTAGATGCAAAAAATTGTCTAAGTATTAGATAATTTTACTAGCTATAGAAATATAGTTTTGATGTATGTAGTCAATAGAGGTAATATCAACACATGCATAGATAGGTATGGACAATATAGATTGTTAGGATGATGTGACTAAGTGTGCAAGTCTGTATGGACTATACAAAATCAGTTATGCATTAAACACCAATAAAGGCAGTGAATAGAGCATAACAAAGCATAACAATAAAAGGAAAATTATAGGTTAAGGAATTTTTTTGGTTAAAAAATAATTACTTAACTAATTAGGGACAACATCATATATTTTAATCCTAAGAAGGAAAGAGTTAATTTTGTATTATGCTAAGCATGTTAATGCTTGAAGGCCGACAGGGATATTTTTGTAAAAAGGAAAGGTATAAGTAAAAGATCATAATATACAAAGTAAGTTTTATATGTGATATACAAACTTATGAAAAGGTAGTGATATATGATATGTGAAGTTATATATGAATTATATGATGCAAAATATGATGTATGATCAGAAGATTGCAAAGTACAACATACATCAGTAAGAGGTTTTTATATCTATCTCTTTTTGTATAAAGGAACTACATTGTATAATTGCATGTTTGGGTAGTGGGCTCTTCTTGCATACATTCTATAATTGCAATACCAACTCCTAATAGGTTCAAGGCTTCTAATAGGGCCTAGTCCTCTAAGAAGGACTGAGACACTATATGTACTTTATAGACTCCTAACTAGGTCAACATCCTTAATGAGATACTTTTGTTTAGTGGATCATTTTTTTGATACCATCCCCACTAGGGTTTTCCCTTGGCCAGGGTTTCCCTAGTTAAAAAAAATGGTGTTATGAGTTCTCTTTGTGTAGGATTATTATTATTGTTTAGCATTGTTATTGTACTTTCATATGCATGTTATAAAGTAATTAACAATATTTAGTTGTGGGCAAAAATTTGTAGAATACTAATTCATCCTCCCCCACTCTCAATGTTACCTAATTCTAACATAATCATGGTCAATCAGAGAAACAATTGTTGAGTTAAGGTCTCTGAAAGTTGTGCTACCTGTAATTATGGAAAATGAAATTATTTGGGTCAACTCTAATGTAATAAAATATGAAAAACAATACTAATTTAGGGTTGGTTAGCCTTAGGGTAACTAGTACATTTTGACTCATTTTTTGACAAAAATTAGTCAAATTTTCCACACATGTTGGTCAAATTTTTGACAAACTATTTTTTTTCTATTTTTGTCATAAAAAAATTGATCAATTTTTCTTTGGTCAAAATTTATACCAAATTGCCGATGATTGCTATATGTTATAGTGATAAGCCTCCTCCTTTTTGATCACCAAAAACACTCATTACCATGACTTATAGCAATATATCCTCCTTTTCAATAGAAGAGTTTGCTATATTCTATAGCAATGTCTCCTCATTTTTTATCACCGAAACACTCATCTTTATGCCCTCCTTTTTGATAGAAGAGTTTGCTATATTTTATAGTGACATCTCCTCCTTTTTGATCATCGAAAACACTCATCACCGTGACTTATAATGATACAACATCTCTATTGCTCCTCATTGTAACAATTATATATATATTTCATTTGCCAATGATCGCTATATGTTATAGCGATAAGCCTCCTTAATTGCTTATCGCTATATTGTTTTTGTAGTTTCTTCGCATAGCAATAAAAGAGATCACTATATATCATAGTGATATACTTTTCTCATTGCTCATCATTACGTCAAGATTAGGCCTTCTCCATATATCGATAGAATAGTTCGCTATATTCTATAGTGATATCTTCTTTTTGATCATCAAAAATACTCATCGCCACGACTTATAGTGATACACCATCTCTATCGCTCATTATTATAATGATTATATTTGTTTACCATTTGCTGATGATCACTTTATATTATAACAATAAGCCTCCTTTATCACTCATCACTATATTGTTTTTGTAGTTACTTCACATAGTGATAAAAGGGATCACTATATGTCATAGGAATATACTTTCCTCATCGCTCATCGCTATGTCAAGATTAGGCCTTCTCTGTATAGCAATAGAAGAGTTAACTATATTCTATAGTGATATCTCCTCCTTTTCAATCACTAAAAATACTCATCGCCATGACTCATAGTGATACAACATTTCTATCACTCATTATTGTAATGATTATAGTTGTTTTTCGTTTGCCGATGATCACTATATGTTATAACGAAAAGCCTCCTTTATCGCTCATTGCTATATTGTTTTTGCAATTTCTTCGCATAGCGATATAAGTGATCACTATATGTCATAGTGATATACTATCCTCATTAATCATCACTATGTCAAGTTTAGGCCTTCTCCATATAGTATATTCTATAGTGATCTCTCCTCCTTTTCAATCATCAAAAAATTATAGTGATACAACATCTCTATTGCTCATCATTGTAATGATTATATTTGTTTTCTATTTTCCAATAATCACTATATTTTATAGTGATAAGCTCCTTTATCACTCATCTCTATATTATTTTTGTAGTTTCTTTGTATAGAGATAAAAAGGGATCGCTATATGTCATAGCGATATACTTTCCTCATCACTCATCGCTATGTCAAGATTAGGCCTTCTCTATATAGTGATAGAAGAGTTCACTATATTCTATAGCAATATCTCCTCCTTTTTTATTACCAAAAATACTCATTGCCATGACTTATAGTGATACAACATCTCTATCACTCATCATTTCAAAGATTATATTTGTTTTCCATTTTTCGATGATCACTATATGTTATAGTGATAAGCCTTCTTCATCACTCATCGCTATATTATTTTTATAGTTTCTTCGCATAGCAATAAAAGAGATCTCTATATGTCATAGCAACATACTTTCCTCATTGCTCATCACTATATCAAGATTTGGCCTTCTCCGTATAGCGATACAAGAGTTCACTATATTTTATAGTGATATAGTACCCAAAATCTCTTTTTTCCACACTGCGATTTCTATAGTGTATCCCAACTCATGAAGCCTAATTGTTGTAATTATAATGGTATATGAAACATCAAACGAAGAAACAACATTTCTATCTATTGAAGTTTTCGATGTGCCTATGAGAAATAAATCTAATTAACAATTAAATGAAATGTTGAATGATGGATTCCAATGCTTATTTCATGGTTTGAGTGAGGCAAGGCATCAAAGACATATATAGATAAGTCAAGGCAGGGTTTGGTAGCATCCATTGAATGTTTGGTGGAATTAGTGTGGCCAATACTTACACAATTTTTAACCACAATGTCCAGGTGAGTTATGCCATCGACCCCTAAAGATATAACAATAAAGCTAAACCAAATAGTTTATATGAACCCACCAATGTTTTATCAAATGAGGGTTACAAAGTTCGCACCTTCGATGCTTCAGTTAACATGATTTATACAAGGTAGAAAAATGTGACCTATACAAGGTAGTGATGGTGTGAAACACAACTATTCATGCATTTGTCAGTTCACTTAATGTTATCAAGGAAGAGTCCATTGAAAAATATTGAGGAGGAAAGACAAAGAAATCATATATGTGTGTGTGTGTGTGTACATATACATACATACATACATATATAAAAGCTAGCAAATTGGAGGAGAATTATCAATTACATATTTGAAGAATTCAAATAGGAAAGGCTTCATAACCTAGACCACATTCAATGACGAGTGTACATGACCCATCTATGACTAGAATAAGCATGCCCTAGTACTATGTGATGGGGACACGACCCAAGAACAAAATGGAACCAATAGAAAGGGAAAATTATATTAACTAAGACAATAAGCTATTACAAACAGTAGAGAAAATAAACTTCAAAACATGCCCTAAGGGCTTACAATAGCATAAATCTGGAGAATATTTCTCCTTTTAGCACCTCCTCTCAAACTCCACTCCGAACTGCCTTTTACAATGCCAAAAATCTCCTTAAATAGACCCCGGAGGGTTAAGGACTAGGAGTACATTCTAGAAAGTGTTAGTAGGCCTCCACCGACAAAATAGAAGGTTCCAAAAGCTGCGTTAGAAGTCGGTGCAAATCTAGAAGAATCCAGAAACGGTAGCCGAACTTTCGGGAGGCATAACTTTTGAACCGTAGCTCCGATTGACGAACTGTTTACATTTTCGGAAAGCTCTCGAAGCGCTCTATAGCCCTATGGACTAGCGTTGTTCTTCCCTCATTTTTCAACCCTTTTTGAGGTCATTTAATGCCCCAAACCTGACTTTGAAGCATTCTTAGGAGGTCTCCAAAACCCAAAAAACTGCAATAACTTTCAAACCATGGGGCCTTTTAACTTGATTCTTTTTTTTGAATGCTCTAAATCATGATTACATTCATCTGGCCAATTCACACCTTCTAGTTTACCGAAATGATGGCCAAATTGCATGCTCCTATTTTTTTGAGATTTTCAAACACACTGATAGTGGAACTGTGAGAGTTGGAACCTTTATTTGACCCAAATAGGTATCCAAAAATGTAAAGACATGAAACAGAAACTAAGTCTAAGTACATTTTTTTTTGGGTGACACAGGATTGCCCTTATACCTCTGGATGCTCCTGCATCACTATGATATTATATCAGACAAATCATCAGTAGGCCACTACAAAATATAGAGGTTTAAGTAGAAAACAAAAATTGGATAAGTATTATCTTATACACATCAAAATATATCTAGAACAACAACTTCATACTCTTTTCAACTCTCAATATTGAACTAGTGCTCAAAACAGATTACTTTAAATCTGTTGGAAATCTGATTGAAAAGCTCATTGTTGTTGAAGATCAAAGAGGGAGATTTTTGTAAAAATGTTTCAATCATTTTTTTCCATTGATGTCAAACCTACTATTTTTAGGAATTATATTTTCTTATAAGATTCAAGCACTATCACTTAGTTGATTGATGAAGAGGATTTGATCAACACGATGTAACAAGAGCACCTAAGGGAAAGGTTGATTTATGATGTTGTAATGAAGTGCAAGGATTAGCTAAGAAAATGGTTAATTAGTGTATTGATAACATACTCAAAGATACAGAGGATGGTCACATTTAGACATATTGAAAAAGGAGTTGTAACAAAGTTGACTGCAAAGCTTTAACCTTGATCATCAAAAGAAGCCAAGCAAATCAGTTGAAGCTAAGCAAATTCTTAGTAGAAGCTGAGTAATAGAAATTTTAGTTAGTGCTGAGTAAAAGATTAGGTGCCGAGCATCAGGAAAAATTTTTAGTTGGTGCCAAGTAATCTTCAGGTGCCGAGCATTAGGAAAAACATAGTTGATGCTGAGTAACACAGTATGTGCCAAGCACCAATATTTCAATAGTGTCGAGCTACTGCATTATTTCAAATAATGAAGATTCACCAAATCCAAGCTGACTTAGTGGTTACATTGAATTTTGTGAACAAGTTGGAGGATAAGGATGATGAGTTGTTGGCACAGAATCCTATGTAAACCATTTTTGGGTGAATTCTAATGGATTATTCAAGAAACTTCTAGAGGAAACAAAATATGGGTTAGATGCAATGAATCCTACCTAATCCATGCGAATTGAAATTAAAGAAAAAGATGAATTGAGCAAGAAAAAGGAACTTCAAGACTTCTATTTAAGAAGTCATAACCAAGAAGAAGAGAGTTGCTGATACTGTTGCTGCAAAAGTGTCTAATCTAACTAAAAGAGTGTCAAGAAAAAGAAGGGAGAGCACAGAGGCTCTTCTTCTACACGTGGTCATGAAGAGATGATTGCACAGGTACACTAAGTATGGAGACTCAAGAAGACAAAGCTTGAAAGATAAGGCAAGCAATTAAGAGTTGGAGAGATGGAAGGCCAGGCAAGGGTATGAGTGGAGAAGCGATCTGAAATCTGCAAGATAAGTTGTATGTTGTAGTCAGGTCAAGATTTTCTAATACTCTCTAGCAATTGTATTAGATCTAAAAATCCTATGGACTTAGGTTGGGCTAACAACCATTTGTAAATCCTTTAATAGGGTGGAATTCCAAGTGAATGTTCTAAAGTCCTTTTACCAGGCCCACTTCTAACAGGGTGGTTAAATCCTCTAATGAGGTCACATTTAACACTGTGTGTTGTAAGCCTTTAACAGAGCAGGCCTTTCATAGGGTATCACTTCAGAAGGGTGAGAATTGAGTAGCATGTTAGTGGTGGTTTTTCCCAAATTAGGTTTCCACGTAAATCACTTTGTCATGTGTTGATTTCCTGTGTGTTATACTTGCATGTTGATTTACAATAACTTGCTAATTAGACAGGTTAAAAGTTTGAATGAATGAATGATTGAATGGATTTATCACACTTAAAAGTTTGAAAGGGACATCTGGACCTTGAATAACTGATTCACACCCCCCCCCCCCCTCTCTCTCAGTTATTCTAAAGCAATTCTAACAAAATCATATTAGACTTACGTGTGGATATTATTATCTATAACCTTCCTCTATCAATGTATAAGGTGTTCATTAATAAATTCTAGTATAAAGGAGTTCAAATTTGAATAAAACCAAGGGTATAGACTTGGGTGTGGATAATATTATTTATTACCTTCCTCTATCAATGCATAAGGTGTTCATTAATAAATTCTAGTGTAAGGGAGTTCAAACTTGAATAAAACTAAGGGTGAAGACTTGGGTGTGGATAATATTATCTATTACCTTCGTCTCAACATATAAGGTGTTCATTAATAAATTCTAGTGTAAAGGAGATCAAATTTGAAAAAAACCAAGGGTGAACTAGAAAATTTCTATAAACAATTATATAATTTTATATAACCTTGTTAAAAAGTGAATATTACCCTGTAGAAAATAACTATGGGGGATAATCTAATTGGTTTTTACTATTAGACTGACTACTTTTCACAATATTCACCCAAGTATTAATGTATAATGTATCAAATCCATAACTGTCTTTCATAATGGAAGATGAATTGAGCTCACATAATGAGAAAAAAATCCAATAGAGTGTACCCAAATAAAATCTTGAATCCACTATATTGCTATAATTTAAACAAACTGAAGTAGTAGGAGTAAATTATGAAAAATGAAAATGAAAAATAATACAAAAATTAATGATATTTGGAGCCCACAATGGAATGGAATTAGTTGAGTGAATTGAAAAAGAGATCACGTTTGACAACTAATTTCTCATGTTTAATAGGAGGCATGTGAGAAGAAGGTCTTGTTTCCTGAGGCACATAATCAACCATGACCACAACTACAACCTCAACCTTAACTTGAACTTCAACCTCCTCTCTCTCTCTTTCTCCTTCTTTGACTGATTGGGATTGAAACCTTGTAATTGGTTTGAGACTTGTTGCAACACCTTTTTCTTTGTAAATAATACCATTGTTCCCCTGATACAATTTAAAGTGTTCATCACTCCTTTCTGCAATAAGACTACCTTGAATTCTAGCATCTCCAATTATGCAAAGAACTATTAAGATATATAACAATAACAAAAACAAAAATATCCCCATTAAAAAAAGTGGACATTAATCTTTTACCCTTATCTAGAAGAAATAACATACCATATTCATTGATTGGAGCATCATAGTCATAGCTTGTAGTAATAAAGGGGCCTCTTGTTGTACGACTAAAGTTGGTTCCTCCATGATACTACAAATTGTGCAACTCGAGCATTAATTCTACATATGATGTTGATGAAAGAGTTCTAAATTATTAATGTTGTATGCTCCAATATGTATCTCACATCATTCACATAATACAATAGTGATAATACCTACTATATGTTAAAAAAGTGTTCTACCTAATATATTTTAAATATGTAATATATCTATAGATGGAGCATAAATAGAAATGAACAATGTCTTATACACTAATTATCTAAATGATTATCCAAAGGATTGAAGACAACCAAATTATTCTATAATGCTCATTAAATTCTGGTCTTTTATGACTGCTATCTTTTTCAACACATTAAGGTGTCCTGTTGAATTGAAAATCTCTAGAATTTGGTGCACCCTAAAATGATTAACTTTCTCAGGTGTACAAGAGCCTGTTTAACATTAAAAATTTAGAAATTAGTAAAACATTTGACTTACAAATTTAAGAAAGTTGAAAAGGAAGATACTTACATTATTGTCACCTTTCCACAACTCTTTTAGTTTATGTTTGTGAAATAACTAATATTCATAGATATTTTAACCTCATAATTGCATGAAACTTGACATTAAAATCAAGATAATTTTCCTTTGAAACTCATCTACAAATATTTGTAAGTTAAATAGGAGAACTCACCAAGTTGAAAGAACCACAAGTACTCAGTGACTCTGAAAATACATCCATGTAACCCTTCCAATAATAAAAAAGTCAGAGTATTAATAATCATTGTTATTGTGCATGATCACAATGTATTGCCTTGAATTATAATTAAAAATAAATAAAAAAACTAAATTTTTTTTTTAAAAATTATATATATATATATATATATATAAACATACATACATACATACATACATATGTGTGTGTATGTATATATATACATATGTATACATATATATATATATACATATATATGTGTATATATATACATATGAATATATATATCTGTATATATATATGTATATATGTATATATATATACATATGTATACATATACATATATATATACATAAATATATACATATATATACATACATATATATATATATATACATATGTATACATATACACATATATACATATACATACATATATATACATACATATATATATATGTATACATGTATGTATATATACATATATATATGTATATATATATATATACATATGTATACATATGCATATATATATATATATACATACATATATACATATATATACATATGTATACATATACATACATATACATACATACATATATATATATATATGTATATATGTATGTATATATACATATGTATATGTATGTATATACATATATATATGTATATGTATACATATGTATATATATACATATATACATATGTATATATATATAGATATATACATACATATACACACACACACACACACACACACACACATAGATATATATAATAGAGAGATTGTTGATAAAGAATGTTTTCAATCATTGTTTTGTCACTGATGTCAAACCTGCTATTTGTTGGAATGATAGTTGCTTATAAGATCCAAGTACTATCACTTAGTTGATTGATGAAGAGGATTTAATCAATAAGATGTAACAAAAGCACCTAAGGGAAACATTGAGTTATGGTTTTGTAATGAAGTACAAGGATCAGTTAAGACAATGGTAAAATGATGTATTGATAAAAAACTTGAAGATATTGAGGTTGGCTACACTTAGAAACTCTAGAAGAATAAGTTATAACAAAGTTGTCTGCAAAGCTTGACTAAATTTATTAGTAGGTACCAAGCAAGTTAGTTCATGCCAAGCAGATTATTAGTAAGTGTTGAGAAAATGCAAACTCTAGTGTGTGCTGAGTGAAATAGAAGGTGCTGAGCAAGTTTAGGTGTCGAGCTAGACAACATGTAATAGGTGTCAAGCATCAATAAAACTTAGTTCATGCTGAGTGAATCCATAGTAGGTGCTGAGTAACACAGTATGTGTCAAGCATCAGAAAATCAATAATGTCGAGCTACTGCATTATTTGAAAAGTCAAAGATTTTCCAAATTTGAGCTGGCAACTTTGTTACCTTGAATTTTGTGAACTAGATGGAAGATATGAATGTTGAGCTAGTGGCATAAAGTTCTAGGTTAACCATTTTTAGGCGAACACATGTGGATTCCACAAGATGTTTCTAGAAGAAAAAAGATAAGGGGAAGATACATCATATCTTACCTAATCCATTTGAACCCAAAATTAAGAGCAGGAAAATTAGAGTGGGAGAAGTATTCTAGACTCATACTTAAGGAGTTATAGGTCAAGAAGCAAAGAGAGATGGGAGAGAGTGTGTGGTGTCAAGGAGAAGGCATCAAGAGGGAAGAACAAAGTACAAAGACTCTACTTCAATAGGTGACCATAGAGTTGATTGTGTTGGCACAACGAGCATGGAGACTCAAGGAGACAAAGCTTGAAAGGAGGACAAGTTGTTAGAGCTGCAAAGACTGAAAGCCGATCAAATTTGTGAACTAAATTAAGATCTAAAATCTGTAAGTTATATTGTAAGTTATATCAAATCAAAAGTCCTTATTGTTACTCTTTAGCAATTGTATTAGTTAGGAAAAAATCCTATGGAATTGGTTTAACAACCATTTTGTAAATCCTTTAATAGGGTGACATTCCAAGTGAATGTTCTAAAGTCCTTTAACCAGGCCCACTTCTAATAGGGTGGTTGAAATCCCTTAACCTGGTCACATTTAACAGTGTGTTTTGTAGCCTTTAATAGGGCATCACTTCAGAAGAGTGGGAAAGGAGTAGCATGTTACTAGTGGTTTTTCTCAAATTGGGTTTCCACGTAAATCACTGTGTTATGTGTTGATTTTTCATGTCTTATTCCTATATGTTGATTTATTAGTAACTTGCTAAGAAGAATGTTTAGCTTGGATGCATGGTTGATTTAAATGGGCTCACTATACTTAGTGAAAAATGTTTTATTAGGACATTTGGACCTTGAATAACTGTTTCACCCCCCCCCCACTCTCAGTTATTCTAAAACATTTCTAACAATTGGTATCAGAGCCATCCACTGATTTGGTTTAAAGGTACTAGAAGTAGAAAGATCAAGATGTCTAAGAGAGAAGTTCCCAAGCTCAATAGAGATAACTTCGTTGCATGAAATTTTTTAATGAAGTTGCACCTTGGATCAATAGATGATCATGCACAAACCTCAATCAAAGTGGAACATGTTGATCCAACAAGTGTCCCTACTGCAGAAGATATGAAGAAAAAGAAGGAGCACAATTAGGTAATGTTGGAGATTGCCTCTGCTCTCAACTATGCTAAATTTGATGACATCAAGGGATGTACCTCTACATTCAATATGTGGAAAGCAATGTCAAATATTTATGGATGAGATCAAAATGTCCAAAGAGAAAAAAGAGAAAGCCTTAGAGGAAAGTTTGATGACATGAGAATGGAGGAGGTGAGAACATTGTTCAGTATGTCTCTACAATAAAGGAAGTAGTAAGTGTAATAAGAAGTGCAATTGGCCATTTAGATGATGAAACTGTTATTAGCAAAGTCTTAAGAACCTTTCTTCCCATCTATGCTATTAGAGTATCAACCATCCAAGAGTTGAGATGCATACCAGGAAACAAACTAACTCTTGAAGGTATAGTGGGAAGACTTACTGCATTTGAGTTATCTAACTTTGATAACTACAGACTTGAGAATCTTGAATTTTCTTTCAAGGCCAAGCTGTTGTTGAAAGACACTGAAGAGGTGAAACCAAAGAAGAAGAAAATAAAGATAAAATATGCATCCAATGACAACAACACAAATGAAGAAGATGTGGAACAATTGGAAGTATTGCTGGCTAGAAGATTTCATAGAGGCAAAGGTAAGCTACCTATCATTTGTTTTAATTGCAATGAAGTAGGACATATTGCTACAAGATGCACACAGAAAAAGAACTATAGAGAAGGCAACAAGTACAAGAATATATGAGATGTTGATAACAAAGATTAAAAAGACAAAGGCAAAAAGTGCTACATTTTTGAAGAAGAGAATTTTGATAAAAATGATGATGAGCTAGTCTATGTAGCTATGAAGGATGAGTTAGATGAAGATAAGGCAACAATACTGGTAACCTATGTAAACAAGAATGGTAGGTGGATCATAGACAGTGGATTCTCACATCACATGATAGGAGACAAAAGTAAGTTTGTTACGTTAACTCAGTATGATGGAAATAGTGTTAGATTTGGAAATGATGCTCCATGTCTAATCAAAGGAAAAGGTTCCATTAAGCTTACAAATAAAATTTCATGTGATAATGCATATTATATTGAAGGATTGAACTACAATATGTTGAGTGTGTCATAGTTAGGCAATTTAGGATGTAAAGTAGAATTTGGAAACAAAACTGCCAAAATCTATGACACTAATGGAAATCTGATAGGAAAAGGAGACCAAACTAGGAGTAATCTGTTTTACCTAGATATGTAGGATGTTGCCTATCTTATTGTAAGAGTTGATGATGTGTGGCTATGGCATAAGAGGTTATGTCATGTCAACTTTGATAATCTGATTAGCATTAGCAAAATGAATAAAATCAAAGGTTTTCCTAAACTGAAAAAGCCTAACAATACAATGTGCAAACAGTGTCAACTAGGAAAGATGACCAAGTCAAGTTTCAAAACCAAAACCTATACTTCCAAAGAAGTACTAGAGTTAGTTCATATTGATTTATATGGCCCAATAGAAGTGCAAAGCTACAAAGCAGACATATATATATATATATATATATATATATATATATATGTATGTATGTATGTATGTATGTATGTATGTATGTATGTATGTATATACATACATATACATATATATACATATACATACATATATATACATATATATATACATATATACATATATATGTATATATACACACACACACATATGTGTGTATATGTAGTGTGTATATGTATATGTGTATATATGTATATGTATATATATATGTATATACATATATATATATATATATACATATACATATATATACATATACATACATATACATACATATGCATATATACATATATATATACATATACATATATACACATATATACATATACATATACACACACACACACACACACATATATTGTTGTTTGTTGATGATTACTCTAGGATGATGACTGTCATGTTCTTAAAGAAAAAAATTTGATGCATTTCAAATTTTTAAGTCGTATATGGCTACGGTTGAGAAGGAAACGAGAAGGAGTCTAAAGTGCCAAAGATCAAACAAAGGAGGAGAGTTCACATCAAAAGAATTTGAGACATTTTGCAATGATAAAGGAATTAAGAGACAAACATCAGCACCTAGAACTCCCCCACAAAATGGAATTGCAAAAAGGAGGAATAGATTAGTGATGGACTGTGCTAGAACATTAATGATGAAGAAGAATGTTGCTCTAAAGTACTAGAGAGAAGCTATAAGTATAGCTTTCTACACCTTGAATCGAGTACAAATCAAGAAAGGTACAAATGCAACACCTTTTGAAATATGGTATTGTCACTTACCTAATGTAAAACATTTCAAAGTGTTTGGTTGTAAGTGCTATATTCTTAAAGATTCTAGAGATGGCAAGTTTGATGCAAAGAGTGATGAAGGTATATTCTTTAGATACTCCACTATAAGTAAAGCATATAAGTGTTTAAATACTAAAACTAACAAAATTGTGGAGGGTGCAAATGTAAACTTTGATGAGCATGTAGAAGTTCAAGTTGATGAATTCATCAAGAAACCAGAAGAGTATAGATCATTTGTATACTTCTATGAAGGAATGCATATTGAAGAAGAAGTTGCCAATCAAGTTGGGAATTAGCAACAGGTTTCAATATCAGCCGAGTCACAACCAATGAATACCAAGTTGCATTCAAATGCTGAGTTGCAAAATGAAGATAATGCACATTCCAACTCTGAAATCAATAAAAATGAAAGAGATGATGAGCTACCTGAAAGAGATGTGCATAGTGACTTTGAAACTAAAATACCAGACATGGAAATAAGGAAAGAATCAAGGCTATCTAGGTATGTGAGAAGACACCACCTTGCTGAACAAATCATTGGTGATAAGGAAGCCAGACCAATGATAAGGAATAGACTAAGAAATGAATCATGTCTGCTAAGAAAGATTGAACCCAAAATAGTGAAAGATGCACTACAAGATGATGATTGGTGTAAAGCTATAGAAGGAGAGATTGAGCAAATAGAGAAGAGCAAAACTTGGACCTTAGTTCCAAGACCAACTGATAAGAATGTGATTGGTACCAAGTGGGTATTCAGGAACAAGCTAGATGAGAATGGTGAGATCACAAGAAATAAGGCCAGACTAGTCTATAAAGGTTATGCTCAAGAAGAAGGATTGGACTATGGGGAAACATTTGTCCCTGTTGCAAGGATGGAAGGAGTAAGAATGGTTTTAAAGTCTACCAAATGGATGTAAAATATGCTTTTCTGAATGGTATACTAGAAGAGGAAGTCTACATAGAATAACTAGAGGGATTTTTTAATGACAACAACAAGGATATGGTTTGCAAACTACATAAAGCACTCTATGGTTTGAAACAAGCACCTAGATCTTGGTATGAGAGACTTCAAAAATATCTTGTGAAGATAGGATTTGAGAGAATAGATGGAAACAAAAATCTATATATTATGACAGAAAAAGGTAAAGACATTCTGATATGTGAAATCTTCGTTGATGATATAATATTTGGAAGAAAAGATGCACTATGCAAAGATTTTGTTGATAAGATGAAACATGAGTTTGAGATGTCAACGTTTGGGGAAATCAAATTATTTGTTGGATTGCAAGTACATCAACTGAAACATGGCATATTTATGACTCAATCAAAATATATCAAGGAGATACTCAAAACATTTGGCTTAGAGGATTCAAAACTAGTTAGTACACCAATGGTAACAAGACATAAGCTATCCAAGAATGATGAATCAGTTGAAGTAAATTAGACAATGTATAGATCAATGATTGGAAAGTTATAATATGTTGTACACAGTAGACTGAACATTGCATTATCTATTGGAATAGTGGCAAGATTTTCTACAAATCCAAGAGAAAATCATCTTATGGCAGTAAAAAGAATAATGAGGTACCTAAAAGGAATAGATGACTTTTGGTTTATACTACAAAAGGAAATTTTTTTTTGAGTTGAATGCCTACACTAATGTAGATTGGGGAGGTAATATAGATGACAAAAAAAGTTCCAGTGGAGAAGCACTCTTCTTAGGTAAAAGATTAGTCACTTGGACTAGAAAAAGAAAAGTTGTACCTCACAGTCCACAGCTGAAGCCGAATATGTTGCTATTGCCATCAACTGCACCAATATTGTATGGATTAATCACCTATTGAAAGGTATGAAGGAAGAGATAACTGAACCTATGATACTCTATTGTGATAACACAAGTGCCATCAACATATCAAAGAATCCTATGATGCATGCCAAAACAAAGCACATTGCAATTAAGTATCACTATGTAAGAGAATTGGTGGAAGACAAACAAGTGAAGATGGAATATGTCAACTCAAAGGAACAAATTGCTAACATTTTCACAAAACCATTACCTAAAGATGCATATGAGTATCTTAGATGTAAGTTAGGGGTAATACCCCTATCCAAGGCTATTTGAGTAACAAAAAGACTACCCTACATCAAATGAGTTGATTGCTGAAATGATATAAATTGATGCAAAGGATACTTACTTTAGGTTTTACCTGAAGTAATTAGAATACCGAAGTTCCAAATAAGTCACAGGCAAGGTGAGAGAGGGAGAAATAGGAGTTTCTACAAATGCTACACTTGCATGATAAGATCTTGAAATAATATGTCTTTGGCATTGTTGTCAAAGAGGAAGAAATAGCAGAAACTGTCAAATCTATAGGATCAAATGTGTAGAGGGAGAAATAGTAGAAAGGAAGAAGGAAATAATAGCTTTAAAAAAAATACAAACATAAATCAATCATGATGACAAGATCAGAGAGGGAGTAGAACAAAAAGGAGAAGATAGTGTATCAACAAAAGAGATATCCCTAATACTTTGAAAGAGAGAGTTACTTACATAATT
The DNA here is from genome assembly GCA_028749045.1 of Cupressus sempervirens. Taxonomy (NCBI): domain Eukaryota; kingdom Viridiplantae; phylum Streptophyta; class Pinopsida; order Cupressales; family Cupressaceae; genus Cupressus; species Cupressus sempervirens. The sequence continues at coordinate 161,759,340 of CM053790.1, read as the reverse complement.
CAAAGGGAGTCATACAAAAATTTAAAGTTGTTGATAGAATGTAGAATGAATAATTTTGGATACAAAGTTTTCTTTTTGGCATTTGACTTATTTTTTTAACCTAGTTAATGTTTTGATAACTTGGTTGATCAGTTTGGTTTGTCATTAATGCCAAAGAGGGAGATTGTTGAAGATCTGATTGAAAAGATCATTGTTGAAGAAGGAAGATTGTTGATAAAGAATGTTTTCAATAATTTTTTTGTCACTGATGTCAAACCTACTATTTTCTAGAATGACAATTGCTTATAAGATCCAAGTACTATCACTTAGTTGATTGATGAATAGGATTTAATCAATAAGATGTAACAAAAGCACCTAAGGGAAAGGTTGAGTTATGAATTTGTAATGAAGTACAAGGATTAGTTAAAACAATGGTAAAATGATGTATTGGTAATACACTTGAAGATACAAAGGTTGGATACACTTAGAAACTCTAGAAGAATAAGTTATAACAAAGCTATCTGTAAAGCTTGACTAAATTTATTAGTAGGTGCCAAGCAAGTTAGTTCATGCCGAGTAGATTATCAGTAACTGTCAAGAAAATGCAAACTCTAGTGTGTGTCGAGTGAAATAGAAGGTGCCAAGCAAGTTCAAGTGTTGAGCTAGATATAATGTAATAGGTGTCGAGCATTAGTAAAACTTAGTTGATGCTGAGTGAATCCATAGTAGATGTTGAGTAACACAGTATGTACCGAGCATTAGAAAGTTAATAGTGCCAAGCTGTTGCATTATTTGAAAAGTCAAAGATTCACCAGATTTGAGCCAACAAGTTTCTTACCTTGAATTTTGTGAACCAGATGGAAGATAAAATGTTGAGCTAGTGGCACAGAATTCTAGGTTAATCATTTTTAGGCAAATACAAGTGGATTCCACAAGATGCTTCTAGAAGAAACAAGATAAGGGGAAGATACATTGTATCTTACCTAATCCATTCAAACCCAAAATAAGAGCAGGAAAATTAGAGTGGGAAAAGTATTCCAGACTCCTACTTAAGGAGTTATAGGTCAAGAAGCAAAGAGAGATGGGAGAGAGTGTGTGGTGTCAAGGAGAAGGCATCGAGAGGGAAGAATAGATTATAGAGACTCTACTTTGATAGGTGACCACATAGGTGATTGCATTGGCACAACGAGCATGGAGACTCAAGGAGACAAAGCTTGAAAGGAGGACAAGCTATCAAAGTTGCAGAGACTAAAAGCCAAGAAATTTTTTAAACTGAATTAAGATCTAAAATTTGCAAGTTATGTTGTGAGTTATATCAAATCAAAAGCCCTTATTATTACTCTCTAGCATTTGTATTAGTTAGGGAAAAATCCTATGGACTTAGATTGGTCTAACAACCATTTTGTAAATCCTTCAATAGGGTGACATTCCAAGTGAATGTTCTAAAGTCCATTAACCAGGCCCACTTCTAACAGGGTGGTTGAAATCCCTTAACTAAGTCACATTTAACAGTGTGTTTTGTAGCCTTTAACAGGATAGGCCTTTCACAGGGCAACACTTTAGAAGAGTGAGAAAGGAGTAGCATGTTATTGGTGGTTTTTCCCAAATTGGATTTCCACGTAAATCACTATGTTATGTGTTGATTTTTCATGTCTTATTCCTACATGTTGATTTATTAGTAACTTGCTAAGAAGAATGTTTAGCTTGGATGCATGGTTGGTTTAAATGAGCTCACTATACTTAGTGAAAAAAGTTTTATTAGGACATTTGGACCTTGAATAACTGATTCACCCCCTACCGCCCAATTATTCTAAAGCATTTCTAACATGGGTGTCTCATAACTCATCTGAAAGATCATCATAAAACACTATTCGTGAAAAATTCAAGGGAAGTAGAGAGAGAGAGAGAGAGAGAGAGAGAGAGAGAGAGAGAGAGAGAGAGAGAGAGAGAGAGAGAGAGAGAGAGAGAGAGAGAGAGAGAGATTCTATAAAAGAAGACTGCATAGAGGAGGCAAGAAGACTAAAAAGGTGTGCATTGAAGTCTCACAATTTGTTCATGAAAATCAATTTCCTTAAATATCTTCTTTCATTAGATATGTTATGTTCTAATACATTTAATTATTAAACATGTAAATTTTTGTTGAAAATCATACAGATCCTATCTTTTCAGTCAAAAGATATAGATTTTTTTTCCATTAAATCACACATTGGGATGTAAGATGAATACAAGATCTAATACCGCTATAAAGACAAACAATTTTGGCAAAGATAGGTCACTATCCCTGGCTAAACAAAACAAAATAAATCCTATATTCTAAGAAAAGTACTACAAGTGCAAAAATAAGCTTTCAAGGAAAACTAACACCAAAGGAAACTTATGATTAGAGTGGCAAAAATGCATACAAGTCTTTTACCCTTATCTTTGGACCCAACTTGATTCTAGACATAAATATAGTGATCAACTTATAAGTGGAATAATTGTGTGTGAAATTGGATGACATCCCATACCAAACCCCTGTTGTCATTGATCCCTAGTTTGTCATTCAAAATCTCTTGATACATTATTGCACACACTAGATCAAATCCTCAACTTCTAAACTCATATTTCATAAGACATGCCCACACAATAAAAGGTCCATGCAAAGGTTTAAAGCCACACATGCATTTTTGACACCTAAAAAAAATTCTACAACAAGTGACATAAATAAGTACTCTTGTAATAAATACATTTATTTTCCTGCATTCAATTAAGCATATAATTTTAATATTTGAATTCTTGATCCCTGCTAGTTAATCTAAGTTGATTTCTATTTGGATGCATTTATTTAATTCACCTTGGATTTAATGAACAACTATCAAAAGCATCTAAGTGCCTATTGGCTATCTAGAGTAATGAAACAAATTATCAAATTAATATCAATTGGAGGTCACTAGTAACAAATAAATTCAATGAAGGTAGCATCTCTCAAACATATAAACATATCCACACATATCATAATATAAAGTATATGTGTGTATAATTTAATCAATAAAATTTGACATAAAATGTCAAGATTACAATATACCTCTTTTGTACCAACTATCCTTGAAGCATGAGTTGTGCCTTGTGCTTTATGAATGATTCTCTATAAAATCTAAAATTTAGATATCGCAAGAGTTATTATGATATCAATAGATCTTTGTTATGAAACCAAAATTAAAAACTTTTCTTCATTCTGAAAGTAAATTAAACTAGAACATGTTTCAAGAAATTCAACAAACTACTAGACTACTTTAACATGTAGAGAAGAATACAATAGTTGTATCAAACAAAGGAGATGAAAGCTCTAACTTTAATACTTTGGTTTAGCCTAGATGTTGGAGCACAACAATTTGTCTTAGATTAGAATTATAGCTAGAACCCTTGGTTACCTAGTTCCCAAGTGTGTGATGACAAGAAGAACAAGCCCTGAATTAGATGTTTATAGTTTTGGAGCTATGACCTTGGAAATTGCTACAGGAAAGAGAGCAGTAGTTGTGAGCTTACAAGAGAATCATATGAGGCTTGCAGAGTGGGTATGGGATCTCTATGGTCAAGGAAATTTTTTGGATTCTATAGATATAAATTTAAATGGGGAGTTTGAGAAGGCTAAAATGGAACAATTGGTAGGGATAGGGTTGTGGTGCTCCTATCTAGATCTAGGTGTAAGACCCAAAATGAAGCAAGTGGTAAAGTTGTTGAAGTGAGAAGATTGAGTACCTAATCTTCCTCTAGAGATTCATACCTATACCATAGAGTATCATCGCATCATTCTAGACCTACAATGAATGAAATTGATTAATTAATGAAGGTATGTTAGTTTGAGCTTCACTTGGTTTCAAGAATACCTTAGTATTCTCTACTTAACAAGGCCAACCACATGAAGGTGGAAGCTCATCTGGCCTCACCCCCTTCCCCTAACATCAATCTAAACTCCACATTAATATCTAATTACATAGACATCATTCATTCATTCATCCATTTATGAACTATAACATTCAATCATCACATAACATGCATTAATATGATATAAAATTCATTAATATGCAATACTAATCAAGACTTCATTAACACATTAAAATATTCATTAATATGACATAAAAATAAATCTTAATATGCAATATTCATACATAATTACTTAAAACAACGTTCTTTCATTATCCAACAAAGTTTATCAAAGAACATTTTTAAAAAATGATTTCTTCTTTTTGTTTTTCTTAGCTTTCTTAAAAAAAGGCTGATAGGAGCATCAACATCTTCCTCATTCTACTCCTCTTGTGGCACATGTAATGCCAAATTATGATGTCTCCTCCTATTTTGAGGCGCACAAGGCTACTGCACTAAAGGGGGCTTTGTTGCAATAACAAGTAAATGGGTTAAATTGGCATACTCATTTTCTTTTCTTTTTACTATTACAAGTATTTGATTAACCAGTAGAACATAACACACATTTTTCTTACCTAACAATGCCACATCATGTACACTAACATTTTGATCCACCACCACCTTCACATTCACCAATCAATGAAAATTGTGGCCCCCTTCAATGTGACCATGTTGCCTACAATGACTCTGGGTTGTTGTGATTATAATTCTTTGATTCTTTAAGACCTTACACTTTTTGCAAGGACAATTACATTTATCAACTTTTCTTCAGAACTGAGACCACAGTCTAGCAATTTTCTTGTTATTTTGTTATGGTTTCATATTGCTTGGCGTGGTCTTTCTTCATAGGAAAATATATCTGCAAAATTATTGGACATGTTGTACTTAATGTTTATATCTGCATATATGGTTTTGAAAAAAAAATTTGGTGTAATTACTGTGTATATTTCCAAAATATTGGACATGTTGTACTTAATGTTTATATCTGCACGTATGGTTTTGAAAGAAAAATTTGGTCTAATTAATGTGTATATCTACACAAATATTGGACTTGTTGTACTTAAATGTTTATATCTGCATATATGGTTTTGAAAGAAAAATTTGGTCATCTCACTAAAATTCACACATTATAATCAATGGAAAGTTGTCTTCTTACAATGCTCTTTGTTAATATCCTCCTCTGTGTCACTTTGACACTAGTACATTTTCACTTGTTTTTCTACCAAAATTTTCAACCAAAGGTATGATTTCTTTTATTTTTTGGTTTCCATCCCTATATTGGTCAAAAATGTCCTAAGTTTTCTCCAAGTTGGTCAAAATTTTGACCAAATCAGGTCATAACCTTAATATGTTAAAAGTTTATTGGTCTAAAAGTATGTTAAAATTGATATATTCACGTAGGCTTATATTCATATCATGATACTTTTATGTTATTTCATTCCCATGTAGGCATGGAAATTTGTAGGTGATATTGGGGCTTCATAGGTAACATTGGGGCAGTGATCGATCATTGTAAGTAGCACTATTTAGATTTGTTAAATTCAATACTCAAACAAGACTAGTTTTTATCATATGGCGAGCATCATACATTTCATAGATTTACTGGGTATCTTTCCTCTATTTTTCTTCCTCGATTTGTCTTTTATAATTCCTAGTGAAGTTGTCATTTTTCTAGCGTTGGAGTTGCAGTATTATCAGTATTGGAAAACATAAATTTTAGGGTATCTATTTTAGTGGGGTGGGTGGAAGCGTGTATTGTTTGGAAGTTTGGCACAAAGTTCAAACAAGCTAAATCCGCTAATACTTTATCTTCCTCTTATTTCTAGCTTTGATTTGAGCTTAATAGGGATTTAAGATTCGATTCTGTCGATATTTAATGATTTTATTTTTATTTTTGAGTGTTCAAGTTTCTCGGTCAAGTTTCTCTATCATACCCTTTTTCCTATCAATGGTGGCTTCTTCTCATTAAAGGCCATAACTTATCATTTGGCCATATTTGAATAAATCTAATTGGGAAAATTTACACCCATTTTGCTATTAAGATGTTGTACCCATGAGCTCTCACCTTTTGGTTACTAGTACATTGTTGGTTCATGTGTGATTCTCTTATTTTATCAAGACCTTCCATAGAATCACACTATAGATATTTTGGTATTCCAATGGGTGTTGCTAGCTTCAAATATGCTTACATAAATAATCTATTGGTATTCAACCATATTCATTTCTTATCAATTGATGATTTTTCTTATTTTTCAAAATTCCAAACAACTATTCTCCTCATCTATTGATCTACAAACTTGAAATGTACTCTCCTACATAGACCTTCCATGACCCTTAACCTAGATAAATACTCATGCAAACTCCAAATATTTTCTATAGCCTTCATACTATTAAGAACTTTCCAAGAAAAAATTGGACATTCTAATTCAATTTATATATAGCTTCATGAGAGTAGACTCTTCAAACAAATACAACAAATTTCTAGAACTTGTGATTTATCTTTATACACTTGTGGGTGTTTAAAAGACAACACCTTTGATCTCTGTTGCAATGTCTAACTAAATAACCAAATTTTTATAGCAAAGTCATTCTTTTAATATTTGCAGTAGTATTCTTTGACAACATCAATTTAATCTTCATCAAATGCTTCAATTTTTTCAAGCTTTGAATGGCATGAGACCTCTTTTATGTTTTGCCTCTCCACATATTTCATCAACATCTTTAACAATGATCTCCAATTTTCTTTGCATTTTGGTACGAATCAACCTTTCCTGAACCCATGAACTGTGACTCCAAACTCAACTTTCTTTTGAACCAAACCCAAGAATCTTCTAGCTACACTGCATCCATGGCATTATCTTTATTATGAATAATCATGTCCCAAATGCTAAGCTTTCGACAATCTCCTACTACAATACAATCATACTATAGTGATCACTATTCTCTTGAGCAAAATAGTGATCTTTCTTCTTCATGGTGACTACAAGCACCAATCTCAAACTCCCAGAAATCTTTGAACTAAAAGCTTTAATGGATTTGTGTTTTTGATCGTCTGCAAATCTTACATGAATTTCACAAATACATATTCAGTTTCAAAATTTTCCAACATGGCTCTCTAATCAAACACCTCAATTCCTTTCACACAGATTTCCTTATATATATATATATATAATCATGGATTTAACACCTCTTGGTTTTATGTTTGTGTAGGAGACACATAGTATGTTTTGATGGAAGAAGTCATTTAGGCAAATAGTCTTGCATTTTGTTGCAAGGCCACATCCAAGACTAAGCTCCAGCAACCCAATGATTCTTCCTAGAAGCCTGCAACTAATCCTTTTGTTGTAGTTTTAGAAGTAGATTATTTTTCCTCAAATGCATCATCAACTACATTTCACGACCCTCTTGAAGAATTTGACATGTCAACTAAGTCTGCTGGTATGAATGACAGAAAAAATTCCACCAATGGAACTATTGGAATTGTTGATATCTTTGATGGCTTTTCTCAAGTAGTTCCCCCAGCCTCATCTCCCATCGATAATTTTGGTAAAGACCAAAACCCATTGAAGACAAATCAATTCTTGAGTCCTCAAACTAAGCATAACAAAGAGGCTATGGAAAGAAACACTATTACATTTGACCTCATTTTTCTACCAAAAATTTTGACCATCAATTAAAAAGGTTTAGGTTGGTCGGATTGTAGAATAAATTTTTGATTTCATTTAGGCTCAACAATGAAATCAATAGGGAAAAGGTGACATTTACATTGTATACTATAACATAAATATTGTTTGAAGATGGATTTAATGGTTTGAACAGTGTAGTGCATAATGATATCTACAATACTAATAGTATATCAAATTTAATATCTTGACAACACAATTAGATATAAAAAATACCTCTATAAACATAAAGAGAAATATAAGTGTGGAACCTTTTATTTTCAAAATCTGAAGCCTCCATGAGTGTTTTGAAGAGTATCATTATATATTGGTTCCTTTAGTATAAGATGATGTGTAATGTGATAATCTTTTGATTAATGTTTCAAACCCAAATTTGCCTGAGCATGTACATTCTCAAAATAAGATTCTTGAGATTAATTGTGTCATTTTTTGAATGATGTTGAAAGTGGTCTTGGGAAAAAGAGTTTTTAGTCACTATGATAGCCCTTTTGTAGCATTATTATCTCAAAAAGCTGGTTTAAATACATATGTACATATATGCACTACAACCCTATACAAAGTTGCCTATTATCAAACATATCATGAAAAAGTTCCAAGATGCAAAAAAGAATGTTCTTATAATAGAGGAATATATTCAAAATGATAAATATTAGCAGTGAGCAACACATGAGATATAAATAGATAATGTAACTATAGAAATATGATACTTGAAGAACTTGCCAAGGAAGTATATACAGTGGAATAGTGTCATGTGTATTAACAACAATACAATATATATAGACCTAAGGAGCATAATACTTTTGAAACTATTATTTGATTACCATAGAGCATTTGTCAATACAGACAAGTCTATGCTTCAAGGGGTTGCTCTCACCATGAGAAAATTGAGTATTCTTTTTGCAAGGATTCAGAGTGATGGGCTCCTCATTGGCAGGATCTCTAGGAAATTTTATGAAGGATCTTATCATGTGACTTTGTGTGTTGGTACACCATCAACACTGCCTTGTAGTTTGACAAGTGAATATATTAACACAAGCCTATTGATGTCTTTAGCTGATCATGAATAGTTTCAACATTTCCACCATAGTTCCAATATATATATATATATATATATATATATATATATATATATATATATATATATATATATATATATATATATATATATATATATATATATATATATATATATATATATATATATATATATATATATATATATATATATATATATATGCAACTAAGTAGTTATCAAAGCCATAGGAAATGGATAGCATCAGGAGTATAGGAGCATTATTGATAAATAAAAATAATGACCAAGTGTAATCAGACACAACACCATCTCTGGTTTTAGGAAACTGAAGAAACAAGACAAATCATATTTTATGCTAGACATCAACTTGGTTGGGATATCATCCAATTGAATGTCTTGCAAGATGATAAGCTATCGATCATCATTTTGATATAACAAAGTAATGATAAATGTTTGATTGTTTATACCAAGAAATAATGTCCATGGAAACCACACCCTAATTGAAACATATAGTAAAAATATGAATGAGACAGCAGTGGGAGTTTTAAGAAAGTCATCAAGGTGCTAGTTAGAGGGACCATAATGTGTGGGGTTGTCATTTGCTACAGAAGACTTGGGCTTGCAAATAAAAAATAAATTGAGTCACTGAGTTTGTACAGGAAACTCCAATAATGTTGAAAAGGAGCATAATTAAATATGAACAATGATTTAAAATCATATGGGCCTTATGATCATGTATTGAGTGCTAATCTTCATTAATATTGAAAGAAATTGCACAATATTTATTGTTAAAACTTTTATGTTTGATAATAATGTTAAATAGTAACCTTTCTGTCTATAGTTCTCATTCCTGGAGGACTCAGTTATGAATCTTAAGGACATATTTAGTTTAAAATGTTGAAAGCTTCATGATTGTCAAATTCCATAGTAGAAGAATAATGTTACTGAAAAGAAAATAGTATATTAAATATATACTACATGTATTGTTCTGATAATTATTTGGAGTAGGTTTTGACACTAAGTATATACAGAAATGTTAGTGGCATGTAGTACCTATAGACTGTAGAACAAAATCAATAGTTATTTCTTTTGTTAGTATTTGTTTATAAACAAATTTCCATGTTCTTGAACTAAGGTATTGTTGATTAGTTTTAAGCCATTATTCACATTGTTATCTATAAGTATAGTATTCTTTTATAAAACTTATCATAATGGGAATAAAAATAATCAGTACATGATAACCATACCAACCAGCCTTGTAATAGCAATACGTTATTATAGACGCAATGTGTTGTGATTTTCTAAGTAGTTGTAGATCTCTTCTATATATCCAGTTGTTTTAGGAAGAGATTTATTAGTGGCAATTACAATCTATTATGTAGGACAATGGTCTATTTTGTTTTCAAACCTTATGCTCTTAGGTGATGATGGTTGTTACTAGCAAGTGTCACTGGAGAAGTCTATCTACTAAGAAAAACTTCTTCCATAGCATGTTAAATCCATCAAGTTAGCAATGAGTCCTTGTGGTGATCATGCTTAGGAATATACCACCAAATATAAAAGGCAGTTGTAAATGTGCATTTTCACTTCTAAATAAAGTAAAGGGGAGAACATTACATATTGAGTTACTAAGCCTTAGAGACTAAACCCCCTGTGAATTAGGTAACTTAAAAGTACTACAGGTTCTCATTCTATCTCAGAACAATCTTCAGGGTACCGTTCCACAGGATTTTAGGAAACTTAGTGCTCTTCTACATTTGGACATGAACTATAATTCATTAAGGACACCTATTCCAAGGAAGATATGGACCTTAAGAGTCTTGAAGGGCCTTGATCTGAGCTACAAGAATATGTGAGGCCCAATTTCTCCATTGATTGGGAGTCTAAAAATGTTGTCGAAGCTAGATTTGAGCTCCAATTTTCTCACAAGACACATTCCTATAGCTCTAGGAAACCTAAAAAACATGGAGTTTAATTCCATCAGCAACAACAATTTTACTAGTACATTTCTACCTTCTTTGGTTAGCTTATAGAGCCTCCAATACTTTATAACGAACAACAATCCTTTGCCAGCTAAGTTTGGTCAAGGCACATCTCAGATCTCCTTATCCTCCTTAGAAATGGTCAAATGTATCACACACATTTCCTAACATTTTTTACCATTTTGGGGTCATTTTGAGATATGAAGTTTTGGGGAAAAGTGAGGACACTAGTTTGAGGACCATCCTAGAAATGCCATGGAGGCAGGGACACTACTTTGAGGACCAAGAACACATCCCCATTGAACAAATATAGGACCATACTTTACATATATAGGGTTTTGGGAAAACCTTTCTTGAAAATAGACCACAAATATAGGGTTAGCATAAGAATTGCATCCATGTTCTTGACCACATTGTTGGATGTTAGGGAGTAGTTGAAGCAATTTTTTGGTGAATTGGGCAACATATTGGAGGTGGCTGCTGCTTGCCATAGGATTTTTTACATCATCAAGATCAAAGGATAGTGGTTGGAGATGTAACCCTTTTTCTTACAAATATGCATTTTGTCTTTCCATCACACCATTTATAGGTATGGTTATGTGTGTTGTTTCTCAAGTGCATTATTAGGTTTCCATTGCATGAGAATATATATATATATATATATATAGTATTGATGGCAATCAGGGTAGTAATAACTAAGTTTTTATGCTAATGGTGGATAGGCCTATTAAAACAATGTAAATGTTTTTTATGACAACAAGAATTCTTTTCTTAGTTTCACCTCTATGTTTTAATGTTTGCTGATATGAACCATGTGTTATCTTTGCTTTAGCATCTTTAATACATTTATGGCTCTAACAAAATTATAACCCGTGTTGACTTTCATACGTTTCTCAAAGTTCATTTTGTGATATTTAGAGAATTGCACATTCTCAGATTTAAATTTTACTAGCATATTTTTATCAATCTGAAAAACAATATCCATAATGAATTTTTTAATTCTAGATATAAAGTTTACTTCTTTTGGAATGGATTATATTATCTACATGCTTAGTACTTGCAAAGAATGCGAGAAGTAACATATCTATATCAAAAAAAATTTGGCTTGTACTAAATGATACTAACTGACATCAGCTATGTTTTCTTGAAGTTTCCTCATTATCCCCGATGATTTTACTTTTGTTAGTGTGGGTATGTGTACTAGTAGCTATCTACATTAACATGGATATGACAGTTTTGCAGTGCTACATAACCTCAGATTTGTAGCATACTTATTATAATTGAGTTTGTTTGTATAATCTTTATTTCTTTTAATCCTTCTCTTTTAGTTGAATCCATTAAGCACATAGAGAGAGCAAAAAGATTTACTAGCCATAACCAAAAACTTGGGGAATTCTGGTTTTGTAGTCTCAAATGACAAGATCATTAAAATGAAAGAGCCTGTATGAGATGATGAAGTTACTGAGAAAGATGTCATAAGAGAAATCATAAATGTGAAGAAGCAAAATATGCTTTCACATGTGGCCCTTACCATCATTCTTGTGTCAAGTACACTATGGCATTTGTCATAACTTTTATTAATCTTAAGAATTAGAAATAAAATCACCAATCATTTAAAAGATAGGTGGTATGCTAAGTGGAAAGGGTTCTCATCATCCTCATTTGGAAACTTTGTCACTCCCTCCAATAGGTCCAATCAACATGCTAGACATGCTAAAGAGAGAAATTCTCTATTTTACAATATGAAAATACCTATTTAGTATCCATAATTAGATCCTTATAAATATTGTTTTCAGGAATCACACGTTAGTGTTACATAGTTGTCTACCAAATTTCATGTGTTTTATATTTAGACAAAAGACCAAAACTACAACATTTCATACAATGCAGAACAAGCTATAGCCAGAGCTTCTTCCATGGGCAAAAATATAAAAATAAAAAGCTATAGAAATGTCCTAATTTTAAAATGCTATGCCTGATTCAATTGTCCCAATCCTACAAAAATATTTTAATTTGTTAAACCTCTTGGAACCAAGATCTAACTATTGATTCTCATTTGATAAACATATTGAAAGCCCTTCAGTGTACTGAGTGAGTTCCCATGTACTTCTTGACAACCTAATGCTTGTAGATAAACATTTATCCCTAGACAGATTGTTGTCAAAATTAAGGTGCCTCAATTTAAGAAACTTCCTTATTTTTATCTTCATCTCTTCCAAGTGTTCTTCTAACTACTTGAATATTTGCTTGAATTCTAGTGCTTTCTCTCCACATTTCTCTATAAAAGAATATATATATTTGTCAAATTCTCCCAAACTAGAACTACTACAAATCCCTTGGTATCATCTACTTCAAAATTTTCCATACTACATATTTTCCTACTTCATAATAGTCAAGTTCATTTGGATGGCCTATGACTTTAACAGGTAGCTCATTAAATTTTCCCACACCTACAACTCCATGTTGTAAGGCACTCTCATCAATTTCATTGTGCAACCATGAGTAATGTTGGTGAATTGATGAGGAGTCATGCATAAATATCATTTCTATCTCCATCAACTTAGTCACTTTTAGCTCCAAAGAACATCTTAATTTTGCTTCCCTCTTATATTTCAATGTTCTCATAAGGTCAGTAGTCGCCAAAAATGTTGACCACATGTCTTCAATATCTTCATGATTTACCTAGAGATTCCCAAGATTATCAACTCTATATCGGTCACAACTTTTTAATATTAGGTATTTCTGCTAGAGTGCATAGTCAAAGCAACCAAGAAAATGAACTTCATTAAAGGTGCAGACGCACTCCTAAAGTAGGGATCTAATGTTGATGAAATAAGTTTTAATTTAAAATAATTATGTAAAAACACCTCAATTGTACTTGCATGACTAGTTTAGGTCCAAGTCTAATTAGGACTCTATCTTTTGGATTGCCTTTGAAGTAAAAAATGTTCAACTGCAAAACAAATCTAGTCTTTTCCACATTTTACAACTTTCTTCTAGGAATTCAGACTGTAGATTACACCATGAATCAATAAAGTTCATCTTTTGATAGTATGATCTATAAATACATAATAAAAATCTTTGGCAACAAAAAATCATTCATTATTAATATGTTTGGCTTCACTTGATTCAGAAACAAACCATCTTGAATGGATACATTCAATGAAAATCTCAGTTCCTGTAGACAATCCAATAAAGTGTAGTTGTAGAATTCCTAATGCCATGACAGGTAAAATGGACAACACAAGATAATAATCCCAATTTTATTACATGTAAGCAACATTTGAATAAAGAGCATGCAGGGACATAGGCATGCCTTATTTCGGTCACATTTTTTCATATATACAAAATGCAATCCCCTGATTATGGACATTAAACTAGTATTACTTTTCACACTAGCAAAGCTTTATTAGAGCCACATAAAAACATCACCAACAATTACAACATGAATATGTGCCTTATTGGGTAAGTAAATTGCATGTCCAAGATAAGCACAATAACCACATCAAAAAGAGAAGCCACTAAATAATCATACATGAACAACATGAATACCTCAAATGCAATATTTCCAAGGATTTTGTTTATTTATCTCACAGGGTCATCCCCTTGGATATCCTCCCATTAGAAAATTTACTATTGTTATATTGCTATCAAGATTCAACTATGTAGTTTGATTCAAACTCATTGACCCATGTTTCATGAGTAGTGGTTCATAATTCACACCTAACCCATCTCTCATGAGAACGAATGAAACTCTTAGCACCCATTGGATCTAGGTGATGCTTATAGAGGTGGAGCATCAGAATTTCTTGGGAGGTCACCCATCCCAGTACTACTCCAGCTTGAGCATGCATACTACAGAGTTTCCTCTATGGTTAAACCCATTATGCTTGCAAACCCATTTGCAAAACCTACACCAAGTGTTGTGCCTTACAAACCAATCATTAGAAAGCCCCTTATGCTGACATTTTCTCAACAAGTCAAATTGTGATATTACTATCAGGATTCAACTATGTAGTTCTTGAGTCAAACTCATTGATCCATGTATGGATTGGAACTTTCAATTTTTTAAGATGTAATAAGTCATGCATACAACTTAATTTATCAGATTTATTAATGACTCTTAAAAAATTTTTTGCATATGGGTTACAAAGTATTTCTAAAAATGTTTATGTAATACTTGTCATAGAACTTCATGGCAGAGGCTTTAGGGCCACCTACAGATGCATATAACATAGTTGATAGAGGATATAATTCTTATCCCAGTCAAAGCTCTATGTACACTTCCCCATGGCAAAATACTAGGCATGGTAGCCATTCCACTAGAGGTTATGGTCCAAGTGCAAGCATTGCTCAAAGTTATGGTCCAAGTGTTGCACATTCTGGCCCAACTAGAGGTTATGGTCCAAGTACTAGTCATTCTGGCACTGTTGGAAGTTATGGTCCAAGTGTTGCTCATTCAGCCCGAACTGGAGGATATGGTCCAAGTTCTGGACATTCTACTAGGGGTTATGGTTCTCACTACAATAGTTATCGATATTAGATGGAGAAGCAAGTACATTGACTATCAATGTTTTTTTGTAGGAAACCTTGAGAAAGTTTTGGATGTTGAATGCAATTGAAATGGCTTGGGTGCTTATTTAGACTAATTTGCACATTACCCAAGTTGATGTCAATGCAACAAGACTACTAAAATTCTTGAAATTTTGCAATATCTTTAGGAATCATATAGTGTATCCATAGGTAGGATGTACTTTTTCTCTTGTATGGTATGATTCCTCTACTTTTCTAGGTGCTATTACAAAGTTAAATATTATTGGGATGATTCTAGCATGTATTTCAATTTAATATTTAAACTATTACAACCTTGTATTTTAAAAACTAATAAATGATGTTTAATACCAAATCTTAACTTGTATTAAATGTTGTTGATTTTTTCTATATTTAAGGCTATGACCTCAGCAAAGGATGAAATTGATGTAGTTGTCTCCCTAGCTATGGATGGTGTGCTTAAGGTTGATAAGCACATAATAATAGAGGACATAGATGCAATGATAGATTTTGGTCGAGGGCAACAAGGTGTTGGGGGTTCAATTTCAACTCAGATACTGCTACCTAGGACACAGTCTAGAAGTTTAATAGGAAAGAAAGGATCAACAATAAAGTCAATTGAAGAAGGTTCTGGTGCCTGTTAGAATTTGAAAAGACTGATAACCTAAAAAACTAGTGCAAAGAATAGATATCTAAACTATGAATGCAACTGATAAAATCAAAATAGCAACATAGAGTTAGTCTCCAAGAGAGTAATGCAAATGCTGGAAGAAAAATAGCATTAAGAGGATGCAAATGAAATCAATCACAAATACAAGCCAAGTAGCATGCTTACATATACTAGGAAGAGGGAGGAGGTGGCAACACCAACCAATGAGGAGCAACCATCTATCAGACTAAAGATAGCAAAGTATCTTCCTAAGATAGATAATAGATGCTCATATGTAGGAAGATGACACCTCACAACCACTTTCTAAATAAGACATGCTTTATAAACCTAAGCAAGATTATTAAAAGTGTAGGAAAAAATAGCAATATAGGGAAAAATAAATAAACCACTAGGAAATTAAAAAACTACACTAACAACCCCCCATAAGAAAAGCTTAGGTGGATGTAGAAATGGGTTCTAGCAAGTCAGGCCTGATGAGGTACCCATGTACATAAAATTTCCCCAAAAGAGAGAGAAAAGAGACTCCCCCAAAAAAATTAGGACTCCAAGTGAGAGGAAGAGGCCCCCCCAAAATATGAAGCATCCCGCACCCCTAGCAAAGCTTGTAAATTTTGTTCAATAGATCCACTTACATCGAACAAGTTTTCTTCCCTTAGGAAGAAGGACAAGATCCCAAGCGTGGTTCCTCTTCAAGGAACTATACTCTTCCTACATAGTTGTATCCCACTCAGGAATACTAGAAGCCTCATGAAAATATGATGGATCTAAGGCAATAGCAATAAAGATATGTGTAGCATCCTGGAATTGTGAACGTGTTTGCTTGGTGTCTGATGGATCCCTAACCCAATCACCTGTAGACTGCAAGGTCTGTCTAGCCCAAAGTGGACTAGAAGATGGAGAATCTGTAGGAGAATCATCAACCTGTGAATGATGATTAAGAGAGGAAGGAGGTGAGTCCTCTAAATCACTCTCTACATCGGAAGTGGGGGTAAAAGACTGCTCAGGTGAATCTGACTCATCAGAAGATTTGTCATGTATTCCAAGTGACTCCAATGTCAAAGTAAAAGGCAACCTTGTGACCATGCTCTACTGGTTAAGCTGATGCAAGTAGTGGAAGTTAAGATGGCCAAAACACTCATGCCATAATTTACTCACATCATTAGAGTGAGTGAGCAAAATAGCTGAAGGAGGATTAGGAACAAAGTGAGAAAATAGATAGAGTCGTGACTAATGATTTGCTCTCCCAGCTGCAACTGTAGAATCATTGTGCAACTCACGTATCTCCACTAAATCGGGAGTGAACTCAACCCGTTTTCTTGAACCTGTGAGAGTGATCTAGTATACTAATAGGAGATTAGTTGACAATGAGGGTACACAAAGAACATCATGGAATGTGCCATCCCCCACATCAACAGACCCTCTCCCATACACCTCAACAGGAGTGTCATCACCCATCAAAATAGAAGGCATAGTGGATGGTGAGGAAGCAATTGCAAGAAGGGCCTTGCCCTTTCCTTTCCCCTTACTATTTTCTTTTTCCATGTTAGGCTCTTCATTAGAACTTTCTTTGATAGACTCAGGAATACTAATATTATTCTTCTCAAGAATGTATGTCAAGTGATCAATTTGTTTCTTCAAACATTTATGTTCATCATGACCAGGTCTTTTACAATAAGCACATTTGACCTTTTCTTTCTTAGGCTTATTGCCCTTAGAAAATGGGGTATCAATAGTTGCTTTTGAAGCAACTAGTATATGATCCTTCTTTTTCTCACTATTATTTTCTTCTCATCCTTACTATTGTTGTTACTACTTTGTCCTTTTTGTTCTTTTGTGCCTTGGTTGACAGCTAAGGCATGCGACTTAGAGGACTTAAGAGTGCCTACTTGGATTAGCTTGTCCTATTCTCGAGTGAGATTGACAGCAAAATCATCTAAAGATGGCATGGTGAATTGAGTACCAAGTGCACCCTTAGTAGCATAGAAGGTAGAGACAAACACTGAATATTCTAAACTTAGCTTAGAGAGAATACTAAGAATCAGTTGTTCATCTTTCTTTTCAATTCCACATTGTTTTTACTACAACCTTAGTGACTTCAATTTAGTGAAGAAATCCTGGATTGTGTTGAAATTGCCTGGACTTAAACTAATTAGTTCATTTCCAACATATGACCCCTCATTGAATCTTGTGTTCCAAATAGTGTTTCTAGCTTTAACCATATTTGATTTGGTGTATCCAAAGATTCAATGTGAAATAGAAAATTAGGAGAAATATACAAACACAATGTTCCATATGCCTTATCACATTTGTTAAACCACTTAGGCTTGTCTTCATCTTTAGCAGCTTCAATTTCAACTCCCATAGTTGTCCTATTTAATCCGACTTTCCTTAAGTGAATTTTCATGCGTGATTTCCACTCAAGATAATTGTATGGAGTTAGGATGAGCATATTTGTTTGATCCATGATGAAGAAATGCAGAGAAGAAATGCCAAAAAAAGAGAATCTAGCCATGACAATGCCTCCCTTTTTTACTCAATCAAAGAACCCCCCCCCCCCCCCCAAAGAAATATGATTTGACACTTTATTTTAGTGCGTTTACAACTACCACTAGAAAGAAATACTTAGTGGTCTTGATTTCAATGCATTACAAACCCTCATGAAGAACATATGCTAAAAGTGAAACTTGTGCACAATAATCAAGGAAACAAATAGAACCATTGTGATCTAATTGAAAAATCATGCACTTTCAAAAAAAGAATCACCCTGATACGAGGTCATATGAGAAAGTTATGATCCTCTAAAGTTTCCAAAACAAGAACTGTACATAGTCATGACCAAGAATCTATAATTTTTGAATAATTTATACATGAAAATCAAAAAATAACTTCACTAGTGGATAGAGCACAAAAAAATAGCCAAGGTCATAACAAGAATCATCAAAATTAGAGTCCATATGAGCAAGAACGAGGCATTTCAAAACTACATTCAAATCTGTGACTGCCAATGGAGAGGGGTACGACTGTAGCTTTCCGTGCTTGATTATTCAAAATATACAGCTTGCATGCAAAAATGAAAAGATACCCAGATAGTTTTTTGATGCTACGAACAAAACTCAAAAAGCGTTTTTCTTGTTGATGTACAAAAGATGTTATTGTAGTGTAAATTAGACGCCTTTAACAGTAAAAAATGGCTCCAAAAATTAAGAAACGACCCCAACAACCAAAATATGATATGCAAATGCTGGATCAGCTTCCTAAGTCCATCAATGGCATGCTGGAACCCGCAATACTAATTGACAACTCCAAATATGCATGTTGGTTGTCAGATTTGAGATTGAAACCCCAGAGATTAAAAACATTTTTCTCAAAACTTTTCTAATTCTCAAGATCATCCAAAGATGCAAGAGAAGAGCATACTTCATTTTTCAAAAAAACTACAATAAAATTTATTAGCCCCCCCCCTCCCCTCCCCCCCTTGAATCTCTCAAATAAGAAAACTAAAATCTACTCTTGCACATAGAAAAGCTCTAATACCATGTTAGAATCTGAAAAGATTGATAATCCAGAAAACTAGTGCAAAGAATAGATATCTAAACTATGAATGCAACTGATAAAATCAAAATAGCAACATAGAGTTAGTCTCCAAGAGAGTAATGCAAATGTTGGAAGAAAAATAGCATTAAGAGGATACAAATGAAATCGATCACAAATACAAGCCAAGTAGCATGCTTATATAGACTAGGAAAAGGGAGGAGGTGGCAACACCAACCAATGAGGAGCAACCATCTATCAAACTAAAGATAGCAAAGTATCTTCCTAAGATAGATAATAGATGCTCATATGTAGGAAGGTGACACCTCACAACCACTTTCTAAATAAGACATGCTTTATTAACCTAAGCAAGATTATTAAAAGTGTAGGAAAAAACTAGCAATATAGGGAAAAATAAATAACCCACTAGGAAATAAAAAAACTACACTAACAGTGCCAGTGTTCGAGTACTTGGTCTTGGTATTATCCTAATTCTCTTTTTTTATTAAAAACTTTTTTATATTAAATTTATTTTGGTAATTTTGTTAATTTATTGGTTTATATTAGTCAAAGCTAGCTAAAAATTCAAAACCAACGAATTATTGAACATTTTACATAGAATTTGGGTTTTCTTTTTTAAAAATGATTTGATTGACAAATGTAATTTTTGAAATATTTTTGAAAGATTAGCCAATCAATGAAAAATAAAATTATTTTAGATATACTCTTGTCACTCATCTCTAGGGAAACAAAGTTTAGTCTAACGAGTAATGGGTTTACTTTATCTTGTGGCACTATCTCTTTTGCTCACACATATGTAGGAAAGAAAATTGATTATGAGAAGTGAATCATATGATCCATTTAGCAAAGCATATTATTGCTGAGATCATATATGCATACAAAGTTGTAAGATTTGTCAACTAGAAGTCTCTTTATTTTTTCCAAAAGTGAGCAACACAATTTTGCTAAATTTGTTTAGAGTTTCAGAGGATTATCTAAAACAATATTTTTGGAATTGAAAGTTAGTTCAATTTATAAAGTTTATGAACACTCTTTGGCATGCAGCTCATGTTTTGCCCAAGCTAGAAATTGCATTGTATAAAGAGCTTTTAAATTGATTTTTATATCCATGTAATGTGTAATGTCAAAGATTTGCTATATATTCATGTTATATCTATTTCATGATACAACCCAATTGAAAAATATACACATATTAATTTGAACAACAAATACTATATCCATGTAAATGAGATTTTTGTACATTGATTCTATCTTTGACATCCATAACTTCAAGATTACATTGAAGCAAGGTTCATGAAAGGTGGAATTTGTGCATATTTATGAGAGAGTAATGCATAACAATTAGATTAGTTAGATATTTTGGATGGCTGTATAAGTTGAGAGTATTGAGATAATTTTTTTTGATGGAATGGTTGTTTGTGTGTCATTTTCCTACTTTTTTTGTCCAAAGAAATGCAGGATGAAAGATGTGTTTGTCTTTTTGAGAGAGATTTGACTAAACATGATAGAATTGTGGAGGAGCTTTTATAGCTAGGTGGTTACTTGAAACTTGTTGAGCTCGGTCTTCAAGGTAAGTCTTCGCAATCTATTATTTTATGCAACTTGTTGTTCCTCTTTATGTTTTAGGTTGGCAATTAGTTGTGTATGAAAATGGATTCATTTTGTAGCTATTTGGTCCTTTGACTTCATTTCTAATGTACTGACACCCTCTTGATGAGAACATATGATCAACTAAAATTTTCATCTATTCTACCATATAGTGTTGTATGCAACATGGTTTTATATATGAAAATCATTGGTGCTGATATTTTTGTTGTTGCAGAGGCTTGGGATGAGTTGTTTGTTAAGATTCACTTATTATCTAACTGTTTATGCAGATTGTGTTGATGGAATTGATGCCCAACGTGTACTTGGATATGGATTGTTTAAGGAAGGTAGCCACACCAAAGTATCTTATCCATTAGAAGGACACCATGCGGATATGGTTGGGTGTAGTTTCCACAATGGATGCTTCATTTAGCACCTACGGGAAAATGCCTCGTCTCTGCCAACATACACACAATATCTTTTGTTCCTCTTTGTATTCTCATCACAGAGTATCTTGGTATCATTTTTTTAATACAAAAATGGTGTCTTTATTGGAAGTTGCAGAAGTTGCATGAGTTAAATGCATGGCTAAATTCTTTTGTAGATATATATAGTATATACATATTCTTCATTGAAAAGAAGATATATATGCACATGTACCTGTATGTCTATCCATGTATGTATGAATGTATAGATCTAAAATCAATTAAAAGTCATAATATGATAAATTTTATGTACATATGCTTGCATAGTACTAGAGTGATAGCATGATACCATTCAAGAACTGGATACTACATAAGCAACCAACAACCTATTTCCTCCTAGGGCTCTACATGTAATAGTTAAAGAGGATGCAATGCCACCCCTAATTGGACATTGAAGAATTGCCCAATCCATAGCCCTTAGATCAACAATGTTGAACAAGTCAAGATTAGAAACCTTATTCAACATGCTTTCACTTATTTTTTCCACTTTGGCTTCTACAACAACACTCACATAGGAGATAGGAGCCCACAACAAAGATGAAGACCATTGGTCTATGGTGCAAGTTAATCAGTGATGAAGCAGACAATGAAGAAGTTCCCTCTCCACATCCCTTACAACCACAATGTTGACCTCCTGGAGATTATAAACCTTATATTAATTGGTGGCCTTGACCCCAAAAAATTCATCTGCATCTGCATCACTCACATAATTGATGGTGCCCCATGCATAAATGTCCATTTGTTCCATGTTGTATCAAGAATTGTTTCTTGTCCAAGCCATTTAATTTGCAACCTTTTAAATCTCTAAAAAGATAAAGTTGGAGCAAGAGAATTGAGTCCAAATTTACTAGTTTTCATTCTTAATTCTTTTTGAAGATGTAAATTCTTAAATATTTTTTATTTCATCAGTTTTTGAACTTAATCACTAAAACATCTAATTCTTGGTTTTTGAGTGTTTTGGTGTTCAATAATGGAAAATGTCTTTGTTTCACCTTAGACATGCATTTCCTACCATTCCTAATGGTTTGGGATTAGTTGGTGTCCATTAGGATTAAAAGTGCAAAAAGTTATCACATTTGACAAGAAATTGCAAATATGCAAAAATGCAATTTTGGAAAAGTTGTCAAAAATGTCTTTTTGGCCTCCCAATGTTCATAACCATAAAAATTTGGTTTGAACCAATTGGATGAAGGTATTTAAGACTCATTGTGTCCATTTCATATCTGTTCATCAAGTTGAACAAAAGAATCAATATTTTATGAAGGAAAAAACCCAGAGACCAAATTTTGATTCAATCATAAAATCAAAAGGTACATCACTCATACTTATTTGGATTTGTGATGCCTTGATTTTTAACCTAAGAACAAGATATAAATGGTCAAGGGGTGATAGATCTTGATCACCTCAAGATGCTAAATGGAAATTGGCAAATTGTAGATAGTAGTTATAAGTTCAAGAAGGTAATTTATACATTCTTTCAATAAATTCAATAGCATCAAGGTCTTATCAAGGAAAATCGTGAAGTCTTATATATATGATGATTCTCCTATCTAGATTCAAGTAAGTGCAAAAGAGAATTGAGATCAAGTGATGTGAGCCAGGGTTGAAGATATCAAGTACCTTCATCATCATAGGACCGAAGTATGATGCAAACATTGAGCTTACATGTTATCAAGTATAATAATTTTTTAGATGCCAGACACCCACCTTATCAGTATGTGAATCATGACTTTAGTAATAAATGATAATTCCATAATCTGTTATGTCCTTAGGATGATATAATTTATCAATCATCATCGAGAAAACATGAAGTATGATTCCTAATGAAGATATGGTTATCACATCATAACATCCATCCATTGATAATATATGAATACAAATCATTATCATTAATCATACACGTATGAGATAATGAAGTTAGCAAGCAACATGTTAAGACAAGCAACATAATCATCCAAAAATTATTATCATTGAGAAGATAACCAAACAGAGCATTAATTACCAAACCAATCTGCAATAAATAGTAATGTTAACCATGAAATATTAGTAAACAAGCATGTCAAGATTATCACCTTATGTATTGCTCAAATGATCATCATAATTACCCATCAATTATAACCATTACAAGAGGTATTGATTAGGAAGATTGAACATCAAAGGACAAATTGTGTCACACTATTCAAGTGTTCCCATGCTCACATCAAATAACATAAATGCAGCCATAGTTGTGTGTGTGTACATATGTATGTAGTTTCCTATCATCAAATAAATAGTCACATTATCAACAATCAACACGATATTGTCTTTATCACCACCTATGGAAGATTAATCAAATAATGATGAATGATGATGGATAAACTTAACTTAAACAAGTCCAATGAACTCACTCTAATTAAAAATCCAGATATTTTACCTAATAGTATTGCCATCCATTTAATAATATATCTTAAAACTAAAGAAAATTCATTTGGAAATATAATGTATGGGATAGTTTAAAAGAATTGATTTGAAGATAATGTATGTGATAAAGAGAACACACATTTCATATTAGAGAATAAATTATGTACATACTTTCATAGTTTACAAGGAGTTTGTCACCAAAAATATATTTTTCAATGGAGGCAAAAATTATGGGGGACATCATTATGGAAGAGTTGTTTCTGCCTATTTCTAATGTAAATTTAAGATTACTGAACTTTCTATAGTAATTGTTTATCGCAAATGGGAAAATTGAATAGTCCCAAACTCACTAAGATCTAGCCTACATTATCTATCTCAAAATTTGATAAATCAATTTATGGTTCTCCTACAATCATTTGAGTGTAGTATATATATGAGAAGCTTATTAACCCATCTATACAATTGAGAATAGATAAAAAGTATACAAACTCATTTCCTCCTTGGAAACAACTCTGTTGAAATAACTACAAGATTGAGAAAGTAATTACTTACTATTTAGACAGAAGCCACATTTCCTAATAGATCTTCAGACCCAAAATTGAAATGCAATCTAGTAATATCCAAACTTCAAATAATGATATAAAAGACAATAAAACCAAGATAAAAACAAAACAAAACAAGATTATTATTATGGATGTGGCCTGAAACTTGCTCAACACTAAAATTCCTGTAGGAGCTCCTAAAATGAAAAATCATATGAGATCTTGCATAAGTATCAAAACAAATAAGAGGCACTGATATGTAGGTATGAGATGGAAAATCCACAGGGTCTTAGTTTTTTCCCTCAAGCTCTCTTTCTTTTCATTTCACAACTACCAAGGTTTGGGTTTGGTTCAAAATGAGGGTTTTATGCATTCACTTTCTTTTCTACTATTCTCTTGAGCGTTTTGCATTTACTTGCTTTCTATCTCTTGCAACTTATAACCCCACCCCGCTCCACCCAAATCCACCCCACTATTCTAAGGGTAAGGGTAAGGGCCCCCAAATAGATTATTGTAAGGGTAGATTATTGTCCCTACTATTCGCCCTATATTTTAAGGGTTTGCCTAGAAAAAAAAAGGGGAACACAATATAGGTTTGATGCATTCCCCCAAGATCCAGATGCCCTACTATTCTAAGGTGATAAAGATTGAGATAATGAAGCAAAGGAAGCATTAGAGTACTAGACACAAGCATAGGTGGAAGCAATGGTCAATGTTCATTCACCACAAGCAACCAAGCAATTGCCTATCACCTATCATTATGAGAGCGAAGGCAAGGGCACCTATGACAAAAGCAAGTCCAGTTTCATATCCTAGGGCATTAGCGAATCCAATAGCAACAATAGTAGTAGCAGCAACAAGAGACTAGATAACATCCTGCAACTTCTAACCTCCTTTTACATTCACTTTCTTTCTACCATTACTATAAAAAAATGAGCTTGATTTCTTTGTGACTATATCACTTGCTTTCAAAATCTTGCATCCTTTTGCATTCACTTGCATTTGAAATGGCATGGGGTTGATGACTTACCAGAGAAATTGGTGATGCACTTGTAGTTTGATCCCTCCTCCCACGCTCATGAGTGAATAGATGTAGTGAAAATCCCTCCTCCCACACATGTTTCTTTTTTCCTTTTTTGTTTATAATCCATGTTGGTTGAAATTTTGACCAAACAAAATCATGTTGGTCAAATTTTCAACCAACTCTGGGGCTTAACAAAAAAAGAAGCTAAAATCAAATGGAAAATGGCATTAGTTCAAAAATTAAGGTAAAAAATTAACACCAAATCTACTAGTGGGTCTATGGATAAAATTCTAGAACCTTCTTGGGCTATGGAAAATTGCCTATATAAAGAAGGCCAATATAGTTGTCTAGGACACTTTTGGGTTGTTGTTTGTGGCTTTGTCTTACAAAATATTCTAAATAAAAACTCCCATGTGGCTTTCCATGTTGTCTTTCTAAAATTTGTAATTCCTTACTTTTGGAGATAATAAAAAACCCATTCTCTGTTCTTGCAAATTATTTTTATTCCTCTATTTATTGTGTGTGTTAATGTTGATAAGGGCAATACCCTTCATCAATGAGATAATGTTATTGCATAATAGGTTTTTTTAAGCCCAAAATGATAGTGCATTTGTTTTAAATTGAAATCCTGAATGTGTTCTTGACATTCATTCTCAAAATTCTACTAACCTACACAAAACAAAAAAAAGTCACCTATAAAAAAGAGATCCCACTAATCGTAGAAGACATCTTATGCATCTATAAGAAGAATGAAAACAAAGCTAAAATGATATAAAGATAGTACAGTATACTTGCACTCGCAAATTGTATTCTTGATGAATCTAAGTTTATTCTTGCTAGTCAAATTTTATTCCTCCATGGATAGTCAAAAAATATTTCCATGGGTATAATTTTTTAAAATTGAGCATAGTACATTTATTCCTTGAGGCTTACAAACATCAGACACATTCCTACATATTCAAACTATGTTCCCACTTATTGGAAAAGAAAAGTAATTATATAGAAGAGAGAAGAAATAAGATAGAAGATAGAAGGAATGAGCCTATTCCAAACCATAGAGAGCTATTCAGTGGGATATAATTCTTGTAGACCCTTCTTTCATTCCTATCAAGTGTACTCACATTCTCACATGGTTGTGTTTTTTATTATTGTACAAATTGAGAATAACACCTAGAAGATGACTGTGATTTCTTCTTTATTGGACCTATGAACAACTTAAGTCTTGGAAAAAAAACTCAAACATCAAAAAATAGTAGTTTAAGGGTTAGTTTACGAATAAAAATCTAAAGAAATATAATGGCCCTCATAGAATTGGGTCCTATTGGGAATGCAAAAATGTGTGCAATGCAATACTAATAGAAAAAAGGAACATAATACAGATTTTTAAAAAGGAACATAATAAAGATTTAAATAATTCACTACTACTCAATACACCATATAGATGATACCTATACATGAGCTAAGAAAAAAAAGGGAATGCAAACATCAAACCCCAAATAGCCTACTTTGCACTATAGATTTCTCTATGTTGTGGTATGTGTGCCCAAGTTCTTAAGCTTCAATAGGTTATCTGGAATGATTTTGACATTATAAGACTATGATTCTTTATTTTAGATATTAAATATGCATAATAACTTTTCATAAGATGGTGTGTGATTTATAAATGAATGGGGGATAAATTTATAGGAAAAGAGGACTGTAAAAGGAGGGCTAGGATTGAAATCCTATAAAAGGCTTGGATGTATTTGAAGGGAAGCACATGGATTATCCTTTTTCAAACTCATATCCTTGTGACATGTTTCACAAGGAGAGATATTGAGAGGAATTTGGGGGTTGGGAATATATGCATAAAGGCACATCTTGTCTTATATCCAAAAGGAAAATCCTTGAGGATTGTGACCATTTTAGGAAGTAGGAATTGGGAAAATGATGTAAGAGGATGTATAGAGCATTTATGGAAGACTTAAATGCAAAGGGTTAGAATTGGAGTTGAATAGATATAAGGATGACTTTGGGTTGCATTAGGATTTTCTAATATATGTGATTAGGATAGTTTAAATGCGTAAGGAATGGTAAGGCTTAAGTTAAGGATAATTCTAGAGAAAAAGTGGGAGGATTAGTAAATGCCAAGTGGGAGACGAGATAATGAATGAAGGATTAATTATTTAATCAAATGTAATTAGGTAATTAAGTGAGGTTAGTAAGTGTGAATAGTTTGGGTTGAATTAGAACCTTAGATTGGGTGGTTTGGGGTTTGGTCAAAAGGTAGTTAAAGTTAGGATCCATGTGCTCAAATTGAATTAAATTGATTAATTCAATTCACAAAATAGAAAAAGGGGAAACGTTTTAGTTTTTTATTTTAATTGGTAAAAGGCATAAACCATATAAATTATATTATGATTAAATAATTTGTTTATAAAGTTACAAGGTCTCCAATCAAGCAGGCACTAGATAGAAAGAATGGAGAAGAAAATATCTAGTCTTACCCAAGACCTTAGTCCAATACATAATATCATTGCTTTGGTTTCTCAATACTATCATTGCTTTTGTGAAAGAGACTTGGAGAGACCTATACATCACTACTCACTCAAGAATCCCATTAGCATAAAAAATTGAGTAGTTAAAATCCTAAATGAACAACTCCTATTTTTTAAAGAGAACTCTTACCATTAGTCATTATTGAGATCAATATAATATTAATTCCTATGAAAGAGATGAAAACCTCAGTGACCATATAATATACCCTACCTAACCTCATTTTCTCCTTGATTGGCTTGGTGATCCACTTCCTTATTCCCCTCCTTGAAAAATGTGGTTGGCCACATAACTTTGAAAATTTCCAAGGTAGACCTTGGCATGTTGCAATATATTATCCAACTTTAAAAATTGAGAGTAGAGTATTTTATTATGACGTTAATGAAAAGAGATGAATTACCTTCAATTTCTAAGTTTTCTATATGAAACCTATTACATTCCTTTAGCCCTTCTAGAAGGGCTAGGAATTTAACATCATTGTTAGTTGTAATTCTAATTTCTTTAGAAATAGAAGCTATCCTTTCCCATTTCTAGTTGTGTATACAACATCCAATTCTTGTTAGTTCCAGATTACCCATTGGGGCCCCATCGAAGCTAAGTTTGAACCATCCTACCTTAGGACCTTTCCATACACATTTCAATCTCTCTTCAGCTGAGGTAGCTATAGTATTCAGTTTAAGATTGGGCAACATTAAGCCTTCCCACTTATTACGCATCCTATCATCCCAAGGAGAGAATTGAAGTGGGCCCTTTTGAATTCTAAGGATCCTATTTACCACTTTCACTATACCTACTTCTAATTTAATTAAGAATTAAGAAATCTACATTGATTGATATTTGAAGATTCTACAGTTTCTCTCCTTCCATATTTCCCAAATCAAAAGGGAGATGGATGTATTCCAAAGACTTCTATAATATTCTTTAGGGTGGAGACCTAACCAACTAAGAAAAATGTCCATAAGGCTACTTGGAAGAGCTAATTGTCATCTTGGTTTGTTCACAAGCCAAGTCCAACATTTATTAGAGAAATAACATTGAACAAGAATATGATCAAGGGACTCCAAGTACTTTTTGCACAACACACATCTTGATGGATTGTAATATCTTATCCCCTCAAATTTATCCACAATAAGAATTGTATGATCCAAAGCTAGCAAAGAGAACATACCTGCTTTGGGAAGACCATGTTTACCCCAACACAATTCCTGAGGAATATTGGATCTAGGGAAGTTAAAGGATTTATAGAGAGTCTCATAACCAATCTTAGAGGAGCAAGACCTTCAAGGGAATTGATTCTAGATAACTATATCTAGTCTCAAATTAAGAATTATCCTTCTAGATTATAGGATCTCCTTAAGTCTAGATCTGAATCATGCATTAATGTTAATATCCCATTATAGGTTCCATCTAAAAGAGAGAGTATCCGAATCAAACTTAATCATGTAATCAACAACATGCACTCCAATATTATCTTTCAAGATGTTAATAAATCTCTTATCCTAAAAGGAATGACATAGAATCGAAAAACCTCCCCACTAATTGTTCCAAAAGAGGGCTTGTTCCCCATTGCCCAAACTCCAAGATAAATTATTAATGAGGAATCTACTTTTAATTGAAAATTTCTAGAGAGTTGAACCCTTGGGAGGGGAAGCATGCCTAAAAATAATGTTGGAACTCGTGCCATTTAGATACTTGTATCTTAAGATTCTAACCCATTTCAAATCTCAATCCACGATCATTTTCTAGAAGAACTTCGTGCCCAATCATTTGTTTTGTACATCCAATATCTTAAATCTTGCACCATCATTTTTCTTAGCCTACAAATCTTATCCCAAGAAAGTAGAAAAACTAATTATTATCATTAGACCCCTACTAGAAGAAAGTTTGAAACTTTTTAGTAATTTTACTAAGAGGGTCTTCATGAAGTTCTAGACAAGAAATCTTGAAGATCGAGATCACCATTAGAACTCACTTAATTTTAGTAGCTCTACTTGCTAATGAGAACTACATATTATTCCAAGAGATGATTCTTAGATCCATCATATTGATTGTATCCTCCCATACCCTGCTTTTCCTAGAGCTTGAGGTTAGGGGGATGCCCAAATATTTATTTGGAAATCGTTCTTTGGAAATTCCAAGATATCGATAATTTCTTATTCAAGAAGAGCAAGAGTATTGAAAAAGAAGGCTTATGTCATGTCCCCTAATTTCTTATAGTAGAATTTAATAAATAAATTGATAAAATAATATAAGTAATAAATTATAAGAAAAAAAATAAGATATATAATATTATTATATGTCATTATATATTATATTACTATAATAATGTAATATATTACACTAATAAAAACATCAAATATATGATTATTTCTAAATTATTATTGTAAAGAAAACATGTTATTAAATAATATTATTAATAAATAAACATAATATTAATTAGTGATCAAGGTTTTTACTTGATAGTATAGTTGTACTAATAATTAATCTATATTATTAGAAGAGTCGCGACTATTCAGGAAAATTGTATAAAACATTAGGGAAAGCAATGGAGAAAAAACTAGGGGAGCAGAAGATAACCCAGCATTTGATATCATCAAGATATCGAGGAGGAAGAAAGGCATTTGAATCATCGAGAATACATGGTACGCTTAGAAAGGAAATGAATAGCGACCAAATACAATCAGCTACCTTAGTCATAATAGTAGTGATAAGGAGTACGAAAGATACAATGAAGATTAGCCAGTATATACATAATAAAGAGCATCGACCAGGTGTGTTGAATATAAAATCTTCAATCATCGAACAACATCACCCAGAAAAAAAATCTAAAACAAGTCCGTTGACCAAACTTAAGCAATATGTATTTAGTTTCTAGTTATGAATAAAGGAAGCCAAGATTGCGAAGGCAACATAACAGACTAAGAAAAAAATTATTCAAGGAGTGGCTTTGGAGATGAGGGAATTGCCAACAACATAGCATACGCATTCACAAGCTAATAAGGGATTGGACGATATAATAAATAGCATAAGAAGTCACGATGACTTCTGTGAGACCACACCAAATATCTATATCAGGCATGGAGATATGGACAAATATATTTGCACATAGATAGTCAATAGTTGCGTAAAAGAGAGGAGAACCCATTTTTAAAAATAATCTACAGTAGAATAAATGTCGTATATATAAGGAGAGAGATTGATGTATTTTGACAGAACAATACATACAAGTCGACAGGTAGTTAGCATTGAGATAAAGATAATAAATAGATATACAGATTCAAATATATATAGATTATAACCAGGGTACATAAACTCAACATAGCCACTTTATCTCTTGACAAATGTAAATCAAAATTCGATTGGCACTATATGAAGAAAGGAAGACGTCCACAATTAACATTAAAAACCCATGTGGCATTGAGATAGCATTCATAACTGCCAGACTTAGCAGATGTGTATTTAGTGACAGCTATTTGAAGTATAACTATTTTTTCCAGACTTGTATGAATAATTGATTGTAGCACCAACTTCTCTTGGAATAACATGTGGAGATGCAATCAGCTAAGGAAGATTATATCATGATCTATTAGAGCATTTTAGATTCATAAACAAATCACTAATTCAACCCCATCCTTGAGGCCACTCTCGACATAAGTTTACATACCAATACTTCCATTATACGTTTAAGATCAATAAGATAAGAAGCATAGGTTTGATTGACACATTAAATTGCAAAAATAGACTGAATCAATCAAAGGACATTACAGGGGTATTAGAGCATGATCTTGTCATCCTGTAGGGTGAATCTTTAATAAGGATCAAAATATAAGAACAAAAAAATTGTCATCAAAGACATGTGGAAGAAGGATGAAAGAAGATATGTATAAGACCAGTGAACAAGAAGAAGAATATACAACAGCATTGAATAGATAGACCAAAAAGTAAGCAATAATAAGGGAAACCAGTTATTTTAGATGGCAAATATATGAAGTAAAAAGCTTAAAGCAATGGAAAGCATTAATGACATGGCTGGGGATTATCATCATTTAGATTAACAACAAGTTCATATATTCGGAAAATGAGAAGAGACCTCATCCATTGAGAACACATAAAGATTGAAGACTCTATTCAAACTATAATAGATGGAACTACAATCTATATCAGAGCTGTCGTATAACACCTTGGGAACAATGACATATTTACACAGATCTACCATCTATTAAGGATCGAGTAAAGTATGGACAATAGAAAATATCAGATCACATTGAAATTGGTTACGATTGACTAAGGATTCCTTATTCGCACCAAATTGGAATTAAAGATTAAAGCAAGGACATTTCAAAATGAATGTTATAATTACTAGTATGGAATTGAGGCAAAGAGCTCTAAAGGACTTCACAAGATATTCTATAATTGAATATTCTCAAGGAAGTAAGGTAGAGAATCGAGTATCCCTGAAGGACAATACATACTGTTAAGGAAAATCATATGCATATGTAAGGATGGATACACCCACAGTGAGTATCCATAAGGCCTAGGATGAGGAAGAACTCCCTCCTAGGAAGGATGGATATATCAAGATTGATTATCCATAAGCTCTTAAAGAGAAGCATTGTGAGAAGATGGTGCTTAGTGGAGAGTTGTTCTAGTAATTAAAGCCCCAAGAAGCACTCCCCTAGGAGCTAAGCATCTAATCACAACTTCTCCTTAAGAAGGGTTTAAATTGGGATGTGGGATCTTATAAGTTAATGGCTTACAAGATTGAATATATTCTTATCATAGTTTTTGGAGTACTGACATGTGATGTAGGTCTAACATGTGTATGCCTTGTGTCTGCATCGTGTCTTCATGCATCAATGTGTATACTTCATGTCTGCATTGTGTCTTCATACACTAATTACATATATATATATATATATATATATATATATATATATATATATATTGTGTATGCTTATGTTTATATATCCTAGTATATGTTTCTTAGTGAGTGCCAAGGATTAGGGACATTCTCAATGAGTGTCACAAGGATGTTCTTAAGGAGTATTGAGCATCATGAATATTTTTAGAAATGTGTGAAGATTAACGACATTTTGTTGAGATTGGATCAAGGGCATTCTCAGTGAGTGTTAAAGTTAAGGGGGAATTCTAATGAATGTTGAAATTCTTAGGAAGGAATTAAGACAACACTCTAAATCTCTGAAGATTTACTCATCCAGGAACAAAGCAACACTTAGAAAAGGCGATCATAAGATAAGTT
Organism: Cupressus sempervirens; assembly: GCA_028749045.1. Taxonomy (NCBI): domain Eukaryota; kingdom Viridiplantae; phylum Streptophyta; class Pinopsida; order Cupressales; family Cupressaceae; genus Cupressus; species Cupressus sempervirens. The sequence continues at coordinate 161,726,154 of CM053790.1, read as the reverse complement.
CCTTCTTTAAAATCATTTTCTATAATTTAAATTTAATCTTACAATATTTAAATTTATATTTTTAACTATTTAATCCCAAAGTGAAATTGTTGTTGCAGGACTATTGATCAAATTATAAGGAGAGAATATTGAATTGCTTGAGGACAAGCAATCTGAGGAAGGGTGGACTATCATGTCCCCTAATTTCTTATAGTAGAATTTAATAAATAAATTGATAAAATAATATAAGTAATAAATTATAAGAAAAAAGATAAGATATATAATATTATTATATAAGTCATTATATATTATATTACTATAATAATGTAATATATTACACTAATAAGAACATCAAATATATGATTATTTCTAAGTTATTATTGTAAAGAAAATATGTTATTAAATAATATTATTAATAAATAAACATAATATTAATTAGTGATCAAGGTTTTTACATGATAGTATAGTTATATTAATAATTAATCTATATTATTAGAAGAGTCACGACTATTCAGGAAAGTTGTATAAAACATTAGGGAAAGCAATGGAGAAAAAACTAGGGGAGCAGAAGCTAACCCAACATTTGATATCATCACGATATCGAGGAGGAAGAAAGGCATTTGAATCATCGAGAATACATGGTACACTTAGGAAGGAAATGAATAGCGACCAAATACAATTAGCTACGTCAGTCATAATAGGAGTGATAAGAAGTACGAAAGATACAATGAAGATTAGCCAGTATATACATAATAAAGAGCATCGACCAGGTGTGTTGAATATAAAATCTTCAATCATCAAACAACATCACCCAGAAAAAAAATCTAAAACAAGTCCGTTGACCAAACTTAAGCAATATGTATTTAGTTTCTAGTTACGAATAAAGGAAGCCAAGATTGCGGAGGCAACATAACAGACTCAGAAAAAAATTATTCAAGGAGCGGCTTTGGAGATGAGGGAATTGCCAGCAACATAGCATACGCATTCACAAGCAAATAAGGGATTGGAAGATATAATATATAGCATAAGAAGTCATGATGACTTCTGTGAGATCACACCAAATATCTATATCAGGCATGGAGATATGGACAGAGATATTTACACATAGACAGTCAACAGTTGCGTAAAAGAGAGGAGAATCCATTTAAAAAAATAATCTACCGTCGAATGAATTTCGTATATATAAGGAGAGAGATTGACTTATTTTGATAGAACAATACATACAAATCAACAGGTAGTTAGCATTGAGATAAAGATAATAAATAGATATACAGATTCAAATATATATAGATTATAACCAGGGTACATAAACTCAATATAGCCACTTTATCTCTTGACAAATGGAAATCAAAATTCGACTGGCACTATATGAAGAAAGGAAGATGTCCACAATTAACATTAAAAACCCATGTGGCATTGAGATAGCATTCATAACTGCCAGACTTAGTAGAGGCGTATTTAGTGATAGCTATTTGAAGTATAACTATTTTTTCCAGACTTGTTGTATGAATAATTGACTATAGCACCAACTTCTCTTGGAATAATATGTGGAGATGCAATCAACTAAGGAATATTATATCATGATCTATTAGAGCATTTCAGATTCATAAACAAATCACTAATTCAACCCCATCCTTGAGGCCACTCTCGACATAAGTTTACATACCAATACTTCCATTATACATTTACAGATCAATAAGATAAGAAGCATAAGTTTGATTGACACATTAAATTGCAAAAATAGAGTGAATCAATCAAGAGACATTACAGCTTCCTAATTTCCTTTAATGATTAGCTATCTAGATACATGTGCATACTCATTCAAGATTCTATCAAAACTTCTCACTTCCTTATTTGAGGCTTTTCCAAATAGCATCGTCTACAAATTGTTGGTGGGCGAAACGGTCCAACCTTGAAGTGATTCTAATACATTTAATAGCCCCTTCTATCATAGATGAGTTTAAGGATCTACCTAGTGCTTCTTCCATAATAATAAATAGAAAAGGGGATAAAGGATCCCCCTAGCAGAGGCCCTTTTCTACCAAATTCTTGGATAATAATTTCCATATGGCCTCCACCTTCTCGTCAGCATGCCCATGTCCAAAATTCATTCAGGAATGTATTTGGATGTATGATATTCCTAGTGGAAATATTTTGAGGAAGGATAAAAGTATATTGATGAGTATCACTAGGGAGACCGTGTCCAAGTTGTTTCAAATCAAAGAATAAGAATTTGTCGATTTGATTCTTACCTTATCACTAGGCAGATTTTTAGAAAAGTCCAATGTTTATAAATATATCATTGCAAAGAGTTGGAACTAAAACTCCTTACAAAGGCGGCTCTAGGTCACCCAAAATCCTGCAGAAAGGTTAAATGATCTCATAGGTTCATGATGTGTTGATCTTGCTACACCAAATTTGTGGTTCTCTAGATGTGTCCTTTTTTGAAGAATGGATGTACTTCTACACTTAGATTGCTTTGAAAGGGTCTCAATTCTTAGACTGGGCTAAATTGATTACTAGTTATTTGAGGAACTAGCTCCAAGGAGCTTTAAGCATAAAGAAGTATTTCAATATGTCTTCATACTTAACATATATATTGGCCAGTACTCAGGATTTTTAGTATTTATCTCATGAGCCTTGGGCAAAAAACATCACTATATATAACTACTACCCTGTGTTACATAGAGACAAATTTTTGATAAACTTCAGGAAGGTTAATGATATCTTCTTAGGTAGATTATGTTTTGAAATAAAAGGTTCTCCTCACTATAGATTCTCTCTTGAATCTCAAAAATTTTTTCAAACTTTTGGTAGCATTTACATCCAATTCCCCAAGTTCACTTTCACTTATGTGAGGATAGGCAATTTCAATGAGGAATCTTTAAGACTCCCTAGATTTTCAATTGATTTTTTCATCTTGGCAAAGGTGTCTCAACAACTGATATCAGTCATAAATAAGTTTTCCACCGATAAAGCTTATGCTACCATTTTTTCACTCAAGCTAGGTAAACTAACCTATAAAAGCATGGAGGATGCTACATGCATAAGTTCATATTTAATCATTTTTTATCTTGGCTCTTATCACGCTAGACAAAACTTTGATAACAAAGGGATAGCTCATGGCCTATCTAAACCCCGTGTGAAGTTTATGCATGTTCCTAATATTGAGGATTTTTGGGAAGATTGTGCATATGAATTGGAAGTTTGGAGGAGAGAATATAGCATGCTCACCATTTCTCAAATTAATCTCTTCCATTTAGATTTGGATATAGATGTCTTAGATATTAAAGAAGATAAAACATATTTAATAGGCACCCAAATAATTAAGTCTTTGATTTCTAGTAAAGCTATTATAAACTGGGATTATGAGAAAGAAGACAATAGTCTTGAAAGAAAAAAGACCGTGCTTGAGAGAAAAAATTCTTGGTTAATGATGAAAAATACCCAAGGTGCAAAAAAATCAACGAACCCCTATTCTAATGTTTATTTCAAATCTGTAGGTGGTAGGAGACTACAAGAATTAACATGGCACAAAGAAATAACCCTCCTCTAGTGTAAAAAGTTCATTCTAAGAGATGAACCAAGATGATGATGCTTGTTGGGCCTAGTGAAACTATTTAAGTGGATAGTGAACCTAATAAGGATACGAGTGGTGTATTAATTGATTACCTTCAATGAGTTTAGATGAATGTGGGAATCTCTCCTTAGAGGATAGAGAATTTAAATACTCCAATTAAAGACAATGAATCTCAAAAGGTTCTTGATTCTGCACCAAATTGGTAGGTGGCCTTAGTTAACAAAAATAGGAGCCTAGTTCCTATTGATGACATTGTGAGTAAGTATACCGCTAGAGCCTCAAAGTCCAAATGGACTAAGAGTTCATCCATAATAGTGTTCGACCAAGAAACATGCAACAACATTTCTAAAGTGGCCACTTATAATCACAAAGATGATACTGGTGCATTGGACTTGAGTAATTTTGAGATTACTTGCACGAATTTGGGGGTGATCAACTAAGAGATGAAAGAAAGATTGGTGCAATCATCCATGAAACAAATTATTCTACAATCACAAAAGGATGGTTTCAAAAAGAAGAGATTGAAGGCAAAAATCCATACAATGGAAAAATACATAAGATCATTAAAAGGGAAAAGTTCAACAATCGATAGTTCATCTTGGCCCATATTTGATCCTAGTACACTTGAGAATCAACAACTAATGGATGATCTAAGGAAGGGGAAGGCCTTAATCTCTGTCATCCATAATTGGATAGACTATGTAATAAGTCTACTTACTAAGTTTATATAGGACCTACACAAGATATTTACTCTTGCTGAAGTAGTGATAAGTGAGGCTTATATACAAGTGACAGTATGGAAAGTAGAATCTGAAAGATTATCTGCTATGGCCACTCAACTAGAAGATGTAGAGGAGTATGGTCTGGATAAATTCCTCGAGGAAAATCCATTGCAACTAGTGGATGCAAGGCTGATGCATGTATTATGAAAGAAAATAGCTTGGTAGGTTCCCAATTATAGTTTAGCCATTTCTCACATACAATCTTTTGAAAAGGAGTTCAAGGTAGTCCAAGACAGTATGAATAAAGAGTTGTAAACTATCAGTTTGACTCCCTTGGCATCTTTCAAAGAGTTCAGATGTACAAATGTTGGTTAAGATATATGAAGAACCCCTAAATGTGGTCAAGGATGGAGTTGATCTTACCATTGTAGATCTTAACAGAACCACCAAGGTAGAAACCATGATCGACATGTGCAGCCAACAACTTCCAAAATACCTAGATAGTGTCACCATAATGAAACATTATAGGGACATATGAAGAAATCATCTATAGGACATATGAGCCTGAACAAGAATGTTATGTCAGAGTTCATAGGCACGTATAGAGTCTAGAAACTTGCACAGGGGCCTTTTGCCTGGGACGAGGATGAAGAAGAAGAAGAGCCACTCAAGAAGCACAATGATGATTCTCTTTAGGGAATCTTTTCTTTATGTTTCTTTTCAAGTTTAAGTTTTAAATTAGTTACTTTTGGGGTCTACGTACCTGTCAAACTCAAATACCTTAACTACTTTTTAACTGTCCAAGAATCGAGTTTTGATGGATATTCTTAGACATTACTCTATTTAATCTAGAAACTTAGTAGTGTAAAGGGTTGGCATTTTTTTATGGAAATGATACTATGAACTTTAATCTAGTTTATTTGCTATGAAAATGTTTTAGTTTTCCAGCATTATACAGAAACAAAGTTGTTTATGGATGGAAAAGACCTTATATATTCAAAGATTGTGTGCTTTGGGTGGTTTTTTTGTCAATTTAGGATTGAATCGGCATTGAATTGTTGGATCTCTTTTTGATGTTGGATGCTTATATCATGCATACATTAGATAATCTATCTGTTTTATATATCTTTTGAATATTGATTAATAGAGAAACTATGTGCTCTCCCTATTTTATCCAATTCTTGATTTATGTAGTTGCTATTTATTTTATTATTCCCTTTATCCAAGAATAGATGGGAAGCCTTACTACTTTATGGTTAAAAGTAATTATTATTTAAAAGAGTATTTTTATTGAATATCTGATAAGGGAGCTTAACCTTACCAAAATTCAAGGAGGAATTAAAAAAGTTAAAATTCCTCAATTGTTGGAAGATTGTATTTGTCTTCTAAGTTTGGGCATAGGGCTATTGATCATTTTTTTTATTAAATGCAAATTTGTTTACCAACAGATTTTTGGTGGCTCTACTAGGGAGTTGAGCAAAGAAGATCTAGTATTTTGTAAAATAAATAATAGATATCATGCTCCAACATGGTAATCACACATTATGACATTGTTCTAGTTTTACAACTTAATATCAGTTTTAACAATTTAATCAGGAAGATATCATATTAGATCTAACTGAAGTAGCTTGGAGAAAAAGAGTAAATAATGAACAATATGTGTAAGTTTCTTGAGTCTTAGAAAGAGAAGAAAAAATTGGTGGAAGATTGAAGGGTATTCTTGTGGTTTAAGAAGTTGTGGTAGTGAATAGATTAGCTCAAGAACCAATGAGAAACTAAGTACAAAAAATTTAGAAAGTTGGTTGAAAGGAGATTTTCAAGGACCGACAGAGAGAGGGGTTTAATTGATGATGATTTTGAAGCTTTAAGATTGATTGATTTCAAACCTAATCATCCCCTGAGAAGGAAAGATAAAGTTCGATCAGTTAGTAGACTTGCATCTCCACCACCTTCAATATGACCTTCGTTGGTTCTACAAGCCCTTGTTATCCCTAGCACTCTTACCCCTTCCCACCTTCCATCCTAAATATTCAACCTTTGAGTATCATCAATCCAAATATGGCTTTTTGGGGCCAACAAAATGGACGTCTCTAGCTTGGAGCAAATCTCAGAGCTATGCCTAAAGGCACTATGGAATTTCTACCTAAATTTGGTGGAGATGGAAAAACCCTAATCGAAGATCATCTAAATTCTTTCAAAGCTGCTTGTGAAACTGTAGACATCCCTACCAAAGATGATCTTGTTTGACTCTTCATCCAAACCTTTACTGATGCTTTAGCCAATTGGTTTAATCACCTCCTGCATGCCTCCATAACTAATTGGGATACCATGACTCGTGCATTTGAAGCACATTTCAAAACTCCTAGTGATGGAAAATCTCTCCTCATTCAATTGGAGCAACTTAGAAAAGAAATGCATGAGCCCATGAGGGAATTTGTGGCCAAATATAACAAGATTTTAGAGAAAATTCTTGTAGCCTCGAGGCCCAATGCCAAAAATAAAAAAGGATTATTTCTAGGAACCATGCCTCCCAATATTTCTTTCTAAATGAGAAGAAATGTACCTGTTGATTTGGCTACTACTCAAAGACTATCCATCGAAATAGAAGATGACCTAATAATTGCAAGGAAATGGAGAAAAGATGTTCAAACCTCTGATCCTCAAGTCTCTATGAACATTGATCCTATAGTTCAAAGACTAGTCAATGATGTTATCACCCTAAAGAGGTAGCAAGGTAGACCAAGTGTCTATCCAAACCAATATCATAACTAGGTTGGGAGAAATAAATTTCCTACATAGAAATGAAAAAGTGCTTATTAGTTACCTGGCCTAAAAAATAAGTTACAAATAGAAGCTCTTCCTGGATAAGAGGCTATGTGCTCTTTCCACCTTACCATAGATCATGATGGTGAAACATGTACCGACTAGTTAAGGTATCTACAATTGAGAGAAACTAAAGGTCAACATGGGATAATCATAGAAGTAGAACTTGGTCTATATGATGCAAGTACTTCAACAACTCTATTTCTAGAACATGAATAAGATTTTGATGAACCCATGGATGTCTTGTTAGATATGAATGATCCATCTTGTTCTATATTAACAAGAAGTTAGAGAAATTAAAAATTTACCCCTGGAGTGTGTTCGAGTTCACAAGGTGTGAAAGAAAAAGATTCATCTCAGCCTACCAAAGACACTCCCAAATGTATTGAAAATGCTTTCCCTAAAAAGAGTGTTGTAAATTCTAGTACTTCTTCCTTTGATATAGTTCAATTTTTTAAATCTTCTTTTGTCACTATAATCTTAATGGTTGGATAGGTTAGTTGAATTTATAAAAGGTGAGCCATGTAATATTCTCAAATCATTGGAGAAACTTCTAATTCAACTGAACCTCTGGCTTCAACTAGCGAGTGTGCTCCAGAAAGACCTATAGATCTTGAAAGTCCAATGATTCTTAAGCTAGTAATCAGGATAAAAAGCCTAATCCTGTTTATATTTCCTTGTTACTCAATGGGAGGAAACTCAATAATTGCATTATTGACTCTAGTGCATCCGATAATATAATGCCTTCTTTTGTTGCCAAGGCCCTAGGACTGACCCTTACCAAAAATTATCAAAAATGCTATTCCATGGATGGTAAGTGGGTACCTCTATTAGGTTAGGTAAAGGATGCACAAGTAGTCTTGGCAGTGTGTCCTAAAAAGATACTGAAATAAACCATTTTGGTGGCTGAAATACCGACGAGTTATAGAATTTTGCTTAGTAGAACTTTTTGCAGAGACATGGGGGGTGAGATAAAAATGGATTGGTTTGAAGCTGTTATCCCTGTTGGCAATAAGAAGGTTTGTTTTATTCCTAAGGAGAAAAATAAGTGCATGACATTTCCTTTAGATGATCCAAAATCTTACATTTTGTATAAGGAATGTTAGTTTGGAAATTATTTTATCCAATCTAAAGAGAAGTAGATCACTTTGAGGAAGAAGAAATGTGGAGTATGGAGTTTGATGGAAGTTGCTCTAGTTATGGGTCAAGAGTAGGCATTGTCCTAATCTTCCCTAAAGGATATATGTCAACACATTCTTTCAAGTTATATTTTCGTAATACCAACAATACTTCTATGTATGAAGCCCTTCTTTTGGGATTACATGAAGCAAAGTTGAAAGGGATAAAATCACTCATTGTAAAAGAAGGTGTTGAACTAATTGTAAAATAGGTTCAAGGTCTCTATGCCATGAAGAATGACTAGCTGAAGAAGTATCAAAACCTAGTGTGGGACTATATTAAGTTCCTTGATTCATTCAATATCAAAGGAATCCCTAGGAGCGAGAATTCCTGAGCATATTCTTTTGCAGTATCAACTTCATTACTTCTTTCGCATCCTAAATTTGATCAAGAGCAATACAATATTGAGATGGTTTACCATCCTAGTGTGCATGATAATGTAAGTCATTGGTAGGTCTTTGACGATTATAAATAGATTAAACAATTCATGGCTTGTGCAAGATGTTTTGTTGATTCTTATTTTGAAGGTTCTTCAAAAACACAAAGTGAAGATTTCTTAAATCCCTCTGATGAATAGGAGATAGTTTAGTTATAAAAATAATTCCTCGTGGTTTGGTTTCTCTTGAGAATATGTTTTCATGGAAGAGTGAAGGTTTTATACTAAAAAAGGGCCTAGATCTTGAAGTAAACAAAGAATATGATAAGATCAATGTTGGGAGCAGTGATAATCCGAAATAGATTTCTATCAGAAAAGCATGTTCTACAAAAGAAAAAGACAAGCTTAAATCATTATTGACTGATTTTAAAGATGTTTTCACTTGGAGTTATGATGATTTGAAAAATTTCAGGAATGGATAGTACATGCACTCTATTCCATTGAAGTTAGAAGTTGTCCCCTTCAAGAAAAAGTTGAAAAATTACAATCCTAAAGTGTCTGAAGCTATTATGAAAGAAGTAGAAAAGATGCTCAAGGTACGAATCATTTATCTCATCCACCACTCTACCCAGGTAGCCAATATAGTCCTAGTATGGAAGAAAAATGGAGAAATCAAGATTTGTGTAGACTTCCAAAATCTAAACCAAGCTAGTCTCAAAGATAACTATGCACTCCCTATAATGGAGAATTTACTTCAAAAGGTTGCAAGAGCAAAAATGATGTCAATGCTTGATGGTTTTTCAAGTTACAACCAAATCAGTGTAGCAAAGGCAGATCAACACAAAATGAATTTTATAACTACTTGGGGCATGTTTTCTTACAATAGAATGCCTTTTGGCCTCATCAACATTGGCTTTTAGCAAGCCTTGAATTCCTCTTTGAAGGATATGAGAGACAAAATCATCATAATTTATCTTGATGACTTGACTGTGTTTTCTAAGAAGATAAAAGATCATTTTAAAGATTTATTTACTGTGATATAGAAATGTAGAGAACATGGGATATCCTTGAATCCTAAAAAGTTAGTTTTCATTGTTGAGGAGGAGAAATTTCTAGGACACATTATGTCAAAGAAAGGAATTCAAATAAATCTATAGAGGGTAAAGGCTATTCAGCAATTAGATCTTCTAGTGAATAGAAGTGGGGTGAAGTCTTTTTTTAGCCAAGTTAATTTGCTTCAAGCTTTCATGCTAGATTTTGTTGAGCTTACTATAGACATAATAAAGATGATGAGTGAGAAAGAAATATTTAGGTGGAATGGAGATGGAAAGAAAGCATTCGAGGAGTTTAAGAAATCCATTTCTCTAGCCCTTACATTGGTGACTCCTGATTTTAAGAAAGACTTCATCATTTATTGTTATGCCTCTGAGCATATGTTGTTGGGTATCCTAACACAGAAAAATAGTCAAGGCATGGAGTCAGCTATTTCATTTATAAGTGTAACTTTGAAAAAGAATGAATTGAAATATTCACTCATTGAAAAGTAAGCCTTTATAGTCGTGAAGGTAGTTAAGCAGTTTAGGTATTACATCCTGCATTCTCACTCTATTATTTATGTTCCTAAAACTACTATGAAAAGTATTTTAACTCAACAAGATGTGGAGTTAAATAAAAGAGCTACTTGGGTGGTTAAATTACAATAATATGACATTGATATTAAGCTAACAAGCTTGGTAAGAGGAAAGGGCCTATGCAAATTGATCGCTGAGAATATTGTCTTTGTAGCTGGAGATGAAGAATTTCCCCAAGTATTGTTAGTGAGTCTCATTGATTCATGGTTTTCCAAGGTAGCATTTCACGTAACATGTGGAGATTGCCTAAAAGGAATAACACCCAAAGAAAGAAGAGATTTGAGGCTAAAGGCTGCAAAATATGTAATTGCTCAAGGTGTCTTGTACAAAAGGAGGATAGACGAGACTTACCTAAGATACGTAGATGAAGCTCAACAAAATAAATTTCCCAAGACATTTCATGAAGAAGTATGTTGAGGTCATTTCTCCTCTTCTTTCATAGCTTATTAAATTCTTAGGAATTATTTTTACTGGCCCAAGATGTTTTGAGATGCTTATTTGTATGTCAAAGACTGTGAGAAATGTCAATTGTTTACAAGAAAACCTCAATTAGCAATGTTTCCCCTTAGCCCAATAATTGTCGATGAACCTTTTAAACAATGGAGCATGAATTTCATTGGGCCCATGAATCTAACATCTAGTGAAGGATGTATATATATCCTAACAGCAATCAAATATTTCACTAAGTGGGTTTAGGATATTCCAACCAAGAAAGAAAATACCCAAGTAACTTGTGAATTCCTAATGAATGATATTCTGGTAAGGTTTGGAGTGCCTAAAAAGATAGTGGCTGATAATGCCTCTTATATTTCTTCTGCAAAAATCACTATGTTCTGCTATAAAAATGGAATCACCCTGGCTCATGCTTCAGATTTTTTCCCTCAAGTTAATGGTCAAGCTGAGTCAAGTAACAAAAACTTGGTCTCAATAATGAAGAAATTGGTGAATAGTAATGGTAGGGATTGGCATAAGAAACTATATGAAGTGCTATGAGAAGACAAGAGTTCTCCTAAGAGGCAATAGGTATGTCTCCATTCAAACTAGTGTATGGGATTAATGCACAAGTTTCTCTACCTTTAAATCTTGTAGTTGCAAAACTAGAAATGACAATAGAAGATTCATTTTTCCAATCATCTTTAGAGAAGAGGATTATGTACTTGACAAAATTGGAAGAAGAGAGGAATAAAATGGTGGATAGAATTATAGAACATTAGATGAGAGTGAAAAAGATTTTTGATCAAAATGTAAGGGCAAGGACGTTCATGCTTGGTGATGAAGATCTTTTGTGGGATAAATGAAATGAGAAGAAAGGGAGTCATGGAAAATTTGAATCATTGTGGAAAGGTCCTTTCAAAGTGCTTGAGGTAATCAAACCTAATGCTATGAACTTGTCATATTAGGATGGTTAAAGCCCACCATATACCTACAATGAGAAAGATTTGAAATTATTTAAGTATTGAAGCTCATCATGATATTTGTACATATGTAGCCTAGGTTCCCATTTTTGCCTTTTCTTTTTCTTTTTCTTGTTTCCTCGCTTTAGGTCTGCCTTCCTGAGTTTCTGAGTTCTCTAGTTTTTTGTCGAAAATCAATCCCACACAAAGCCAATGTTAGTTCGGGATATTTCTTAGAGTCACTATTTTTATTATTTATTTTTGGTTCACTCCTACTTTTAAATGTTTATTTTGAACCATTGGTTCTACCAAGCATCAGATGCAATTTGAGGTCCAATAAACCCTTTTCAATTATTCATTCATGAACCTCGTCCTTTCAATCCCTACTTCCGTCAAGCTTACTCTTGAACCTCTTGTACCATTTGTACCATTTGAAATAAGTTCAAAAGGTTTAATAGGTTCATCACTTCAACTCATTATCGGTCTTCATGCAACATTATCAGTGGGCCCTAGCCTTATGTGTCACAAAGTTCAATTCTTAGAAGATGCCATCTAGTCCCATCTACCTTTTCCTACAACATGTGTAATTCATTATGTCCTTCCCATGATTACTACCCCATCTTTGTTGTGAAAGTGTATATCAGTAAAGTTTCCCTTTTCTAAAGGAACAAATTTCTTCAGTTGTTTGAGTGTCAGCAGAAGGAAACTGAGGAAGGAGAATCATCTTTCATAGTTGTCATAATTTTTGTTCTTCAGGTAACTCTTGTGTTCTTTAACTCTTTTTTCTTTCACCTACTAGCAGAAAATATTATGCTTCCTTCTTTAATTTTTGATCAACAAGAGAAAATTCTAAATCAAGAAGTCCACTTTGGACATTTTTGGGAATACTCGCAGTCTATATAGTAAGTCATCCATTGTATCAAATATAGGCCTTTCAAGAGTTGACCTAGGAGGAGTAACAGAAAGGTTGTGTGAGAAGCTTACAGAGCCCTTTTCTACCAAAGTCTTGGATACTAATTTCCTTATGGCCTCCACCCTCTTGTTAGCATATCCATGTCCAGATTTTATTTAGGGGTGTATTCAAATGTATGATATGCCTAGTGGAAATATTTTGAGGAAGGATAAAAGTATATTGCTGAGTATCACTAGGGAGACCATGTCCAAATTGTTTCATCTCAAAGAACAAGAATTTGCAGATTTCACTCTTGCCTTATCACTGACCAAATTTTTAGAAAAGTCCAATGTTTATAAAAATATCATTGCAAAGAGTTGGACTAAAATTCCTTACAAAGGAAACTCTAGGGTACCCAAAATCGTCTAGAAAGGTCAAATGATCTCACTAGTTCATGACATGATGGTCTTGTTACACCAAATTTGTGGTTCTCAAGATGTGTCCTCTTTTGAAGAATGGATGTAATTCTACATTTAGATTGTTTTGAAAGGGTCTCAATTCTTACATTGGGCCAAATCGATTGCTAGTTCTTTGAGGAACCAGATCCAAGGAGTTGTAAGCATGAATAAGGATTTCTATATGTCTTCATATTTAACATATATGTTGGCTATTACTCAAGATTTTTAGTATTTACCTCATGAACCCTGGGCATAAAACATTATTGTATATAACTACTACCTTGTGTTATATAGAGACAAATTTTTGATAAAATTTAGGAAGGTTCATGATATCTTCTTAGGTAGATTTTGTTTTGAAATAAAAATTTCTCTTCACTTTAGATTCTCCCCTAAATCTCTAAAGTTTGTTCAAACTTTTGGTAGCATTTACATCCAATTCCCTAAGTTCACTTATGTGAGGATATATGATTTTGATGAGGAACCTTTAAGACTCCCTAGACTTTCCCTTGATTGTTTCATCTTGGTAGAGGTGTCTTGGCAACTGATATTAGTCATAAATAAGTTTTTCATTGATAAAGCTTTTGATGTCATTTTTTCACTCAAGCTAGGTAAACTAACCTATAAAAGCATGAAGGATGCTACATGCATAAGTTCAGATTTAATCAATTTTCATCTTGGATCCTATCATGCTAGACAAAACTTTGATAGCAAAGGGATAGCTCATAGCCTATTTGAACCTCATGTGAAGTTTATGCATGTTCCTAATATTGAAGATTTCTAGGAAGATTGTGCATATGAATTGGAAGTTTGGAGGAGAGAATATAGTAGGCTCATCATTTCTCAAATTAAGGTCTTCCATTTAGATTTGGATATAAATGTCTTAGATATTAAAGAAGATAAAGAATATTTAACAGGCACCCAAATAACTAAGTCTTTAATTTCTAGTAAAGCTATTATAAATTGGGATTTTGAGGAAGAAGACAATATTCTTGAAAGAACAAAAGTCATGCTTGAGAGAAAAAATTATTGGTTAATGATGAAAAAGACACAACATGCTAAAAAATCAACTGACCCCTATTCTAATGTTCATTTCAAATCGGCAGGTGGTAGAAGATCTACAAGGATTAAAAGGGTGCAAAGCAATAACCCTCCTCTAGTGCAAAAAGCTTGTTCTAAGAGCAGAACCAAGATGGTGATGCCTGTTGGGCCTAGTGAAACTATTTAGGTGGATAGTGAACTTGATAAGGATATGGGTGGTGTACTCATTTGATAACCTTCAACAAGTTCAGATGACTGTGGGAACCTTTCCTCAAAGGATAGAGAATTTGAATACTCTAATTAAAAACAATGAATCTCAAAAGGCTCCTAATTCCACACCAAATTGGTTGGTGGCCTCAGTTAACAAAAAGAGGAGCCTAGTTCCTATTTTCTTTCCTATTGATGACATTGTGAGTAAGTATACCACTAGAGCCTCAAAGTCCAAAAGGACTAAGAGTTCAACCATAATAGTGGGTTATAAGGAAGCATGCAACAACATTGTTGAAGTGGCCACTTATAATCACAAAGATGATACTAGTGTGTTGGACTTGAGTAATTTTGAGATTGCTCGGACCAATTTGGGGGTGATCAACTAGGATACAAAAGAACAGTGGGTGAAATCATCCATGAAACTAATTATTTTGCAATCACAAAAGGATGGTATCAAAAAGAAGAGATTAAAGGCATAAATACATACAATGGAGGAATACATAAGATCATTAAAAGGGAAAAGTTTAGCAACTGATAGTTTGTCTTGACCCGTATTTGATCCTAGTGCACCTAAGAATCAACACCTAATGGATGATCTAAGGAAGAGGAGGTCCTTAATCTCTGTCATCCATAATTGGATAGATTGTGTAATAAGTTTGCGTAGTAAATTTATACGAGACCTACACAAGATATTTACTCTTGCTGAAGTAGTGATAAGTGACGCTCATATACAATTGACAGTATGGAAAGAAGAATTTGAAAGATTATCAACTATGGTCACTTAGCTAGCAGATGTAGAGAAGTATGGTTTGGATAAATTCCTTAAGGAAAATCAAATGTAACTGGTGGATGCGGGGATGATCCATGTATTATGAAAGAACATAGGCTGGCAAGTTTCCAACTATAGCTCAACCATTTCTCACATACAGTGTTTTGAAAAGGAGTTCAAGGTAGTCCAAGATGGTGTGAATAAAGAGTTGTAGACTATCAGTTCGACTCCCTTGGAACCTTTCAAAGAAAGAGGTTCAGATGTAGAAAAATTGGTTAAGCAATATGAATAACCCCTAAATGCGATCAAGGATGGAGTTGATCTAACCACTGCAGATCTTACTAGAATCACCAAGGTAGAAAACATGATCAACATGTGCAGCCAACAACTTTTGGAATATCTAGATAGTGTCACCAAAATGAAATAGGATAGGGACATGTGGAAAAACCATGTGCAAAGCATATAGAGCCCAAACAAGAATGCTATGTCAGAGTTCATAAGTGTGTGTAGAGTCTGGAAACTTGCACAGGGACCTTCTACCCTGGACAAGGATAAAGAAGAAGAAGAGTTACTAAAGAAGCACAATGATGATTCTTTTTAGGGAATCTTTTCTTTGTGTTTCTTTTCAATTTTAAGTTTTAAATTAGTTACTTTTGGGGTCTTCATACTCGTCAAACTTGGTTACCTTAACTACTTTTTAACTATCTGTGACTCGATTTTTAATGGAGTTTCTCAGTCATTACTCTATTTAAGCTAGAAACTCGATAGTGTAAAGGGTTGAAAATTTTTGATGAATATCATACTTTAATCTAGTTTAGTTGTTATGCAAATGTTTTAGTTTTCCAACATTCTATAGAAACAAGGTTATTTTTGGATGGAAAAGATCTTATATATATATAACCACCCAAAGCACACAATCTTTGTATATATATATATATATATATTCAAAGATTGTGTGCTTTGGGTGGTTTTCTATCGGTTTAGTATTGAATCAACATTGAATTGTTGGATCTCTTTCTGATGTTGGATGCTTTTACTGTGCATATGTTAGACAATCTATCTATTTTATATCTCTTTTCAATAGTGATCGATAGAGAAACTGTATGTTCTCTCTGTTTTATCCAATTCTTGATTTATTTAGTTACTGTTTATTTGATTATTCCCTTTATCCAAGAATAGATGGGAAGCCTTACTACTTTCTAGTTAAAAATAATTCTTATTTAAAAGCGTATTTTAATTGAATATCTGATAAGGGAGCTGAACCTTACCAAAATTCAAAGAGGAATTCAAGAAGTCAAAATTCCTCAACTGTTGGATGATTGTATTTGTCTTATGAATTTGGGCATAGAGACTATTGATCATTTGTTTTATTAAAAGACAAATATGTTTCCCAACATGATTACAATTTTCAATCCCTTTTAGCTCAATACCACTACAAGGAGCTACAATCTCACCATTCATTATAAAATCCCTAACCTAAGCCATTTTATACAAGCTTTTTGTCACTTACAAAATTGGAGCTAGAATAAGTTGTGTAATATAAAAATAACAATTTATGCCTTTTAAAATCATAAAGTCATTTGAGACTTTGAGGGTGCTGCCCCCTAAAACCCTTGTGAGGGTGTTACCCTTCGATCCCACTCTATATTGCAATAGGGAGCACACTTGGGGCTCTACCCCAAGACCCCACAAAGGGTGCTACCCCCAAAACCCTATAGTAATAATCTGGAAAGAAACCATTCTAAATAAAGTGAAAGAAATTAACCCCTGAGTTTGATTAACCTCACAACAATCTCCCACTTGGAGACTAATCAAACTCCACACCAATAACCTCCCACTTGGAGATTGATCATAGCACCATTGAACCTATAGCTCCCACTCCAATATCAAACCACCCTGGACTCTATTGTTCTTTTATTTTTTTTAGTCTAGAAGACCAACTAAAGCTAAAGAGGATTTTAGCTTCTCCATTGTCACTACCTTGGTAAACATATCTATTGGATTAAACATATCTTGTTGATCTTTAATTGCCCATCATGCAAAGCTAGCCGAATGAAATGGGACCGCAATTATATATGTATTTTTCCTTTGAATGTAGAGTAGAATCCTTCACAAGATAAATGTCACTTTGGCTATTTCTAAACAAATAATTATCCCTTTATGGATGTCCCAATTCTTCCATGAAGAACTAAATCCATATCATCTCTAGTTGCCTCTCTAATAGAAACATACTCTATCTCTGTAGTGGATAAAGAATTTACCTTCTACAACTGAGAAATATGACTCACCATTGTCCCACCAACAATAAATACATAAACTCTAGTACTTTGTCTGGTATCAATATCCCTTGCCAAATCTAAGTCAATATACACCTGTAAATTTTTAGTAGAGCCCCCAAAATATAAACACTTACTGGATGTTCCTCTCAAATATATAAGAATCCATTTAACTACATTCCAAAGCTCAATCCCCAGATGACTCATATACTTGAGAACAACTCCCACTACATGTGTAATATATGGCCTACTACATACCATAACATACATTAAACTTCCTATAGTTGAATCATAAGGTACCTTGAACGTCTTAGCGTCCTCTTGTGGTGTCTTTGGACACATTTCCTTAGTTAATTTTAAATAAATAGGTAAAGGTGTGCTGACAACTTTAGAATTCTCCATAAAGAAAGGTTGCAACACCTTCCCAATGTTATCAGACTAATATAATGTCAAATTTCTATTCCTCCCATCTTTGCAAATTTTCATACCAAGTATTTGTTTTCTTGCCCTCAAATCCTTTATAGAAAATGAATGTGCTAACTATTATTTTAACCCCTTAATGTGATCCATGTTAGACCCAACTACAAGCATATCATCATCATATAAACATAAAATAATGTCGTTGTCATCATCTAACCTTTTAAAATAAATATAATGGTCAGAATAACATCGAATATAACCATGCTCATTTATAAAACTATCAAATTTAAAATATCATTGTCGAGGTGCTTATTTTAAGCCATATAAACTTTTCTTCAACATGCACACTAAATTCTCCTTACCTTTGACCTCAAATCCCTCCATTTGTATTGCATACATTTATTCATCCAAATCCCCATGAAGGAAACATTTTTTACATTAAGTTGCTCCAAATTCAAATCTTTAGTAGTCACAATACTTAAATTAGTATGAAAAGAAGTCATTTCAACAACATGAGAAAATATCTCATCAAAATAAATTCCCCTTTTCTATGCAAATCCTTTTACAACTAACCTGGCTTCAAATATTTTCTTACCTCCATCATTTTCTTTCAACCTATAAACCCATTTATTATGTAAAGACCTTTTACTTGTAGGCAACTTACATAAATCCTAAGTCTATTTTTTCAGCAAGGAGTTCATTTATTCTTTCATTACAGACTCCCACTAAATATTTATATCCATCTACACAGCTTCATGATAATATTTAGGTTCACCAACATCTGTTAATAAAATAGAATCCAAAGAGGGAGAAAATCTTTCTAGAAGTTTACTTAACCTTGTTTACCATCTAATATTCACTAGGGTGTGTGGTATTTGTTGTTGTAGTTGTTGCAAAGAATGAGGAACTATTGGAACATCATCTATTGGAGTATCATCCATCACTACATAGTCATTTTCTTTCTTCTCATGCTGCTGCAACAAATCTTTGTACAACACTTTCTCATTGATCCCTGATTCTTACAATTTTAAGATTTTCAAAATTCCAAAGTCTATAACTAAATTTATCAATGTCATATTGAACAAATACACATTTCTTTGATTTAGCTTTCAAGTTGGTTCTATTTTCAAAATCTATATGTGCAAATTCTTCACAACAAAAGGTTTTGAGAAAAGAATAACTCACCTTCTTACCAGTACATGCTTCCTCTGTAATAGTAAATACCACAACCCAAAGGATTAGAGGGACTTCTATTGATCAAATATACAATAATATTAATAACTTCAATGCACACGTTTAAGGGAAGCCCATCATGCAACCTCATGCTCCTTGCACACTCCATTATCATCTTATTTATGCATTCAACCATTCCATTTTTCAGTGGAGTCCCTGGAATAATTTTATGTCTATGAATACCATTAGAGGAAAATTAATATTTAAATTCATTCCTACAATACTCACCACCATTATCATATCTGAGACATTTTAATCCTTTTCCAGTCTCATTTTCAACCAAGCATTTTTATTTCTTGAAAGTTATAAATACATTAGATTTCTATCCAAGGAAATAAACTCATACTTCTAGTTGCATCTTCAATGAATGTAACATAATAATCAGCCACCAAGGGAAGATACCTAAGTTGGTCCCCATACATCTATATGCACAAACTCAAATTTGTCATTTTTCTTTTCCTTCCCACTCTTCACAAAACTAACTCTCTTTTATTTTCCATACACACAACTTTCACAGAAATCCATATCGACACATTTTATACCTGGTAAAAATTTATTTGAATGAAATAATTCATACCTTTCTCTCTCATGTTCCCAAATATGTTATTCCATAGCATTGTTTCAAAATCTACAACTATTTGTTCTCCTTTCTTAAGTATAACAACTATTTTTGAACATTCATTTTTATTTAAAAATTTTAAACTAGAAAGAACAATATGAACTGTACAATGATATAAGGTTCCTACTTTCACACCTTTTTCTACTACAAGGGAAACTTTGAAACCTTCCAATTTTTATCATTAAAAGTAATTGTGAAACCCTCATCACCTAGTTGCCTTGCAGAAAATAAATTCCTAGTTAGCCTTGGAACACATGTCTTACCTCTTGTAGTAGCCAACGATGCCCATTCTGTAGCTTAATCTCAATCTTTCCATTTCCAAAAATATGATAGGGTTCATTATCCCCCAAATAAAGTAGCCCAAAATCCCCTTGGATATAATCAAGAAAATAACCTCTATGAGGAGTAGCATGAAAGGAAGCCCCATAATCTAAAACCTAGGAATTGTCAAAACTTTCTAAAGAAAGAAGAAAATCATCCTCTTCATATTTGTTACTTAGTACATTTTCCTCCTTTTTCCCTTCTTGTTTGTCTCCTTCATTGTTCTTTCGAGTCCAAGAATCTTTCTTTGTATGCCTTGGTTTTCAATAGTACCATCAATCTCTTAGTCCTCTGGATTGAGACCTCTTTCCCTTTGATTTTTCTCTTGATTTCCCATATTTTCCATAATTATTTCCTCTTTTAGTCATTTTTCTTCTATTTTTTTACATTCAAAACACTTCCTGATGTAGATCCACTTGAGATTTTCCTACAAACCTCCTCACTTGGAATAACACCAACCACATCATCAAATTTTAGGGCATTAGATCCTGAAATAGAATTACTCACAACCATTGCCAAGCCATTCAATCTTTTAGGAAAAGAGCACAAAATCAAGAAAGCCCTAATTTCTTCATCAAAATTGACATTTACAAAAGATAATTAAATAGTAACCATCTTCATTCTAAATAAACACTTCATAAGAAATACCTTGTTTAAAGCAGAGGGCATTTCATATGTTTCACTGGGGTTTGCATCAACTCTTCTATCATCTTAGCTTTCATAATATTAAATGCCACTGATTGTGCCAGGTATACATGAATACTTCCTAGTGCCTTTCGATTTAGAATTTCTTAGTCCTCATCTGTCATAGTGGTCAGTTTCATGGATTTTTATTGTAATGGCTGCCATAAATCCTTCTAACAAAGATAGTCCTCCATTTGCATCTTCCATAATTGAAAGTTCTTCCCATTAAGCTTCTCAACCTTTAGGTTTCCCTCATTTATCATTGCTCCCACTCACTTGCAAGACTCCCACTCAACCATGATACTTGCTTGTAGAGGATAGCCAAAAAAAAATGATAATGGCACCTTGATCTAATACTACTTGTTAGGATTAACCATAGACATAAATAATAATTACATACAAATATAACCAATATCAAAAAATAATAAATCACACATAAGAGAAAACAAGACACAAAGATTTAATGTGGTTCACCCCATCCCTGGGCTATGTCCACCAACAACAACTCCAATATTATTATTATCTAATGATTACATTGTGCAATCCATTACAACTCAATCCTACCATAAGAAGCTACAATATCAACATGCATTATAAAATCCCTAACCCTAAGACATTTGTATACAAGCTTTTTGTCACTTACAAAATTAGGGCTAAAATAAGTTTCCTAATAGAAAAATAGCAGTCAGTGCCTTTTATAATCATAAAGTCATTTGAGCCTTCAAGGGTGCTACCCCAGAATACCCCTACAGGGACATTACCCCTTGACCCCACCCTATACTATAATAGGGAGTGTACCTAAGGCTCTTCTCCAAGACTCTATAGAAGGCATTGCCCCCAAACCCCCATAGTAATAATATAGGGGATAACTGCATCGAAGAAAGTGAGAGAAATTAACCTCTGAGTCTGATTAGGCTCCCCATCACAATAATATCCCACTTGAAGACTGATCAGACTCCACACCAATAGTCTCTGACTTAGATATGGGTCATAGCACCATTGAACTCGTAGCTCCCACTTGACTATCAAGCCATCTTGGAATCTATTGTTCTTTTATTTTGTTCAGTCTAGAAGACCAACTGAAGCTAAAGAGGATTTCATCTTCTCCCTCATCAGTTCCTTAGTAAAAATATCTATTGGATTATCATATGTATGTATCCTCTCCTCAGGACCTTGCAAGGTGTGTTGCCCCCAAACCCCCATAGTAATAATATGGGTGGAAAATATGCTAAATAGATTTAAATTAACCTCTAAGTCTGATTAGGTTCCACATCACAATAATCCATTGTTTGCAAAAATTGAATGCTTTGAGACATCTGCATAGGAAGGACCAACTAATCTTGTCATATGATTTTTTTTAATATACAATTTTATTAATATAAATTTTCCTTTGTTAAAGTTGACCAAATAGATGACTTTTTTAGCAATGATGAGCCCATCCAATATGGATTTCTCTGGAATAAAGCCTATTTATTCCTCTAAAAGTATGCTTGGTAAAGTAGGTTTTAAACCTATTTTCCACAACTTTAGTAAAGAGTTTATAGATAATGTTGGGTAGAACAATAGGCCTAATATCATCAAGAGAAGAAGTGTTCTCTTTTTTGGGGATAATCACTAAGAAGGTGTGATTTAGCTCTCTAAGTAATCTTCTAGAATTCCTAATAATTTCTAGAACTTCTACAACCTCATCCCTATGAAGCTCCAACATTCTCTAAAAAAGAGAGTAGGGAACCTGTCCAATCCTAGAGATCTTATCTAGATTAATTTTCTTTAGACCCTCCTCCACCTCAATTTTTGATATTTTCTAAAAGTAAACTACAAAAAATGTGTTAGTTAAACCAAATAGGGACATTTGTTTTAATTAATGGGAGAAGGGGGATTAATTAATTAAATAACAAAGGGTTACATATTTAATTAAATGAGCTATAATTAATTAAAATTGAAATACTTATTTAGGGTATTGACTTAATTTAATTAAATAATTATAATACCTAGAAGAGAACTAAATATGATCATGGCATCATTGATCAAATTTAAGTTTCTACGTCATCTACATCAAAATTGAATAAGTTGAAAGGCTTGATTGAAGAAAAAGTGGTGACATTCTTGAACTCAATATTTTTCATAATGATGACTAAATAATTTCTTAGAATGGGGCTTCCTACAAATAATGAAATTTGGAATGAAGAACCAAGTTTTAACCCAACTTGTTTTATCCTCAAGTAGAATATGTTGATATTGTCTATCTTCTACTTTCAATAACATGGAAAGAGAAAACTATTTATGTAGAACATTGCAAGGTCACCTTCATCCTAAAAGAAAAAGAAAGGCATATCAAACTCCACAATATTTTCATGGAGATACAACCAGATGCATATAGAGACAATCCAATAGAGACAATCCACATAAGGTAGTTAAACTTTTTCTCATTTCAAGATGCAAGGAATCTTTTTGTAATCAATGGTTGTAAAGAAAAAAATTTAGCATTAAAATTATTTCCATTTCAAGATCTTTTCAGCACTTGTTACTTTTAAAGATCATTATTAAAATGAATGATCTCATCTTTGTATATAAATATGATTTCTTAAAAGTTAAAAGAGAGAGGGAGGAAGGTAACAACTCTAAAAAAAAAAAGGAATATAACATTCTCTGTACTAGGACATAGGAATACACAATGAAATGACAAAAATTTTCCCCAAGAACAAGATTAGCTTGCTTCTATCCTACTCTAGCCCTCAATGCCCCTACTTGTGTGTGTTAGTTTGATACCCTATTTTTTATTCTCAATCTTGCTAGATTAAATAAAGAAGATGATATATGAGGTGCCTAAGCATAGTTCATTCCACATATTTCATAGTTATGGTACGTTAAATAATGTGTAGAATAGGAAAGTCTATTAATATTAATTAATCAACTTTGTTCATCAATATGATATTGTAGTGCTAGGTAATAGTTTTGTGTAATCAAATGCTAAAATAATGCAAGCACAATAAAAATGATCCAATGTGTTACAATTGAAACAATTCTTGGATCTAATTTTTGGGTGCATTATGGATAGGACAGGGATCTAACAAATGGACATTTCACTTATCACATTGTCATAGCTTTTTCTTGAAGCATTCCTTAACCTTTTTTTAAATAATTAAAATCATTTTATAGTTCATGTAGTGACCTAGAAATATATTCTACATACACTTTATAAATAAAATATAAAGGTACATGAAGATTGTGGTTGGGTGGTTTGTCAAATGAAATTCAAAAATGATTCTTAAAATTATTTGTAAAATCCTAATGTACAAACAATTCCAAGGACTTGTCTATCAAACTTTGGAGACTCTACTTTTGCAATAATGATGACTCATTCATCTAAGTTTGGAGACCCTTTAGAATATAAAATATGAAGATATTTTTATGGATTAAGACATACACTATGATTGGATATTCAAGATAATCCTATATAAAACCACACTTTTCTTGATAAGAAAATGTTGATACCTCTATCTATATCAATGATCAATTCATATGCAATTAAGTCAATCAATATACCTCTATCCATATAAATGATTGACTCATATGAAATTAAGTCCATCAATATTCAATAGCATATTGGTTCAGTGTAGGTATCTTTGGCATTGCTAATACATCCAAAATGAGGACATAAAAGTAGCACTTAATTCAATGAGGACCTTTTATTTCTTGTTACTAATTAGGGTATTCATAGAGAAATAATTAGCAACTCATTTGTTTGGGAAAAAAATGATCACATGTCATTCTAAGATAATCACATATCTAACTAGCACCATGACAATCATGA
Source organism: Cupressus sempervirens (assembly GCA_028749045.1). Taxonomy (NCBI): domain Eukaryota; kingdom Viridiplantae; phylum Streptophyta; class Pinopsida; order Cupressales; family Cupressaceae; genus Cupressus; species Cupressus sempervirens. Next base: position 161,701,736 of record CM053790.1, on the reverse strand, counting down.
TTGATATGTATTGAGGTAGGAGATACCATATGATCTTTCTACTATGTAGAGAAAACATGTGTAACAAGGAATCCATTTATTAAATGTTATTCTTATAACTTAACCAACCTAAATTTAACATACATTCAAATTCCAAGCTTCAAGCTATGAATATACATACACAAGGAATACATTATATTTTATAGCAAGGTGGTTGATCCTCAAACTATCATGAACCCTCATATCGTGGTCTCTTGGTACATTGATTCTTAATAGTTGATGGACACAAATCTTAATGTTATAATAATTCAAATTATAAACTTGATTAATTACTTTAATGATAAGTAAATAGTTTATAAGTAGGAGATAATTTCCACAGCAAGTCAAATTGTGATATTGCTATCAGGATTTAACTGTGTGATTTTGAGTCAAACTCATTGAACCATGTTTCATGAGTAGTGATTCAACATGAATCCATCTCTCATGAGAATAAATGGAACACTTAGAACTCATTGGATCTAGGTGATGTTCACAATGGTGAAGCACCAGGACTTCTCGGGAGGTCACCCATTTCGGTACTACTTTAGCCTGAGCGCGCTTGGTTTAAGCACCAGGACTTCCCGAGAGATCACCCATCCCAGTACTACTTTAGCTTGAGCGTGCTTAGTTTAGAAAATATATACTTTCCTCTAAGTGCAATTTAGAACTTCAAAATTATCATCTAAATTAGTATAGTCAATTATAATTTCTCTAACTATTAATGAAAGTAAAATTAAATTCTGCTCAATCTTTGTTGATTTCATGATGCATTTCAAAAAGTATGGTTGCTTGGGATGTCAAGAGTCTTTGTGAGGTATGATGGTAGAGGTTCCACATCATTCACTTTCTAGTTAGACTATAATGGTAAAATAACTTGTAACTTTCATATATAATTATTGAAAAAAATAAAATACATGAAATAAAATAGGTTAGAAATATAAATGAATAATCTATACTAGTTAAGAGAAACTTAGCATATACTATTTAATGATGCTTCTTACATTGACTGAGAAAAATATGTCATGGATGAACCAACTAAAAATTTATTGATGAATAATGATAATAATATAAGATAGTACACACATATACTCATTATAAATTTTAAAGTAACATCAAAATCTCTTTAATCAATTATAAGTTGTCCAAGTTAACAAGTAAATAAAAAATTAATTTTATTACCTTTAGTTTGTGTTGTCATTTCTTGAATATACTTGAAAAGAATAACATTAAAATCTAAATGAATATACATTAGTCACAAATTTGAAATGCGTATAATTAAAAAGGTTAGATATGTAGAAAAATGCATATCATCAAGTCTAGGGCAAATTGAATGGTAGAAACAGTACTATGATGAATTTTAAAAGATCCTCTAATATAATTGATTATCATCCCATTTAGATAAATTAGAACTAACCATGTATCATATTAAATCCAAAAAGAACACATAATGAAATAACACAAATTATCTTTGAAAGACATGTTTTCCTTGTTTCAACTCTAATCTACCCTTGATGCCCTATTTTTTGTCGCATATTTGAAGTCTCAACTTTTTCTTTAGATCTTGTAACCACAACTACAAAAGATGACATATGGAATACATCATTTACATAAATGTCCAAGGTGGCTCACTATTCTCTCCAAGAGGACCTAACCATGGTTCCTTGCACATAATGTAATCATGGCACATAAAAAACATATGAACAAGGTGTGTCTATTAATGTTTCATTACAACCATAAATATGATATGGTGGTGTTGTTTTAGAATTATGTGTAATAAATATTCAAATGAAATCCTATATGAAAATATGATCTAATATGCCACAACAGTAATAATGGATCAAAGCTAAATTAGAGGTGGACAAAGGGTAAGAGGAGGGAAAAAATGGACCTTTCACCTATCACACCACCATAAGTTTATTTTGAAGCATTTCTTAAACTACTCTAAAAAAAAAAACCAAAATACCCCACACTGTGACCTAATATAAATTCTTCTATATTAGAAGAAATCCAACAATGGTGACAAAAATTAATCTAGTATCACCTTTGTGTACATTCCATTTGATTGAACAGTTAGGCTTAAGGAAATCCACACATAGTCTAATTTTAGAGTTGATAATTTATTTTTAATATCTTTGGTGATATCTAAGTATTTCACTTCCTCGTATGATAACACAATAGAACACATGGTGAATCTTTATCAATTTCTTGCCATTGCCAAAATGACACATGTTGGCTTGTGAAGATTTAAGAAAGCGTGCTAATGCCTATAATGCATATATATTTAAAACTTAATTAGAATAATAAGAAAGTCATTTAATAAAAATAATTTTAATTTTGAACATTCCACAGATTAAAATGGCCAAACTAACCACTAAACATATCTCTAACTCTAATTCCATATAGAAACAAGAGCTCTTTGGGAGTTTGAGTCCCTACCTTTTGGCATTATAATGAGGTTGTAGTATTTTCTTGGTGACTGCAAGACATTATAATAATTATTTTTAAAAAATTTGACAATTAGACCAATCCTCTTTGCACATAATTAGACTCGTAGCATCAATGGTCTTTCTTATTTTTAAAAGAATATAAAACCACTTTCATTTTTAAGATATGGGATAAATTAAAGTATTAGATTTTTTTAATATGCTTGTAGCCAATAAATTTACATAGAGTAGAAGCTCTAAAGGTGAAAATTAACTATTTTAATAATGGAGAAATTAGAAAATTTAATTAATGTAATTAGTGAATGTGAATTGGAGAATTAATTATTTTAATTTTTTAAAATCTTTGTTTAAGAAAATATATTAAAAATTGTGCATATTAATTAATTAGTACTAAGAATGCCAACTCAATCATGTGTCTAATACTAATAATGATATTTAAATTTTTAGTTTTACAATGAAAATGTAATTTATCATAAAGTTTACAAATATATAATCTAATTTTATTAAAACATTATTTTCTAAACCTTAAACTAAGCTTGCAACTTATTTATTAAAATAACTACATTATGTAACAAGAAATTATGGATAAATAATATTAAAAATTTAAATTCTATTAAACTATTAATTTTTAATTTGACTAAACTAAAATATTCATTTTAAAATTATAAAAACAAAATTCAGCTTATATTTCTCCCAAGTTTAGAATTGAAGTATAAAAAAAAATTAAAAATATGCCTCCAACTATGTTAGCAATGGGGAGAACATATTATGTCAGTTTTTACTTTCTCACATTAGAATTCACTATAAAAGTCAATGAACTACTACATTTTTAATTAAAATTTAAATATTTTAATTTGTACTACAAAGAATATGGAATGAAAAATTGTAGATTTTATAAAAAATACATTATTTAGGTTACACTGTTGCATTTACTTTTTCAAAAAGGCCAAAAATAAAAATAATTTTTTTCAACATATACATGATAAAGTCCTCATATTGTTAAAAGACTGAAGGAAAGGCTTTATTCACGTGGTGCTCAAATTACTTTTAACAGAATATATGTTAGGGAAATTTTTTTTTACATACTCTCAGGCCTAAAACCTCATCTATCACTAGCATGTGCTGAACTCAAATTCCAAGGGTTTCGATCGGTTAACAATCATGCGACGCCACATGGACAAATGACAGCGACACAACCCCTTCTCATAAATTGCTATCTACAGCAATGATAGTTGCTAGTATATGCCATGGTGTTGTAGGTTAGGCGTCATAGAAGTTTGTAAAGTATAAAATAAATTCAGACATGCACATTAATTACATTCTTATCTTGTCTATTTTTCTAGATTTTTTCAAATGAAAAAATAAGATCTATACCCAGGAAAATAGTCTTGGACCAATTAGAAAAAAGGATTTTGGTCTTCATAATTTAATTAAAAAATATATAGCTCAAATTTTTTTAGAAATATGCTTGTTTAGTTGAAAAAGCTTTGTAATTTTTTCATCAGAATTAATTGGGGGGTAAAAGAAAACATTAGTTCCCTGCCTTAAAAGGCAGGAACTAAAAAATCTAATTACCTTGATTGAAATGCAAGTTTATCTCCAATTTGTATGTCTAAAAATCTAGACTTCCATTTCAATTTAAAAAAATTAAATTCAGATGGACAGTTGTTCCGGGAAAAATCCCTGAATTTCTAGAATATGAATGTTGTGGGTGAGAAACTCCCTATTTAATAGGAATTCCAAGAATTTTAAATGACCCGTTTTCTTTTGATTTATTCTTTTATTTCTCCTTATTTTTTTGTGTTTTTTCAGGGTTTTGTACAGCCGATTGTCTATGATGTCTTGATTTTTTCTTTGATTTCTTCTTTCAGTCTGTGATGTTTGCGATGTCTTTTCATCAATGATTTCTTCTCTTCTATAGATTGTGCTTTCATTTTGGTTAAGTTGTCTGTGATTTTTTATTCTTGTTTTTTTTGTGATTGGTTCACTATTTGACTGAGCAAAGGTAGAGGCAGAGAAAATGGAGAATAGATGAAGATGCAAAACACCAGTAGAGAAAAACAAGGAAGTAGAGTGGTTTCTGATAGGGTGATAAAAAGAGAGGAGATGAAGTGGTTTTCAGAAATGGCTTCGAGGGAACCCATCTTTTTGTAGGTAAGTTTGCTAAAAAAGTGCTCTACACTTGAAGCTATAAACCCTAGTTTATTTTTTTCTTTCAATTTTATATATCTTTTTTTGTACAATGATGCCTTCATATCTATTGTTGTAAGATGATTTTGTAATATGTAGTCATATTATTTGTTGTAAGATGATTAATAACATGATTACAATAGAAACAACCTGGTATCCTAACTGGGGAATTCTCACCTTATCTTGCACCAAAATCATAAGTGTCAAAAACCCTTGACCTCATTTTTTGTAAGTACCAAGCCCATATAATTCATTTTTAAGTAGAGGAATCCATATCATTTCAAAATCTTGGCCTTCAGATTTGAGTTTTTTATACATCTGCTCCAACTTCATATATTCAGGCGTATTTAGATGAAGATGCCCACCACTTTACCCTTGAGCTGATCCTTTGGCACCTAAAACATGTTTATTACAACATATTAGGTGAATTGAAAATGTGTTTAACATTCATTTTGAAAGCAACTAGAAGTTTTGATGGTTGGTGGATACATGGGTCATGCATAAGAAACTCAAATATTTTTTAATCAATACTTGCTAAACCCTTTTCCTTAACAAACAAATCTTTGTAATTTGAGTTTTTGGTTTTACCATGGGAAACATCGAAAAAGTTTGAGTTGGAGTCTTTTTAAGAAATGCTAGAAGGGTGGTATCATTTTCCATCTGTCATTTAATAGTACATTGCCTTCTCAAAATTTTGAATATATGTAATGCCCCGCCAAGGGATCCAAAGAATTAACCTAAAGTTTCACTAATTTTGCTAGCATTTTTTTTTTAAAAAGTATGAAAGTTAAACTACAACATGCATATAGTAACGGAAGCAATAACAAACATTCAACTAAAAGTAAACATGAACATACATAACAAGTTACATTCTTCAAGGATCCCTTAACATTGAATGTACATCTAAATCAACTAATATTAATGATTCCATCTAATACTACATCCACATAAAATAATAATGAAAAGTCCAATGTTTATACATTACATTTCTGAATGCTCAATCATCCACTGTACATGCCATAGGGTATGAAAGGCTTAAAAGAATATACATATGTGAAATAAAGTACATCATCCTATTCTAATCCATGATGCAGATGCTATAAAGTAAATGAAACCAAATACCATACATGATACATCATCATCATAAAAGATATAAACATCCATCATAAAAGATAACCATATATCAAACATAATTACCAAAGTGCATGATTCCTCCCAACCATAAATAACATCATTAGACCATCATGGGCCCTAGCCATCCCTCCGTGCATAACATTCCAAATCACCGAAGAGATCATCGGTATTAACATAGTAGGAATGTCACTCCTAAAACATACTACATCATATGCAGAAAAAGAATCTAACATGCAAAGTAAAGCATAAGATAACATCATCTAACATATGCAAATCATCAATGTAAGGATACGTGTCCACCATCATAATCCATGAACAGAATGAAGATAGATGCCAACAAAGAATGCATCAACAATAGTTTCTCAAATGAATCTCAAATGGTAAGAGTGAAAAAGCACTACCACTTGACCGAGTGGGACCTAAATGGCCCACTCCCACCGCGCTGAGGAGATAATCTCAAGTCCCAAACGGGATATCAAATCACATATCACAAGATAAAAAATCGCATAACAAAAGTACTTTCTAAGTCCAGGAATCCTAAAAGTATACTAACTCAAAGGTTCCAACACAAATCGACATCTAATTCCAGAGGCACAACATAGACATGTAGGAAACCTACTATGCAAGCGAGAAAGTGTCATCACACGAATCATGCTAGAGTTACCCTGGTAGTCTCCCAATAGACCTCGGCCCCCTAGTGATCCCCATGCAACCATTAGTATCCTCTCATACAGACGAGGCATACTACGGAATGCAAGGTGGCAACCAAGCATTCTCTCTACTCC